>JAJTJO010000717.1:1200000-1658008 GCA_024550625.1 Dendroctonus valens | reverse complement strand
GCGCACACAAAACTAACGACTTCGATATATCTACGAAAAGTTCGATTTTCGCCGCAATTTGAGAAACGGACTAAACGACCTGACGTGTATTTCCGGGACCAGATTCCTACTGTCGAAGCCTCTGAGACATGCGGTAAAAAGGTCTGACCAGTAAGATACAACGGACCACAAGAATTTTGGCCAAAAACAGTTTCCGAACAACCGCGCACAGCGCACGACAACTCGAGACACCTTCTGTGACTCTGATCTTATTAGGCGTAAAAATCATATCAGTGAAGCGCGTTGCAGCTGATTCAATGGCAATCTGCCGAGCGCATAATGGCAACAGAGCTTGCATAAGACATACAGCGCGAAATCTCCGCATACAGGAATTATACCTGGGCGGAGAAACTCCGAAATCTGACTCCCCCGTGACAATTCTCTGTGGAAACTGTCGAGAAGTCTGCAAAAGGCTATGAGCAAATCCCCGCTCCAGAAAAAGAGGGGCGGAGTTATATTATCACCAGTGACAAGTGCGAGCTGCTCGCCGACTTTTGGCAGAAGTACACAAGGTCCAACCAGCCCTTCGGGATAACGAAATAGAAAGACAGACCGCTGTTTTTGTTGAACGGAAGTATCCTACACCACCTTCGATTTTGCATTCCTATATAACAACCCCGTCGGAGATACAATCGTGTCTTCGGCGCCTCCCTAGCCGAAAAGCCCCCAGGCCAGACGGCATCCCTTATCTACTCCTCAAAAACTTACCGCGGAAAACTATTGTGCTAATAGTACAAATAGTCAACGCAGTCCTTAAATTGCAGCAATTCCCACAGGACTGGAAAAACGCTGTAATAATCCCCATCTTAAAGCCGGGCAAAAACCCGACCGAACCCGCCTCTTATAGGCCAATTTCCCTCTTGAACACCCTCGGCAAATTAACCGAGAAGGTCATCCATTCGAGATTACAGGCAGCAGCCGAGCTTCGAAGTTTAATCCCGGATGAGCAGTTTGGCTTCCGACCAAGACACAACACAACTCTGCAGACTGCTAGGATCGCAACGGATGCCTATGCAGCATTTAATAAGCTTCAAAGTACGGTTATGCTGCTTCTCGACATGCAAAGGGCCTTTGACCACAGTCTGGCACACAGGCCTGCTGTACAAGTTGTTTGCCGTGCATTCACTGCCACTCTACCTAGTTTCCCTGATAGCGTCTACCTAAAAAACCGTTCCATCCAGGTGAAAGTGGAGAATCCACTTCTGCCAAAAGACGCGCAGGAGTACCACAAGGAACAGTGATTTCGCCGCTGCTGTATACATTGTACACAGCAGACATTCCAAAACTTCCCACTACAAAAATAGCACTATACGCTGATGATACGGCTATCTACGCATCGTCTTTTTATGCTCAGGCTGCGAAATCTCGCATTGCACATCACCTGAGTTTATTGACGCCGTATTTTGACAAATGGAAACTTAAAGTGAATCCCAGAAAGACGGAACTTATTATTATTATTATTATTATCTTTTCGCGCAAATTCACTAACAATAAAATCTTATCACCACTCGTGGTCCAAATACTCCTATCAAACCAACAAAAGAGGTGAAATACCTGGGATTCAAACTAGACGCCCGACTCCATTTCAATAAGCATGATGACTATGCTGTACAAAAGACTTTCATGGCCCGAAGAAAGTTGTACTCTCTTCTGGCGCCAAATTCTTTCCTATCACCTCGAAATAAACTTCTGCTCTACACCTCCACTATAAGGCCCATACTGACCTACGGCTCCCCTGTCTGGCACTCTGTCTGCGATTCCACGAGACGAGATGTTCAAAGGACCCAAAATAGGTTCCTAAGGGGCGTCCTATCGGCTGACAGATACACCAGAATAACCGAAATGCACGAAGCTACAGGGATGGCCTATATAGCCGACTATATAGATACCATCGCTGAAAAATTTTATCATAGCGGAGTGCAAGGCTCAGTCCTCACGCGAAATATCACCCAAGTAAGAGCAAACGACCGCCCAACCCATGGTCCCCTGTATAAGCGACTTCCCATATTTTATGAGGATTTTGTCCCTGACAGTACGTGACGACAAACAAACATTGCCTGCCAGTTGCAGACAGTCGTTTCTAGCAGGCTGGAAACGCACAAATCCAACATAACGTGACTTGACGGGTTCGTCCTGCCTCGTCCTGGCTGGTGCTAGCTGGTCCTTGCACCGATCGGGGCGGGGGCGGAAGGATTTGGTCATCTACTTGAAACTGCCGGCGGTTAACGCCACGGCTGACAGTATCAGGCTTAAAGGTCGAAGCAAAAGGGGTTTTTGGCTTCCCTTCAGAAAGACCTTTTTTCCTTAATGAATGCCCCTCGAATAAAACCAAAACCGCCACTTCAAGACTATCTCCTGACGTTGTCGTGCGTATGGCTAGCTCGGGAATGTCCATGTTAGGGCACTGCCCAGGTAATGGACGACTTAGCGCGCCTATTTAGATCATGGGCAGAGAGCAACCGGCCGAACATCTGGCTAGACACGGGAGTTGTGTTTGTTAACTTTGTTTGTGAATTTTGTTAGTGGGAATGTTCAATAAATTTTATCTATCTATCTATCGTGGTTTACCCGCGCATTGATGACAGCTGACAGTTGACGGCTGACAGCTGAAAGCTGACTCTGGAAACGGCACCGCGATTTACCCGCGCGAAGTGAAGTCAGTGAAATGAGTGACACAGGAGGAAACAATAGCGAGGGAGGCAAAAGCAAGAAGGATTGGGAGTTACTGGCCAACATGGGAACGGAATTGTCAGCAATCCCGAAGACACCAATGCTGGCAAGGTCACCCGCAAGAGCGAGCAAGAACGGAGGACCGCAGTACCCATATTCACTCTCACGCCGTCGGCCGCCAGCAACCAAGGAGACGGAAAAGGAAACGGTGGAAACACCAAAAACATGACTGACTGAAAAAATGGGCAAGAACACCGTCGAGCGAAAAAAGTCAAGCTAAACGACGCAACAAGCGATAAGGGCCAAACAGTCCATAATCGAAGCGGTTAGCAGATACCAAAATGAAAAGCTGCAATTCAACAAAGAGGACCGGGAAACATTGCTGCGCAACGTCAATGAACTGACGGACATATTGATAGGGCTACTGACGGACAGCCAACAAGGGGGTACGATGGCGCAAGAGCAGGATACAAGCGTTATCATGGCCCTACAGCAGCAGCAAATGATGACACAAATGAAGGCAATGGCAGCTGATATCAAAGAAATCAAGAAGGATCTGAAAGCCACAACATCGCCGAGCAGAGTTACAAAAGGAAACCATCCAAGACCGGTCACGGGGATACGGAGTAGGCTAACAGCCAGACATCTAGCCACCGAAAGCACCCAAGTAGAGACTCCAACGAACACGGAAACTGAAGACGAATGGCAAACACAAAAGCCTCAGAGGAGATCCAGGAGGCAAGTAAAGCGGACCTACGCTGACATAACAGGGCAGGGAAACGGCAAAAATGAGAATGCACCGGGATGGAAAACACTAGAGAAACGAGAGAAGCTCATCACCCTGGTGCAGGTTGTTACGTGCAAATATTTTGCCGTGAACCTCTTAATTTGTTTTCGACCTCGGTATGCGTTTTCAAGTTATTTGCCAAGCATATCTGTTTTCGTTTTTTCATCATAGAGTTAAATTTTGGCTGTAAAATCCGAATCTAACAAAATTGGCGATTTTTTCGCAGGTGAAAGAAATGTTAGCAGATTGCGGGATCACGTGTCCGTTAATGTCATAAATGTAAATCACGTGTCCGTTAACGTCCGTGTGATTTTTGGTTCCTGCGCCAACGGAAGGATGGGGGGGAGGAAAAACTTCTACTGGTGTAACGGTAGATTTTTGGGTAGAGAATATTTAATTGGGCCGTGACGATCAGATCGGCAGGTCTTTCGAGTTTATTCCGCATGGTCGGGTTTTGAACTTTTGATAGTGTTCAGCGCTACCGCATGGTCGGTTTTTGGGGGATTTTAGAATCGAGAAATTCCTTGATGGTTGCATAGATTGCAAGAAGCATTTTCTTTTCACTGGGAAAGCTATTATCTAATGACGAATCCATGATGGCCGATATGACTACTTGTAATTGATCCGAGATCCGTGGGGCAATCAAAAACCAGCTCTTTTGGGGAACCTCAGCGGACCATTGGACTTTTGACGTTGAAACTAATTCTGGTGTTTTCCATTTTGGTAGACTTTCCATTTTTGTATACTACTTGGAAGCATGCTGGCGCCCAAATTTTGGTGAAGACTTTTGTTTTTTTATCAGTTTTTATCACATTATTTTTTTATAACTGGACTTATTAACGTTTAATAGTTAACTGCTTGTGCTGAAACATTCAAGTTCGACTGCATTCATTTCATTTTTTTTACTTTAATTGCGATTCACAGTCGGACCTGAGTCCTCCTTATATATTTTAGTACCCCTTTACTTGGATTTTTGGCCACTGACTGAAGTGATCACTCCAGCCGGTCCCCCTCAGGATCCTTCCCCTTCACCATCCAGGCTTGATTGTAGTTAAGGTATCCATCGATTAAGGGTGCAACGAAAAATATCCGAGTTATACACTCTAAGTAAATTTATATATTTTGTAATTTTCTTTCTCTCAGTAAAATTGTTAACTTGTTTAAATACCTCAGTTGTGCAGTTGAATTTGAGTGTGCGAAATTTTGTATTGTCCATTGGGCGTTCCAAATATTGTTCACTAGCCGCAAAGTACTAGTTAGCTCTCGCTCTAATTCACGCCCGAGGTAAAATAATTATAGTTAGACGTAAAATTCATAACAAGGTACCAGAAGGCAAGAAACCTGCAGACGTCATCGAGATCATCAAAGAGGTGGCACAGGAAGAGGCCCGAAACACGGGAAGGATCCGAGGATTCGCCACAACGAGGAATGGACAGATAGCCATACAGTACAAGAATGAGGCACAACAGAAGATGATGGACGCAAAGATAGGAGGGTGACCAGACATCCAACTGAAGCACCTCACACGTAAACTGCCGAGGCTGACCGTCATAGGAATCCAGGCTGGCTACACGGACGAGCAGCTGATACAAGCGATCACGGCAGAGAATCCCGAACTCTGTGAGCAACTGGGATGCAACCTCGCAGAGAGAGCTAAGGTCCTCAGACGGTGGCTAGGCTTTGCCTGGCTAGGCCAGACGGTGGCTAAGGTCCTCAGGCAAACCGCTACAGTAACAACAGGGAATGCAAAGAACAGGCAAGATGCTACACGTGCGGAGGAGCGCATGCCGGTCGTGAATGCCTATCGCAGTACCCCGGACTGCCCTAACTGCAAAAGGCAGGCAATTGCTAAACAGAAGTGGCAGCACGCGGCCATGGACTGGCGGTGCCCAACATACGCCTGCAAGGATGCGCAACACCAACAAACCAGGGTGAACTGCGGCGCTGACAGGGAGACTGCAAATAACGCGACCACAAATGATGGTTCTGCAGTTTAACGCTGATAGAGGAAAGGCGGCAACCGGACTAATGGAGAGGTACATGCACGACAACGGCATAGACCTGGCATTGGTGCAAGAGCCATACGTCTTCCACAAAACAGACGGGACGTACAGGCGAGTGAGGCACGGTAAAAAATCAAAAACGGAGCTGTGGATCAGAATCAACATTGACCACACCGTAATAACGGCCCTCACGAGCGATAACATGGACACCGCACTACTGGAGCAAAATGGGCAACAGCTATACGTCACGACGATCTACGACGAGCCGGGAAGCCGCAACCAATACCAGACTCCAGGAATTTCGGGATGAGAGCAGCAAGCTAGTGCTCGCAATGGGGAGACACATTGTCGAGGGCGACTTCAACGCACATCATGCGATTTGGGGCGGAACGTCAACCGACGCGACAGGCGAGGAAATGGTCAGTTGGCTGATTGAGAACAACTACACATTAGCCAACGACGCACACAAGGGTTCGAACTTCCAAGGACAACGAAGCAACAGTTACATCGACCTAACGATGGCGAGAGGGACGGCGGCTCGAAACTGGAACATCGAGACAGACGAGACGCTCTCCCTTCACAACTACGTATGGTTTGAAGTGGAAATCGGCAACCCTGTTGCAACACCAGCACCGCGAATTTACGACTTCATCAACACCAACTGGGCCAGGTTCGGAAAGGACATCGGCAGGGCAACCGCCGATCTGGATTAGGACGACGATGCCGAAACATTGGCGGACCAGGTCAGCAGGATCTGCATGCGAGCATGTAGATCTCGCATAACGACCAAAATTCAAAGACGAGGTGACGAGATGGGCTGGTGGAGCAGTGCACTCGAAGCCTCAAAGAAGAGCATCCACCGGAAAAAGCGGGAGGCCAACTGGATACGGACCCGGAAGCAAGACAGCAGGCCCAGGAGCAATACAAACGTATGCGCCGGGATTATAAAAAGCAAGTAGAGGCAGGCAAACAACAGGCAGCCAAACAACAGGCAGCGGACGAACAAAGCGCGGCGCTGTTAAGCGACGAATACTGGCACAACGCGTGGAGGAAACTGGCAGGGAAGAGACACCAGCCCAGCAACTGCCCCATCCTCATAGGGTACGAGTCCTACACCACGTCCGAGAGGGATAAATACAATTACCTCTCGGACAAGTACTTCCCCAGCGATGACCCAACACTGGACACGGCTACGATGGCAACGATAGCGCCGCCTATAACCAGCATTGAGCTGGAGAATGTGGTCTATAAGCTGAAACACAATAAGGCGACGGGAACTGACAAGATCCCCAACGAAGCGGCAAGACACATAAAGAGGGAAATGGGCGAAAGGCTCCTCCATTTGTACAACACCTGCAAGAATGCGCGGGTATTTCCGATGTGTTGAAAGTCTAGCAAGGTCGTATGGCTGCCGAAGAAAGACGGATCCCTCCGGCCAATCAGCCTGCAACCGACGCTAGGAAAAATCCTGGAAAACCTACTGAAGGGGAGGCTGCAACACCTGCTTGAGGATGGCGGACACCTGGACCTCAGACAACACGGGTTCAGAGAGGGCAGAAGCACGATCGGCGCCCTGAGCAGGTTGACACACATCATCAAGTAGTAACGCTCGATCTGAAGAACGCCTTCAACACGGCATGGAAGCCGTATATCCTGCAACAGCTCGGCAAAACGAGCATTACCAACACACTGGCCAGCATGATAAACAGCTTCCTCACGGGAAGAACGATTACCATGAGGGGCATGATCTACGACATAAGCAAGGGGTGCCCACAAGGCTCCAGCATGGGGCCGACTCCATGGCTGCTGGTCATGCAGGGATGCTTTGAAAAATTGGACGCGGCCAGGGAGGCTTGGACGGAGCAACTCCACCAACAGCAGGACAGATGGGAAGAAACAACGGACGATCTAACATTCCTACAAACCTCCGCAGATGACCAGGTGCAAGAAATCAAAGAAACATCTGCGAAGAGGATCTAGCGGAAGTGGGAGATCATCTGGACCGCTTGCCAGGAGTGGGCGGCCGAAAGCGGCGTTCACTACAACGAGGGAAAGACTGAAGCGTTGTTTGTGTCGGCAAAGCCAATTCGCCCTCCGGTACTGAAAACCGCGAACATTACGGTCGACCAGCGAAGTTGCTTTCAGGAATCACATCAGCAGCGTTCGCCGCAAGAACGAAGAGATGGCCATCAAGATTGGCCACAAAAACCGGGCCATAAAACACAACCCGGAGACCCTAGTCCACGTGATGCAAAGAGCACTCATACCTGCAGTGCTTTATGGCAGCGAAGTGTGGGGAGTGTGCATGGCAAAAGAGACCTGCAAAAAGAGCATGTGGGCGACAATGCGGACGGCACTGACAATGGCAATAAAATCTTACGCCACGACACCTACGGCGGCACTTCAGGTCATGGCCGGAACACCGTCATGGTGGATTGAAGTGTTGGTCAGGCATGACAGCCACACAAAGAGAACAAGCTCGGAAAAGGCAGAGCTGACAGGGCACAAACAGAAACCACACCCGTGCAAGGCGTTTCTCCAGGCGCGCATCGACGACACCAAACTACTGTTGCGGATGCACACTGACGCCACTTTGAAAATCAACGGCAGGGCCGGCGTGGGCATAGCAGTACAAGGGCGCGACGCATCTTGCAGACTGGCGGACAATACCAAAATAGGGATTGCGGAGGCTTTCGGAGTGCTGAAAGCCATACAACTGGGAGACGCAGCTAACGCGCCACAGATGGTGATCAGGACGGACTACCACGAAACAACGCAGGCAATCCATAAAGGCCACGACAGGACCAGAATCCACGCGGACATCCTCAGGCTCATGGAATAGCGCCATGCGAGAGGATGGAAGACGACATTAGAGTGGGAAGAAGGCCACAAAACGTCCAAAGTTGCGACCGCCAGAGCACACGCGTTAGCGGACCAAGGGGCAAAGGCGGACATGCCCACCACCGAGGCGGACCGCTATAACCTCAGGACGAATAAAGGCAGGGCGAAAGAGCGGAATGCCACCACCATGAGGGAGTGGCAAAAGGAGTGGACCTCCGCGGACAAAGGAAGGGAACTCTTCCAGATCTGCAAAGATGTAGGACGGGGAGTGCTGGGCCTTACTTTCAAGGCGATCCAGCTCGCGACAGGACACGGGAACATCCGAGCGTACCTAAAGCGCTTCGCAAAAAGAGACAATGCGCAGTGCTCTTGCGCAACCGGCGAAGATAGATAGATAGATAAAAATTTAATGAACATTCCCATTAATAAAATTCACAAACAAAGTTAACAAACATAACTCCCATGTCTAGCCAGATGTTCGGCAGGTTGCTCTTTGCCCATGATCTAAATAGGCGCGCTAAGTCGTCCATTACCTGGGCAGTGCCCTAACATGGACATTCCCGAGCTAGCCATACGCACGACAACGTCAGGAGATAGTCTTGAAGTGGCGGTTTTGGTTTTATTCGAGGGGCATTCATTAAGGAAAAAAGGTCTTCCTGAAGGGAAGCCAAAAACCCCTTTTGCTTCGACCTTTAAGTTTGATACTGTCAGCCGTGGCGTTAACCGCCGGCAGTTTCAACTAGATGACCAAATCCATCCGCCTCCGCCCCGATCGGTGCAAGAACCAGCCAACACCAGCCAGAACGAGGCACGACGAACCCGTCAAGTCACGTCATGTTGGATTTGTGCGTTTCCAGCCTGCTAGAAACGACTGTCTGCAACTGGCAGGCAATGTTTGTTTGTCGTCACGTACTGTCAGGGACAAAATCCTCATAAAATATGGGAAGTCGCTTATACAGGGGACCATGGGTTGGGCGATCGTTTGCTCTTACTTGGGTGATATTTCGCGTGAGGACTGAGCCTTGCACTCCGCTATGATAAAATTTTTCAGCGATGGTATCTATATAGTCGGCTATATAGGCCATCCCTGTAGCTTCGTGCATTTCGGTTATTCTGGTGTATCTGTCAGCCGATAGAACGCCTCTTAGGAACCTATTTTGGGTCCTTTGAACTCGTCGTCTCGTGGAATCGCAGACAGAGTGCCAGACAGGGGAGCCGTAGGTCAGTATGGGCCTTATAGTGGAGGTGTAGAGCAGAAGTTTATTTCGAGGTGATAGGAAAGAATTTGGCGCCAGAAGAGAGTACAACTTTCTTCGGGCCATGAAAGTCTTTTGTACAGCATAGTCAACATGCTTATTGAAATGGAGTCGGGCGTCTAGTTTGAATCCCAGGTATTTCACCTCTTTTGTTGGTTTGATAGGAGTATTTTGGACCACGAGTGGTGATAAGATTTTGTTGTTAGTGAATTTGCGCGAAAAGATAATAATAATAATAATAATAAGTTCCGTCTTCCTGGGATTCACTTTAAGTTTCCATTTGTCAAAATACGGCGTCAATAAACTCAGGTGATGTGCAATGCGAGATTTCGCAGCCTGAGCATAAAAAGACGATGCGTAGATAGCCGTATCATCAGGGTATAGTGCTATTTTTGTAGTGGGAAGTTTTGGAATGTCTGCTGTGTACAATGTATACAGCAGCGGCGAAATCACTGTTCCTTGTGGTACACCTGCCGCGATGCGTCTTTTGGCAGAAGTGGTATTCTCCACTTTCACCTGGATGGAACGGTTTTTTACGTATGACGCTATCAGGGAAACTAGGTAGAGTGGCAGTGAATGCACGGCAAACAACTTGTACAGCAGGCCTGTGTGCCAGACTGTGTCAAAGGCCCTTTGCATGTCGAGAAGCAGCATAACCGTACTTTGAAGCTTATTAAATGCTGCATAGGCATCCGTTGCGATCCTAGCAGTCTGCAGCGTTGTGTTGTGTCTTGGTCGAAAGCCAAACTGCTCATCCGGGATTAAACTTCGAAGCTCGGCTGCTACATACATTATTACAGCGTTTTTCCAGTCCTGTGGGAAGTGCTGCAATTTAAGGACTGCGTTGACTATTTGTACTATTAGCACAATAGTTTTCCGCGGTAAGTTTTTGGGGAGTAGAAAAGGGATGCCGTCTGGCCCGGGGGCTTTTCGGCTAGGGAGGCGCCGAAGACACGATTGTATCTCCGACGGGGTTGTTATATAGGAATGCAAAATCGAGGGTGGTATAGGATACTTCCGTTCTACAAAAACAGCGGTCTGTCTTTCCATTTCGTTATCCTGAAGGGCTGGTTGGACCTTGTGTACTTCTGCCAAAAAGTCGGCGAGCAGCTCGCACTTGTCACTGGTGGTAATATAACTCCGCCCCTCTTTTTCAAGAGCGGGGACTTGCTCATAGCCTTTTCGCAGACTTCTCGACAGTTTCCACAGAGAATTGTCACGGGGAGTCAGATTTCGCAGTTTCTCCGCCCAGGTATAATTCCTGTATGCGGAGATTTCGCGCTGTATGTCTCGTGCAAGCTCTGCTGCCATTATGCGATCGGCAGGTTGCCTGAATCGCTGCCACCGCTTCCTGATTCGATTTTTCGCCTTAATAAGGTCCAAAATTTCCTCAGGAAGATTGTCGTGCCGCGGTCTGTTCGGAACTTTTTTGGCCAAAGCTTGCTGTGTCCGTTGTATATTCCTGGTCAGACCTTTTACCGCATGCTCTAGAGCTTCGACAGTATCAATCTGGCCCGGAATACACGTCAGGTCTTGTAGTCGTTTTCGATATTCGCGAAAATCGAAATTTTCGTATGAATATCGAAAGTCGTTAGTTTGTGTGCGCTTTAAATCCCTAATGTCGAGGTAAATGGGCAAATGGTCACTGCTGAGGGCGTCTATAACTACCATCTCCGTGAGATTGGTGAGTCCTTTGGCAATTCCGAAGTCGAGGTAGGATGGATTCCCTCCACTGTTCGGGTAATGCGTTGGGGATGAAGTGGGCATAACGAGTAGGCCATTGTCGCGAACGTAGTCGGCTAGAAAATTGCCGGCTGCGTTTTTATGTCCAGGGTTATTGAATAGTGGATGGCGGGCGTTGAAATCTCCCATTAGCAACACCCTATTGGCGTTTATGAGAACATCAGCGGCCTGTAAGCGTACGGTGGAGAAATAGCCACAGTAGATCAAAACTCCATCAGGAAGTTCAACGCCGACGTTCTCTATTGATGACTGCCTGTGTGGCAGTCTCCTGTATGGAATTGACGTTTTGACCGCTATGGCCACCCCTCCCCTTAAACCGGGCCTATCGGCACGTTCGAGCCTGTACCCCCGAATGCTAAGTATATCCCCGGGGCGCAACCATGTTTCGACAATCAACGCCACGTCGATATCCTCGGTCCGAAGGAAGTGCACAAACTCACCGGGACGACTCCGGAGTCCGCATGAGTTCCATTCTCCTATCCTCATAGGGCACAGTTGGCAAAATCAGGGCTTAAAATTCGAAGCTGTTAATATCTTCATTGAAGAACTGCGCTGAGACTAGGAATTTGTCTGTCTTCGAGACGCAACCCCTCAATGCAGCGCTGTAAAATCTTACCGCCTTGATTACCTCCTCCAAGTTGATTTGCGACGACAGCTCGGCGAATTCCCGCTGGACACTGCCCAGCATGGCCACCGCGTTCCAATTTATACCATGGGCTGGGTGTGCGGAGCTCGTCGGGACAGCTTCGTGCTGCCTCAGCGGAGGAAACTCCGCTAATGAAGGCGGTGGCGGGGGCAGCATGGTCCTGTTGGCGTGACTTGGCGCGACTTGGCGCCATGGTCCTGCTGCTTAGGGGTGAAGGGTGGATCGGGCCAGGGGCTCGGCTGGTTTGACCCCAGGCTGGCCTCGTTGGAAGAGGAGCAGGGACGAAACGCTGCTTCTCCGCCGGGACTTGCGCCTGTTTGTAAATGTATACTGGGCAAGCCTCGTCAAAGCTACGATGAGGACCCACCGCAGTTAGCGCATTTTAATGTAGCCCCAACGGGACAGGCGGTGATTTCATGCCCCCCAGCGCATCGGGAGCATTTAAAGTCCCGGTGGCAGTTCCCGGAGACATGGCCCCAGCCCTGGGATCGACGACACTGTGTCAAGGTCTTCCGGTTTTTGCGGACCATGAAAAACACCATAATTTACCCGATAAGAGCATCCGCCGAACAACAATGAACCAAAACGTGGATTTAACAATTTTTTTCTGTTTCCTTTTGGTGTTGTATTTAAACCCGGCAACCAACCACCTGGCAACGCCCGCGTGTAGGTCCCATTTACAGCTAAGCTGAGCTAAGCCCAACTTCGAGTCTGGTTTAGGCTAAGTGCCAGTTAGACTGATTTAAGTTCCGTTTAAACAGCGGTGCAGTCAACTTAAATTATTAAGTTCCACTTAACTCCTAAGCCGACGCGGTGCAGTTGACCCTTAACAGTGCAATCAAAGTGAAGCATTCTCAAATCATGGCATGGTTTGTGAATGCTTTACTTTGATTTTGGTGGCTCTGCTAACAATTGTGCAGCGTCTCACAACAGAACAAGCTAAAAAGATTTTCAAGTTTCATGAAAATTGAGCAAAAGATTGATCGGAGAGCGAGTATTTAATTTAGCATACAAAAGTGGCCTCATGAACGGCTATGTTTGTTTATCTTTGGCTGAAAAAACTGCTTTGTTTACGGCAAATATCCAAACCAGTTCGATCGCAAACTGGAAATTTCTACAAAATCGTCAATACGAAAAAAATTAGTTTTGGTGTTGTGCATTAATCACTGCAGCTGAATGAACTGCAGACAAACATAAATGGCTCTAAAATTAAAATTAAATTAGTGATAGATCGGCGTTTGGGGCGTTTCCGTTTAGTTATTGATGACTTTCGTTACGTTGAAACGCGAAATTTGTCTTTGGAAATATTTCCATGCGAACAGGAACTTTCTACAAAAATGTCAAGAATAAACAAACTGAAATCGATCAACAAAGGAAACGGCAATGAGTCATCCGAAGGGCCACCAAGCAAACGATTATATGATTATGTAAGTTCTGTACGAACTTTTTTTGAAAAGCCCAACATTAAGTTCAATTTATTGTGGGCAACGAACGAAGTCGGTCGTCGGTTCTTTGTTCATAAACGGGATAAATGTACCAATTTAGTGCCATTTAGGCAAATGCGGCCAATCATCTTCCTTGTTAACCAGTGAATTTGATCCAAATTTATTTTCAACTCCGTGTGGATACTTAATGTAGGATTAATGGATAGACAATGGAGTATGGAACGCTAGTTTGCAGAAAAGCAGGTAAGAGGGATTATAAGCCTATGAACCCTTAGCTTGAACAAATGGGTTTAGTTTTTCGACAAACAAGTGACGTTTTATTCAGTTCTCTATTTCCCTTTCTTTCCAATCAAATGACTGAGTTTTAGACTAAGTTTATGTAATACTACAGATTTTTTTCTTTCTTTTCAATTAGTACAATGCAGCTTTCGGTAAGTTTAGCATTACTTTTCCATTGGCGGATAGCACCTTAAAACGTTGTGTGTGATTTTGACCAAACCACATAGATTTAGCACTGTTTCTTAAATTTAAAAATTTAAACAAATTCTCTTTTTTTTTACAATTCGTGGTAGGGATTTTCAGGGGCTGGAATCCGTCCGAATAATTGCATTTTAATTGTTTATTGCTATTTATTTTTTCTTGCATTATTGCATTGCATTATTACATTATTGCACATTAAAACGTTGCGTGCGACCCTGGCCAAACCATTTAGATTTCGGACAGTTTTTTCAAATTTAAAAATTTAAACAAATTCTTTTTTTTTTACAATTCGTGGTAGGGATTTTCAGGGGCTGGAATCCGTCCGAATAATAAATTTTTATTGTTTATTGATGTTTACTGTTTATTGCATTCTTGGAGGGTAGCGCCTTAAGAGGCTGCGTGCTATCCTGGCCATACCATTTAGATTTTGGGTTGTTTTTTCAAAATTAAAAATTTTAACAAATTTCTATTTTTTTACAATTTGTGATAGGGATTTTCAGGGGCTAGGGTCCGTCCGAATAATTGCATATAATTCTGTTTATTGCATTATTGGAGGATAGCGCGTTAACACGAGCGTGCGACCCTGGCCAAACCATTTAGATTTCGGACAGTTTTTTCAAATTTAAAAATTTAAACAAATTATTTTTTCTTACAATTCGGGATAAAGATTTTCAAGGCCTGGAATCCGTCCGAATAATTAATTCTATTTATGCATACTTTGCCCCTGGTTGTCATGTAGATATAGATTTTAAGTCCCATATTGTTGACTTGTGTTTCAATAAATATATAATTGTTTGTCATATTCTGGGTTGGGTTTTTCAAAGTTTTTATTTGATTTCTCTGAAACTAATTTAAAATTACATTTTATACCCAAACAAGAAGTTTTCAATGGTAATCAATTTTTATATGAACTTTTTCAGTTTAAATGTTAAATCAATTAGTTCTGCTGTGAACTATACTTTCTATCGTCGTGTAAAGTAGGTTGTTTCAATTATTGTAGTTTTTCTGTTGTGAATTATACTCTAAATTAAACGGTTCTTGAACTCTCAGTAGGCATTGCTCAGATTTTCAAATTTCAACTTTTTTGTTTAGTTTTTCAACTTTAAATGGTCAGGTTTTCCACAGTAGGATAGGGGTGTTCTGCTGCGAACACACCCTCACTTACCTTCAGAACAAAGATATCAATTAGTAGTGTTTTTGTGCAGTATCTTTCAATCTTTGTTTCAATGTTTTGAAATTTAATAGTTCGCCAGAATCCAGACTAAAGTGCCTAAGGGTAAGTGAATATTTTTAAAACCTTGTGATGGTCTAGCGGATAGCGTCTTAAGAGGCTGCGAGTGGTCCTGGATTCCTAATGTAGATTTCGCGCTGTTTTTCTAAATTTCCTACACTAAAAAAGGTATTTTTCACAAACATTCGTGTTAAGGATTTTCAGCAGCCAGGATCCGTCCGGCTATTCCCGTTCTTTACTGTCCAGTGCCTTCCTAGGATGTAAGCGGTCCAGATCAAGATTATATCCACACTTACACCTGTTCTTATAAATTTAAGCCATTAAATAGCATTGAGTTTTTTGAGGACACCCCCACCACTTCTTTGTCCCATGCCCGCCTCCTCAGCTAGCTCAAAACCACACTCTTTCGGTCCTCCTTTACATCCACCTCCTAGCTCCACGCTACCCCAAGTTCCTTCCCACCTAAACCCCCTCTCCCCACTTCCCCTACTTACCACCGTCCCGACGCTCCCCCCACCCACGCCCTTCAACTTCCTCCCTTCCGCAATACTCTCTACGGCCGACTAGACTCTTCCCTCTACAAGATCCGCCATACCTCCGCCCCTCCCCACGAACCTATGCCGCCCAACTTTCTTCACCCACACCCTCTCTCCTCTACCCCAAGCCCCCCACCCCCCCGTGTCACACCCTTCATCATCTTCACCCCACCCCCTTTCTTCCACACTGACCAGCCCGCCCTTCTCCTACCCCTTCCCTCCCTTATCCCGACCCTCGTCTCAGCACCTATTCCACACCACAACCCCTCGGTGATCAGCCCCCCCATACCACTCCCACCTATTTTCCTTTGCCTACATACTTTCCGGCAATTATCCTCACCTCCCCCCCCCTAACACCCCAAAGACTTTCTTTTCTACCCATCCACACTTTACCCCCCTACGTCCTCCCTTGCCCCTCAATACTACCCATATTTCCTCGTCTCCTTACGCCTTAACCGCCCTCCCCCTTTCCAATCCCCTTCTTTTCCTTCCCCCTCCCACCCTCCTACTTCCCGTTGACGTACCCTTTCTTTATTCATTCCCTTCACTCCTGCACCCGCACTACGCCACCCCATACAGCTCTTCCTTCGCCAACACACTCCACAAAGCCTCATTAACCTATCCACTCGTCCTTTGCCCCTCAACTCTGGATCCTATCAAATCCTCCCTGACACCCCATCCACCCCAGCAATCTCCTAACTTCCACCCCAATCCCAGTACTCTACCAACCACCTCCTCATTAACATAATACCCTACATAGCAACCAACTCCATCTTCCTTACTGAGCCACCCTACTCGGTTCACCTGACTCACCAACCCCGCCCCCCCCTACAAACAGCCGAGCTATTTCGCACCCTCCCGAGCTCCCCTTCGTGTTGTATTTTGGCAATCCCACTCACCCCCCATCTCACCTCCCTCCCCCACTCTTATAAACCCGCTCTCCCACCCCCCTCTCATCCCTCCTGTTTCCAACCCCCAATTATTTTCCCTTTACCCTTGATTCGCTCTCACTACCTCAGACAAGCTTCCCCCCCTACGCCTCCAGCCATTCATCATACACCCAATACCCTCCTGCTCTCCTCCCCCTAACGTCTCCTTTCCAGCCACTTCCCATCGCAAATACGCTTATTCTCTACCTTACACCCACCTAACCCCCCTCCGCCTCTCCTTCTCCCCACTACCCTCTTCTAACCACCCTTCCCCTCATTCCTACCACCCCCCCCTTTCACTTTCGCTACACTTGCCCCGTAATCCCACTCTACACTTCGTTCCCCTTCCCCCTTTATCCCTCTTCACACTCCCCTCCCCCCACACCATCACAAACCAACCCTGCCCCTCTCCCCTACTCCGCCCCTACCCTCTTTCTACAATATCCCCCTTCCACACCTCCTTGCTCGCCCGCGATATTAACTGTTTCAACTCTCTGCCCCTCCATCCCCACCCCTACCTCCCTTCCTCCCCCTAATCTATTCCCCTATACTAACCTTTCTCGCTCTCACCCACCTCTACACATGCCCCAACACTCAACTCCACCTTCCACCCCTACCTGTCTGCACATATCCATCAGCATCCTCCCCCACCCACAGCCCCTGTTGCGAAGTCTCATACCAACTCCCCCTCACAAATATCTTCCCTTACTACTCCTCTCCTACTCACCACTCCCCACAAACCCTCTACCTTCCCCGTAACTAACCCTTTACACTCCGCTTTTCCTCCACCTACCCTCTCCTTCCCGGCGTCTCTCTCAAATTTTTCCCTCGCAATCCCCACTAATCAGGCACCTCCCGCCCCTCACACTTCGACCAGTACTAACTGAGTTTTAGGGAATTTCAGGGATCAGGATCCGGGCAGCATTTTATTTATTTTATTTATGTATACTTTGCCCCTGGTTGCCAGTACATGTAGATTTTTGGTCCCATTTTGTTGACTTGTGTTTTAATAAATATATAATTGTTTGTCATATTTATTGGACGTAGAACGACGAAGGAGTTTCTGGGTTCAGTTTTTCAAAGTTTTTAATTGATTTCTCTGAAACTAATTTAAAGTCACATTTTAGTCACAAACTAGACGTTTTCAATGGTAATCGATTTTTATGCGAATTTTTTTTTCAGTGTAAATGTAAAATCAATTAGTTCTGCTGTGAACTACATTTTTTATTGTCGTGTAAGAAAGTTTGCGTTAATATTGACTTTTTTTTGTTTTGTAATTTAGACCCTAATTAAACGGTTTTTGTATTTTCACTCAGGATCGTTCGATTTTTTAAATTTAAAATATTTTTCTCTAATTTTTTCAACTTTAACTAGTCAGTTTTCCTACAGTGGAAGTTTTTTATTTGAACCTTTAAAATATAGGGATAAATCAAGCGTGTTCTGCTGTGAACTACATTTTTTACTGTCGAGTAAGAAAGTTTGCGTTATTATTGACTTTTTTCCTGTGATTTACACCCTAACTTAAAAGGTTTTTGTATTTTCAAAAGGGATCGTTCGAGTTTTCTAATTTGACACATTTTTCTCTGATTTTTTCAACTTCAACTAGCCAAGTTTTCAAGTTTTCTACTGTGGAAGTTTTTGTATATGAATCTTTGAAATATAACTTGCCTCACAAGCGTGTTCTGCTGTGAAATACATTTTTCACTGTCGTGTAAGAAACTTTGCGTTATTATTGATGTTTTTTTTTGGTGATTTACACCCTAAATTAAACGGTTTTTGAATTTTCAATAGGGATCGTTCGATTTGTCTAATTTGGAAAATTTTTCTCTCATTTTTTCAACTTTAACTAGCCAAGTTTTCTACAGTGGAAGTTCGTTTATATGAATCTTTAAAATATAAGTATAAAGCAAAAGTGTTCTGCTGTGAACGACATTTTTTACTGTCGTGTCAGAAAGTTTGGGTTATTATTAACATTTTTTTCTGTAATTTGCACCTTAAATAAACGGTTTTTGTATTTTCACTCAGGATCGTTCGATTTTTTAAATCTAAAATATTTTTCTCTAATTTTTCCAACTTTAACTAGTCAGATTTTCTACTGTGGAAATTTCTTTATATGAATCTTTGAAATATACGTATAAAGCGAGTCTGTTCGGCTGTGAACTAGAATTCTTTTGGTCTTGTTAGACAAATTGTTTCATTTAATGGTGTTTTTCTTGCAAATGAGCTAGTTTGAACCCTTCTGGACTTTCATAAAAAAAACTTTTACTGTATACATTCCCTTTAATAACACTTTTTCTTAGTGGCGCTTCTTCCAAAAATGCTTTTTTCTCCAAATTTTCGGCGTTCGAAAGTTCACAATTCTCCACTTGTTCACTGTGGAAAATCACTTGCTTGCACAATCCGCGACACAATGCGCTACCAACAGGAAATCAACATTTTAATGTGGCCACATGTATATTCCAGTATTTAGTAGACATCATGTAGATGTAGATATTTGGGTTATTTTAGATTAGTTTTGGGTTAGTTTTGATTAGTGTTGGTTAGTTTTAGTTAGTTTGAGTTATTGTTGGTTTCCTGTTGATATATTTTCAATAATTTAAATCATAATATTTGAGTGTGAAACTGTTTCCACCGAAGCAGGGGGGAATAGTGAAATTTCCAACGTCGAACGGTCGTTCAAAAGCCCATTTTCGTAAGAAATATCACTAAAAAGAGTGTTAGTAAAGGGAAAATCTACAACGAAAGTCACTTTTATTATCGAAATCCAGATAGCCCAGCACCAGGTAATAACATTCTTTCCGTGAATTAGTCACGAAATTAAACCGTTCTTGTACAGATTCTCAAGAAGAACAGTTCGAGTTTTAAGTGTTTTTGCTCAAAACTTTTCCACAGTAGACTGCTTTTATATCCAAATAGTGGTGTTCTGCTTAAAAGTGATTTCTCGGATTTACAGTTTTTAACTTTTTTGTTAAGTTTTTCAACTTTAAATCGTCAAATTTTTTACAGTAGACTGCTTTTATATGCAAAATAGGGGCTTTCGGCTGCGAACAGAACTTCAATTCATTTTCTGCAGAACAAAGATGTCAATTATTAGTGTTTTTCTGCTGTTAATTACACTCTAAATTGAACGCTTGTTGAACTCGCATTAGTGATTTCTCGGATTAAAAATTTTTTACTTTTTTCGCTCAGTTTTTCCTTTAAATCGTCAAATTTTCCACAGTAAACTGCTTTATTATGTCAAATAGAGGCTTTCAGCTGCGAACACACCTTTAATTCATTTTCTGCAGAGCAAATATATCAATTATTACTGTTTTTCTGCGGTAAATTTCATAGTTTTCTGTTTCGAAATGTATTCATACCTCAGAATCCAGACAAAAGCACCTAAAGGTAGGTGAATCTTATTTATTACTTTGTGATGTATAGCGGATAGCTCCTTAAGAGGCTGCAAGTGGTTCTGGCCTTATAATTTAGATTTTACGCTGTTTTTCGAAATTTTTAAATTTCAATATTTAAAGAATTGCAATATTTAATATTTAATACAAATGCAATATTTAAAGAAAAGAATATACGAACATAAGTATAGCTTAAGAAACGTTAGCGAAAATGCAACAGCATTAGCACAACATGCACAACAAAAGTTGCATGATTTTGATTTCGATAACACACAAATATTGATCAATGAGGAAAACTATAATAAGAGAAGAATCCATGAAATGATACAAATTAAGAAACATCAGAATGCAATAAACTTCAGATCAGATACAGACAATCCTAGCTCTGTGTATCATGCGCTAATTAAATGAGCGCATGCATGAATTGAATGGACCTGGTAAATAAAAATTAAACAACAGATATTGAAGATTACAGAGCAATTCCAAGAATGCAAAGAAAAGGCGAAATATAAATAGATTTTTCGGGCACTCGCTCGATATCGAATAAAATAGGTAATTCAATATCCAACCAAATGTAAAGAAAGAAACATCCAAACATGTAAGTCAAATTTAGATCTCTAAACAATAGATTCTAGTCTTTTCCCGAACATATTTATTCCGACTCATCACCTGAGAACCAAGGTCCCAAATTGTACTTTTTAATATGTGTGTGATTTGAATTTTAATATGTTAATTTTGTGAAAGTTTTTTTAGTTGAATTGATAATAAATGTAAAATGGATATTTTAGACAAACTGATGATGGTGGATAAAGACACCGAAACGTATTTGTAACATTTTAAATAATAAACAATAAAATTGACTGAAACCCAGGAATACATTGGAATTAATTAATCGTGTTTTTCTGCTGTTAATTGCACTCTAAATTAAAAGTTTCTTGAATTCTCATTAGGAATTGCTCAGATTTACAAATTACAATTTTTTTCTTTAAACTTTTTAACATTAAATGGTCAGATTTTCCACAGTACACTGTTTTAATATGTAAAATAAAAGTGTTCTGCTGCGAACACACCTTCAATTATCTTCAGAGCAAAGATGTCAATTATTAGTGTTTTTCTGGTGTGAATTGCACTCTAAATTAAACGCTTCATTAACTCTTAGTTAGGGATTGCTCAGATGTTAAGTTTTTTCGTATAGCTTGCGTCAGTTAGTTAAGATGCCCATGCTAGCAAGCAGCTGGTATGGAGAGAATGTGATGTAATGGCATACGGGTGCCGGGTCCTCCAGCCGCCGGGCAAACGGAAAAAAATAAAAAATCTCCAGGGAGGTAATTCAAAATTTCTCTATTTACTAATTAAAACGTTTTCTCACAGCTTTGAACTATTTGTATTGTATTATATCATTTAGGTACTTAACTTGATAACATACAATTTTTTCGTGAAAAAGGACCATTCTTCCTAACACACATTTCTTATGGTGCGTCCAGACCAAACGCCGAGTCCCAGCTGACCCTGCGTTGCGGAAATTAGAGTGACAGAATTGGACGCACCGAACTGGAACTGTGAACTCGCGTTATTAGCTGTATATTAGCACCCTATATGATGGCTAAGGCACAGTGCCGGACTCGGACCACTTGAGGTTTACCCCCTTGTCACTTTGACAGTCAGCTACGACGTTGCCAGAATCCCACCACTATGAGATACATCCAAAGACATTAATAGGTGGATAAAGCCATTGTAACATTTGTAGGAGTTTGTATTTTTTTGCAGATTCCCCGTCAGTGTCGCCGACAATTGCTGAGATGAATTTGAAATCAACACTTTTTTGGTGAGTCACTGTTATTAGATGATTTTTCGTATTTTTATTATTATACATCGTGAAATCCTCTCTAAAGAAACACCCCGTATAATGCACAAAGACGTTTCAAAATGTAGTTTTCTTTGACAATGGATTTTGATAATATTTATCGTTTCATTACATAATTACAGTTTCTTCAATTTTTTTTTCTGTTGCCGAGTTCTCGACTATCATGCGTCATCAGAACCAATAGGTATTGAATTGATAGGAATCAATCGCGCTGCCATCGAAAGTGCAGATAAAATGCTTTAGTTAATATCAATAGTAATAATTATTTGTGTTTATTTGCGTAATAAAATTGATTTAATTTCATTTTTATTGTTTGATTTTTTTATTTACACCTATATCCCCTAAACCATTCTGCTGCAGGTTTCAATCACGACCAGCTCGTAAAAAACCACCAGCTCGTACGTAAAAAATAACGTAACGTTAAACTCCTGCTCCTTAAACGTTAACATGCTGTTGCCCTGATACAAAGAAAATTTCGGTTTTTCATTAAAATTTTACTAATAGGGAGCTACCAGACCCACGTGAAAAATAACGTAACGTTAATCTCTTGCTCCTGATATCTCCTCGCTACATCCTTAAACATGCTGCTACCCTCATACAAATGAAAATTTCGTTTCGCCATTCAAATTTTACTAATAGGGAGCTACCAGACCCACGTAAACAATAACCTAACGTTAAACTCCTGCTCCTGATATCTGCTCGCTACCTCCTTAAACATGCTCCTGCCCTGTTACAAATGAAAATTTCGTTTTGCCATTCAAATTTTACTAATAGGGAGCTACCAGACCCACGTAAAGAATAACCTAACGTTAAACTCCTGCTCCTAATATATGCTCGCTATCTCCTTAAACATGCTGCTGTCCTGATACAAAGAAAAATTTCGTTTTGCCATTCAAATTTTGCTAATAGAGAACTACTAGATCCACATAAAAAGAACGTAACGTTAAACTCATGCTCCTGATATGTGCTCGCTACCTCCTTAAACATGCTGCTACCCTGATACAAATGAAAATTTCGTTTTGCCATTCAAATTTTACTAACAGGGAGCTGCTAGACCTACGTAAAAAATAACGTAACGTTAAACTCCTGCTCCTGATACCTGCTCGCTACCTCCTTAAACTTGCTGCTGCTCTGATACAACTACAAATTTCGTTTTGCCATTCAAATTTTACTAATAGGGAGCTACTAGACCCACGTAAAATTAACCTAACGTTAAACTCCTGTTCCTAATATCTTTCGCTGTGTTTTTACCAAATTTAACACTCTCTTCAAATTATTTTTGCCAAACGATTCGTAATAAGAAATTTCAGCTTTCTTGCTATCGTGCGCCCTTCAGGCTGTAGGTCCAGATTAAGATTATATTCAAACTTGCTATTGTTCCTTTAAATTTGAGCCACTGAATGGCCTTCAATTTTTTGAAGAAAAAATATAGCTAAAAATATAGGTTGTATACAGTGTGTCCAGTATAAAATGATGTACATGGGGATATTGGAAACCGTTAGAGTTACAGGGTGGACCAGATGGGGAAAAAGTTGCGCAATCAAGTGCCTATAAATAATCTGTCATCAACTTCTTTGAACTCGGAATAGCAACGGATATACAGGGAAAGAGCGAAAAAAGTGCGTTTTATTAAATCCTTTATATCGTGTTTATTATAAAAGATACTGTGCGGGCTATGCAACCTTTGTAGACCCAAAATAATTTGTAGTCGGTTGTTAAAACTCGCGTACTGGATTGCTTTTGAAAGTGGACTGTATTTTGATTGAAACACTGGTAAGCTGCTTTAATTATGTATTTCACAAGCGTTACCACTACAAAGGAAGTCCGAACCACTTGACGATTTGAAAGAGAGTCAGAATGGCACCACCTCACGACGAGGCGTTCTCGGGGATGACGTATGACGGATGAAGTAATTGAAAAGGGCGCCATCTAGGCGAATAGATTCGTCTCAGATGGACAGAATAAATAGGTATCGCTAATGTAAATATCAATGGTAATTAAAATGGTAATACTATAGTAATAAGCGCAAACATGCCCCCGGCCTTGAAAACACAGGATTTCAAAACACAAGCTTGAACATAAAGAAATAAACATAAAGAAATATAAAAGATATACAGGTACATATAAGAAATATGATTTTACACATATAAGCTAACATATAATACACCTCAAAACAGAGTTCACTGAGTTTGTTCACTATTCACTGACTGCGGATCAACTGGAACTGACAGTGGACAAAGCTTCGGAAAGGACCGACGCACAACGCCATGCTGAGCGCGTACAGAAGCTACCCTCGCATAACCATCGCTGCCAGGATGAATAGCGACAATTCGACCTAACTTCCAATGAAGGGGAGGTTGATTGTCGTCCTTGATCAAAACAAGGGTCCCTGGTTTCAAATCGGAATGGTGCAAGCGCCACTTGGTGCGTTGCTGTAACTCGGATATGTACTCTTTGCTCCATCGTCTCCATATGCGTTGATGAAATTGTTGAACGCGTTGGAATCTTGACAATCGAGGTTCCGCAATGTCCGTTACATCCGGATCTGGTAGCGACGTAAGTTGTTGGATTTCTGCCACTCGATTGCTAACGAACGTTTTAAGAAGATTCGGGCTAGTTTTCAGCCATTCAAGAACTATGGTCGAATCTGACCACAGAAATACATCGGAGATTCTTAGTTTGAGAGATTTCTCTACTTGACAGGAAAGCTTAGCGAGAAGAATTGCTCCGCAAAGCTCGAGCTTGGGAATAGTAATAGGTTTAAGTGAATCAGCGGGTGATGAGCACCAGAGAATCCGTTGTAATGCTCTTTGCGAAGGTTCTACCAGGACTTGGCGATACATTTTCTCGATATCAGCGGATATAGCATATCGATGTTGACGGAACCGAATTAAAATAGAGAACAAGTCCTGTTGCACGACAGGGCCAACCATCTGCAGACTGTTGATAGAATGGCCAGAAGTGGAGGGCATAGACCCATTAAAAACAACACGAAGCTTTGTAGTCAGACTTTCTTCCTTTAAGACTCCATGATGAGGAAGATAGTAAGAAATTTCAGAAGGATGTGGAACAATGGCAGTCATGTGTTGCAATTCTTCATATTCTTTCATGAAGCTAGAATATCGTTCATATAACCGAGGATTTGATTGGAATCGTTTTTCAAGGGAAAGAAATCGCTTCTCGGCTGTTTTGTAAGAATCGCCAAGCAACTCGACAGAAGCTTTGAAGGGAATAGAAACGATAAAACGACCATCTGAACTTCTGCGGGTATGTTGACTAAAGTGGTCTTCGCACGCCTTTTCTTCCGAAGAAAGTGCTCTGCTCTCCGGATAATGTTCGAGCTCCCAGAACCTATTAAGCTGATCAGGCAGATCATTAAGGCGGCTTAGATGACACCGAACTTGGACATCAGATTGAAAACCAATGGAGCCTGAAACTACCCAGCCGAAACGTGTTTTTTGGAGAATTGGAAGATTTGGACCCAAACGAATTTGTCCAATGCACAAAATGTTGAAGAAAGCCGAAGCGCCTATTAGAAGGTCAATGTCACCGGGTTTATAGAAAGATGGGTCTGATAACTTCAAGTTTTCCGGAATCTTGAATTTATCTATATCTATCTGGATACCAGGAATACTGCCTGTAATTTCATCAAGAACAAGACAAGAGAGATGAACCTTAAAAGAAGATTGATGAGCATGCACTTCAACTGCACATTTAGCATTCGCCAGAGATGCGGCTTGTGCCAATCCAGAAATAGATATGTTGACTGACTCAACGGGCAAATTCAGCCTTTTACATAGACTGGATTTAATGAAATTTGATTGCGATCCTGAATCCAGAAGTATTCTAATTGTATGAGGTTTTCCAAAAGAGTCAATGATCTGCGCAGACGCGGTAGGTAATAGTTGAGGAGCGCTCCGGTTCCTCTACGGATGCGGAAACAGGAAAAGTTTGAGCTGTTGATTGACTTGAATTCAGGTGTAAGCTAGTGTGATGTTTTGATTTGCAAAGACGACAAGTAAATTTAGAACGACACTGAGTTACAAAATGTCCCTTAGATAAGCAATTGAGACAAACCTTTAAATCCTTTGCTTTGGCCAATCTCTCTTGAGGAGTTAGTTGGTGGAACCGGTCACATTTTGATAAATAATGCGGCTGTTTGCATAAAGGACACACAGGATTGCTAGAAACAAAAGCCTTTGAATGCGTTCTAGGTTTTTCGTTAGCCGGTTTCGATTGTTGGCACTCCAAAGATTCTAATAGATTCGCTATATTTTTAATAAACCCTTTGAATTGATCGAGATTTGGCAACTGCGATCCTAAATTATTTTTGAAGGTTTCCCATTCGCGGGCAGTAGTAGGGTCCAGTTTCTTTGAAACTACGTGAATTAAAAAGGCATCCAGAAGTTCATCTTCTGTAGCTAATGATTTTAGTGCTGAAACGTGCTTAAAAAGTGAATCGTTCATTTTCCTTAATTTGGTAGCTGATTCCCTTGATGAGGTTTCAATTTCAAGTATTGACTTAAGGTGATTGTGTACAAGCATTCTGGGGTTGTTGTACCTTTCGCATATAGAGTTGAACGCTACAATATAGTTATCGCTAGTAAATTCTAAAGATTTTATTATTTCCGCCGCTTCGTCGAAAAGAGATGCTTTGAGGTAGTGCAGCTTTTGAATATTATTTATTTCGGCGTTTTCATGGATTAAATTACTGAATATTTCTCTGAACTCGATCCAGTTATCAAGATCACCATGAAACTTTGGTAAATTGATGGTAGGCAATTTTATGAAAGAGTTAGCACTTGAATGTCCCGAAAAACCGTTTGAGCTCGTTATTGGCGACTTTGTTGGATCTTGATTTGGATTAATAGGTGTAAGCATGTTTAGTAAAACCTCTGCTTGTGCAATGGCTTCAAAGTACTGACTTTCAAAAATCTCTAACTGCTCATTGTCTTGATCTGAATCTGTGCTAAGCTCGAGTATTTCCAAATGAAGTTCCTCAAAATCGGACAAATAGGTTATAGCAGAATCGAGCTGCTTTCGTAATTGCACTGTTTGAACAGAACTAACTACCTGCTCGGGATTTTCATGCGCATCCTGAATCTTAATTACAAATGCCCTAAACCGGGTCAATTTCCCTTTGAGGGCGCCTCTTTTGCGATTAAGATTGTCCATGATGTTAAGTAAAGAAATAACGGCACTAGTTAATGTTAGACAATCGGGACAAATCCTGCAGTTGCAAGTGAAACGTAAAAGCTATTGATTAAGCGAAAGAAGGTATACGAAAATTAATTCAGAGATCAATTAGCTTAGAAAAATGTGCCAACAAATGCGTGCATGAAACACGTGTGTAGGTACCTCAAATTAAATAGCAGTTTAAGTGAGTTTGCAAATCGCATTCAGTAAAAACTTACACTGAATGTGAACAATAAATTATGGAAAAGGTAAAAGGGATTGACTCACTCTGACTGTACAAGATGTCTGCTGCTCCTCTTCTGTGCACGTGGTTCGGATCCGGCTCGAAGGACCAAAATGTGCGGGCTATGCAACCTTTGTAGACCCAAAATAATTTGTAGTCGGTTGTTAAAACTCGCGTACTGGATTGCTTTTGAAAGTGGACTGTATTTTGATTGAAACACTGGTAAGCTGCTTTAATTATGTATTTCACAAGCGTTACCACTACAAAGGAAGTCCGAACCACTTGACGATTTGAAAGAGAGTCAGAATGGCACCACCTCACGACGAGGCGTTCTCGGGGATGACGTATGACGGATGAAGTAATTGAAAAGGGCGCCATCTAGGCGAATAGATTCGTCTCAGATGGACAGAATAAATAGGTATCGCTAATGTAAATATCAATGGTAATTAAAATGGTAATACTATAGTAATAAGCGCAAACAGATACAATAACGAAATTTTCAGGGTGGGGGTAGGAAATGAGCGTGAATTTGAAAATAAAGTAAAAAATAATCTAGTCAACTTTTGTTTTTCTTATAGGCGCCATATTGAATTTCTGCATTTTTAAATTCCCCTTTAAATATGCTCTTCAACCATGTATAAGATGTTTATGTTCGGTCAAGATAAATAATTAAAATTAACAAAATTAAGATTTTATTGTAGTAGGCATTCTCTTCAATTTTCCCATACTGACGTTCGTTGTCTGTTTTAATTACCTAGGTAACTGTCAAAGTAGAATTTATTGTCAGTGTCAAGTGTTTGTAATTAATTGTGTGTTTCAAAATGAATCACTTTTCAAATTATGAAAAATACGATATGTTGGAGTGTTTTATTCTCTGTCGTCGAAATGAAGCGAAAGCTGAAGAAATGTGTATTTAAATAAATATCCAGAAAGGCGACAACCTGGTAGAACTATGTTTAGGCGTCTGAAAGACAACCTTGTAGCTTACGGGAGTTTTGCTAAGGTAAAGAAAAACAAACTTCCAGACGAAAATAAAGAAAATTTGGTAATGCAAAGCGTGGTTGAAACACAACGTACGTCTTTACCTCAAATTGAAGCCACAACAGGTGTTGCAGGGTCAACGGCCAATAGTATTTTAAAGCGTCATAAATATCACACCTATCGTGAACGGGCCTGCCAGGGACTCCAGAATGGCGATGCGATTAGATAGATAGATAGATAAAATTTATTAAACATTCACATTACTAAATTCACAAACAAAGTTTAAAACAAAACAACATAAGTCAGTAAAATGTCCCATGTCTGGCCAGATGTTCGGCCGGTTGCTCTTTGCCCATGATCTAAATAGGCGCGCTAAGTCGTCCATTACCTGGGCAGTGCCCTAACATGGACATTCCCGAGCTAGCCATACGCACGACAACGTCAGGAGATAGTCTTGAAGTGGCGGTTTTGGTTTTATTCGAGGGGCATTCATTAAGGAAAAAAGGTCTTCCTGAAGGGAAGCCAAAAACCCCTTTTGCTTCGACCTTTAAGTTTGATACTGTCAGCCGTGGCGTTAACCGCCGGCAGTTTCAACTAGATGACCAAATCCATCCGCCCCCGCCCCGATCGGTGCAAGGACCAGCCAACACCAGCCAGAACGAGGCAAGACGAACCCGTCAAGTCACGTTATGTTGGATTTGTGCGTTTCCAGCCTGCTAGAAACGACTGTCTGCAACTGGCAGGCATGTTTGTTTGTCGTCACGTACTGTCAGGGACAAAATCCTCATAAAATATGAGAAGTCGCTTATACAGGGGACCATGGGTTGGGCGATCGTTTGCTCTTACTTGGGTGATATTTCGCGTGAGGACTGAGCCTTGCACTCCGCTATGATAAAATTTTTCAGCGATGGTATCTATATAGTCGGCTATGTAGGCCATCCCTGTAGCTTCGTGCATTTCGGTTATTCTGGTGTATCTGTTAGCCGATAGGGCGCCTCTCAGGAACCTATTTTGGGTCCTTTGAACACGTCGTCTCGTGGAATCGCAGACAGAGTGCCAGACAGGGGAGCCGTAGGTCAGTAAGGGCCTTATAGTGGAGGTGTAGAGCAGAAGTTTATTTCGAGGTGATAGGAAGAGAATTTGGCGCCAGAAGAGAGTACAACTTTCTTCGGGCCATGGCAGTCTTTTGTACAGCATAGTCAACATGCTTATTGAAATGGAGTCGGGCGTCTAGTTTGAATCCCAGGTATTTCACCTCTTTTGTTGGTTTGATAGAAGTATTTTGGACCACGAGTGGTGATAAGATTTTGTTGTTAGTGAATTTGCGCGAAAAGATAATAAGTTCCGTCTTCCTGGGATTCACTTTAAGTTTCCATTTGTCAAAATACGGCGTCAATAAACTCAGGTGATGTGCAATGCGAGATTTCGCAGCCTGAGCATGATGCGTAGATAGCCGTATCATCAGCGTATAGTGCTATTTTTGTAGTGGGAAGTTTTGGAATGTCTGCTGTGTACAATGTATACAGCAGCGGCGAAATCACTGTTCCTTGTGGTACACCTGCCGCGATGCGTCTTTTGGCAGAAGTGGTATTCTCCACTTTCACCTGGATGGAACGGTTTTTTAGGTAGGACGCTATCAGGGAAACTAGGTAGAGTGGCAGTGAATGCACTGCAAACAACTTGTACAGCAGGCCTGTGTGCCAGACTGTGTCAAAGGCCCTTTGCATGTCGAGAAGCAGCATAACCGTACTTTGAAGCTTATTATATGCTGCATAGGCATCCGTTGCGATCCTAGCAGTCTGCAGCGTTGTGTTGTGTCTTGGTCGAAAGCCAAACTGCTCATCCGGGATTAAACTTCGAAGCTCGGCTGCTGCCTGTAATCTCGAAAGGATGACCTTCTCGGTTAATTTGCCGAGGGTGTTCAACAGGGAAATTGGCCTATAAGAGGTGGGTTCGGTCGGGTTTTTGCCCGGCTTTAAGATGGGGATTACTACAGCGTTTTTCCAGTCCTGTGGGAAGTGCTGCAATTTAAGGACTGCGTTGACTATTTGTACTATTAGCACAATAGTTTTCCGCGGTAAGTTTTTGAGGAGTAGATAAGGGATGCCGTCTGGCCCGGGGGCTTTTCGGCTAGGGAGGCGTCGAAGACACGATTGTATCTCCGACGGAGTTGTTATATAGGAATGCAAAATCGAGGGTGGTATAGGATACTTCCGTTCTACAAAAACAGCGGTCTGTCTTTCAATTTCGTTATCCTGAAGGGCTGGTTCGACCTTGTGTACTTCTGCCAAAAAGTCGGCGAGCAGCTCGCACTTGTCACTGGTGGTAATATAACTCCGCCCCTCTTTTTCAAGAGTGGGGACTTGCTCATAGCCTTTTCGCAGACTTCTCGACAGTTTCCACAGGGAATTGTCACGGGGAGTCAGATTTCGCAGTTTCTCCGCCCAGGTATAATTCCTGTATGCGGAGATTTCGCGCTGTATGTCTCGTGCAAGCTCTGCTGCCATTATGCGATCGGCAGATTGCCTAAATCGCTGCCAACGCTTCCTGATTTGATTTTTCGCCTTAATAAGGTCCAGAATTTCCTCAGGAAGATTGTCGCGCCGCGGTCTGTTCGGAACTTTTTTGGCCAAAGCTTGCTGTGTCCGTTGTATATTCCTGGTCAAACCTTTTACCGCATGCTCTAGAGCTTCGACAGTATCAATCTGGCCCGGAATACACGTCAGGTCTTGTAGTCGTTTTCGATATTCGCGAAAATCTAAATTTTCGTATGAATATCGAAAGTCGTTAGTTTGTGTGCGCTTTAAATCCCTAATGTCGAGGTAAATGGGCAAATGGTCACTGCTGAGGGCCTCTATAACCACCATCTCCGTGAGATTGGTGAGTCCTTTGGCAATTCCGAAGTCGAGGTAGGATGGATTCCCTCCACTGTTCGGGTAATGCGTTGGGGATGAAGTGGGCATAACGAGTAGGCCATTGTCGCGAACGTAGTCGGCTAGAAAATTGCCGGCTGCGTTTTTATGTCCAGGGTTATTGAATAGTGGATGGCGGGCGTTGAAATCTCCCATTAGCAACACCCTATTGGTGTTTATGAAGAATGGATCGACATCAGCGGCCTGTAAGCGTACGGTGGAGAAATAGCCACAGTAGATCAAAACTCCATCAGGAAGTTCAACGCCTACCGTTCTCTATTGATGACTGCCTGTGTGACAGTCTCCTGTATGGAATTGACGTTTTGACCGCTATGGCCACTCCTCCCCTTAAACCGGGCCTATCGGCACGTTCGAGCCTGTACCCCCGAATCCTAAGTATATCCCCGGGGCGCAACCATGTTTCGACAATCAACGCCACGTCGATATCCTCGGTCTGAAGGAAGTGCACAAACTCACCGAGACGACTCCGGAGTCCGCATGAGTTCCATTCTCCTATCCTCATAGGGCACAGTTGGCAAAATCAGGGCTTAAAAATCGAAGCTATTAATGTCTTCGTTGAAGAACTGCGCGGAAACGAGGAACCTGTCCGCTTTCGTCTCGCAGCCCCTCAACGCAGCGCTATAAAATCTAACCGCCTTGATTACCTCCTGTAAGTTCATCTGCGATGCCAGATCGGCGAATTCCCGATGCAGGGTGCCCAGAGTGGCTACTGCGCCAGCGTTCATGCCTTGGTTAGTGGGGGGTCTTGGTTGGGGACCATTAGCTGCGATGGTTTGACCAGGCTGCGTGGCCCTGCTGGTCATTTCATTTCTGCCAGGGAGCGGCGGAAACTCGTTCGGGCTCGGGATGGGCTGCCTAGTCCTGCTGGCTTCTGAGTGGGGGATCGGGCCTGCGGCTCGGAAGGTCTGCCCCCATGCTGGTCTGGACGGAAGTGGTGCCGCCACGAACTGCCTTTGCGGTTTTTCGACCGGGCGTTGGGCCAGTTTGAAGACGTACACTGGGCATGCTTCGTCAAAGCTCCGGTGGGGACCAGTGCAATTGGCGCATTTTAGCGCCGATCCCGGCGGGCACGATGTTATTTCGTGGGGGCCCGCACACTTGGAGCACTTGAAGTGTTTGTTGCAGTTGCCCGATACGTGTCCCCAGCCCTGGCATCGGCGGCACTGCGTCAGGGTTCGTTGGTTCTTCCTGGTTTCCCAGGAGACCCTGACATCGCGGATCACTTTGGCGGTGGTGGCGAGTTTCCGTAGGGTCACTGAATCATCGGTGACAATCAGGTACAGGGGCCGAAACTGGGTCTTCATTCGGAAGACATTTTTTATGGAAAACCCCTTTTCCTCGAGGTCCTCCTTGATGTGCGAGGTCTCCACGTTGCCCTCGAGCCCCCTTAACACAAACGCGTGTGTTCGCTGGTTTGCAGGTGCGTAGGTATGGAACTGGCTGCTTTCTGCCTCCAGTGACCGTTTGACCGCCGCCCAGTCTAATATGCAGCTGCAGTACACTATCAGCGACGCTTTCGTGTATTTTAAAGTGAATGGCTTATTTGTTATCGATTTTAGGCCATTCACTAGCGCGCTGTGGCTGCTGGGCTTTCCCACGATGACAATTGGAGGCGGTTTTTTCGGCCTTCTTCGCCGATTTGTTGAGCGAAGCAGCCGCTTTGGCAGCCAGTTCCTCATGCATTGTTTGGGTCCCGCTGGTGGAGGGTTGAGGCTCAATCTCGAAGGGGTCAGTTGCCGGTTGGATTGGCGAAAAGCGATTTTCCGTTGCTATTGCTGGGTTTGCCGGTGTGGTCAACAGTGTGCTCCACGGCACCGTTTTCCGTGGCAGAATGAAGGCATCACCGCTGTGACCCGACTTGTCATCGGCCACTGTTTGGCGCACGGCTGACTCTTTTTCAGCCATAGCAACAGCTCCCCGCTTTTCTTTATCCTGCTGGTAGTTCGTGGCTCGCTGTGGTTGGTCCGTTGGTGGTTCTGGGGCAATCTCGTTCGTGGCTTTTTCTGGCTGGTGCTTCGGTTTTTTCGTTATGTTAGGGGGGCTCACCTTATCCAGCTTCCGTTTGGGTACGGCCCCTGTAGAGATCTGGGTGGTTAGCAGGGCCCTTTTCCGTGCAGTTGGGTGCTCGGCCTTCAGATGGTTGACCGCCAGCGACCACTTTGGTGGTTTGCCTGCTCTGTAGGCAGCTGTAAAGTCCGCTGAAACTGCCCTGCAGCGGTCGCAACCTTTATCTACTCTTAGCAAGCGGAAAACCTGCTTCAATTTCTGTAGCTTTTGTTCCTCGTCCAATTGGAGGAAAGCGTCTGCTGATGCAGCGCTACTGGCGAGCGAACTTAGAGACGACAATGAGATTACGGACTCATTGTCGTCTTCGTCGGCGGATTCTAAGATGTTTGTGGATTCCGCCACAACGGAGAACACTTGTACTGTTAGTGTGTCTTATACTGTTAGTGAACGCAAAAGAAACTATAGCACGTAACTATGGTCAACAATCCGAGAGCACGAGAAACAATTTTTTGCACAAGCGGATCGTACCACGGCTAGTTGATGACTGTTGCGATTAGAAGAATGGCATTTTGTCAGTGGTTTATTCAAAGAAATAACGAGATACCAAACTTTTCCTTAAAAGTCCTTTGGTCAGATGAGAGCCAATTTACTAAATGTGGACTATTTAATCGTAAAAATACCGTTTTTCGGTCAGATGAAAATGCACGGCTAGTTCTACAAGTTAGGCACCAAGTTAGGTTTGGATTTAACGTCTGGTTAGGTATTGTGGGTACCCACGTTATTGGACCATTTTTTTAATGAGAACTTAAATTACGAGAGATATTTGAACCTCTTACAAGCTAACGTAGCGGAAGCACTTATGGATGTTCCAGTAGCTACCCTGCAAAACTGGTATTTCCAACAAGACAGCGCGCCGCCACATAATGGACGTATTATCATAGAATTTTTAAATCACGAATTTCCCAACAAGTGGATAGGCAACCTGGGACCAGTAAGATGGCCTGCGAGATCCCCTGACATACCACCGCTTGATTTTTTGCATGGGGTTTCCTCAAAAATGTGGTATACTGTAGGTCATACGAAACCGAAGAGGAGCTGAGACAGAAATGATCAGAAAATCCTGTGAAGCAGTAATGAGACGATGTATGTTGTGCGTGCGGGAAAACGGTGGCTTATTTGAACACCTACTTTAATCCTAAAATGTTACTTGTTCTTTTGCAGTGTTCGATGTATGATCAATAATAATTTAAAGTAATAATTAATAGAAATATCAATGCCTACTACCATAAAATCTTAATTTTATTAATTTTAATTATTTATCTTTACCGAACATAAACATGTTATACATGGTTGAAGAGTAAATTTAAAGGGGAATTTAAAAATGCAGAAATTCAATATGGCGCCCATAAGAAAAACAAAATTTGACTTCGGCCTCATTGAACATAGTGGGCCTAGATTATTTTTTACTTGATTTTCAAATTCACGCTCATTTCATACCCCCACCCTGAAAATTTCGTTATTGTATCTTTTATAGTAGTAGTAAACATCTTTATTTCTAAAAAAAGGCTATCGACCTATCGGTCTTTCTGCCCTTGTTTAATACATGCAGTCTTAATCTAGATAAAAAACCAATATGAAAATTCTCCTATTCTAGGTTAACAATAGTAGTAGTAAACATCTTTATTTCTAAAAAAGGCCATCGACCTATCGGTATTTCTGCCCTTGTTTAATACATGCAGTCCCAATCCAGATAAAAAACAAATATGAAAATTCTCCCATTCTAGGTTAACAATGTTATTGAATAAATAAGATTTCAGTGGCAAGAAGAAATTATTTTATTGTCCACTAGTCCGTTGCGTTTGTAAGTGTTCGAGTAGCGTTAATGTAGGGAAACGGAAGCGGGATTGTCTGGTTGGTCTTATAAGACAAAGGGGATTCAGTATGGTCCAGTTGTAGGGGTTGTTTGTCCATTTTGTCTGTAGCTGTATGAGTCTCTCAGAGATCTTTGTCATGTTTGTGCGTTCGTATAGTAGTTGGGTGGGGGGGTTGTGTAGTGGGTTTTGGGGGTGTCTTATTCGTGTTATTAGTCTTAGTGCAATTTGCTCTGTTGTTTGTGTATAACGTTTTGTCCTTTCTGTTCCGTTGGTCACGAGTACATGTCCAAAGTCTAGCAAGGGTCTACAAATAGCTTTATATATTTTGGTGGCGGTGTTTGTGCTAATTCCTCTGTCTTTGTAGGTTAGTGATCGGAAGTGTTTCGCTCTCTTCATTGTTTCTGCCCTGATGTTTCGCATGTGTTTAGTGAATCTAAGTTTGTGGTCGATTGTGATTCCAAGGTATTTTACGTCGTTTTTTGGTTGTGTCGTTTGGCCGTCTGCTGTTATTGTAGGGGAATCAGCGTTGAGTCTGTGGTTTGTGAGCAGAAGTTGGTTTTTTGACGCGTTTGGTGTTAGTCTCCATTTATAAAACCATGTCATTGTGTTGTTTGTTAGTGTTTGGAGTCTTTGCGTTGCTCTCTCAGTAGTTTTGTCATGTACAATAAGTGCCGTGTCGTCTGCGTATTGTAATATGTATGCCGATCTGTCGATTTGATTTTTGTCTGGTAAGTTGTAATTGTATATGCCATGGCAGTATATATTGTAGAGAAACGGTGAGAGCGGGGATCCTTGAGGGAGCCCTTGTTCAGGGGGAAAAAGAAAATGACAGTGTTTTGTCAATTCGTACTTGTAGTTGTCTGTTTTCTAGTAAGTTCTTTATGGTGTGTAGTAGATATGTTGGTGTGTGTAGTTTGTATAGTTTGTATAGTAAGCCTCTATGCCAGACACTGTCAAAAGCCTTGTTAATGTCCATAAACAGGCAAGCTGTCTTTCTGTCAGTTAGGTGGGTAGTTTGTATATTGTTGGCCAAAATAAAGAGCGGATGAACAGTCGAGTGATGCTGTTTGAAACCAAATTGGTAGGTAGGTATATATTTTCCAATCACTTTTTCAAGCCGCTGCTTTATTATGTATTCAAAAATTTTGCTTAGTACTGGAAGTAGTGTAATTGGTCTGTAGTTGCTCGGTTGTGTATTGTCCAGTCCATTTTTGGGTATAGGGATTATTAAGCCGTTTTTCCATGTTTCTGGGATTCTGCCATTTGTGATGCAGTGCCTTAATTTTATCTTTCCCCGGTGCAGTGTTCTTGATGTGCGCTAGGGCTTCATCGTACTCTGTGTCTGTGATCAGTGTGCAGGCATAGTTTGGTGAGTTGTTAAAATAGTTCAAGTACCAGTCGTTGATCAAGTTCCAGTTGTCATTGTCGAAGTTAGGGTTTGTCGATGTGCTGAAGGCCCTTTGATAGTGTCTGGCGAATGCGTCCGCTTTCTCTTTGTCTGTGTAGCGTTCTATTCCGTTTTCGTCAATTGTGTCAGTAGTGCCAGTCTTCCTGTATTGCGCCAGTTTCTTAATTTTTCGCCAGTATGTTTTGCCTTTGTCCTTCTGTATTTCTTTACATGCTTCTAGCCATTTGTCTTGTCGGTATTGTCCAATCATAGTTTTAATGTTTCTGTTAAGTTGGTTCATTGTCTTTTTTAGGTCGTTATTTTGAGTGTTTGTATATAGTCTGTACAGTTCTCTCTTTTGTTTTATGAGTCTCAGTATGAATTTGGGTAGTGTATGTCGGTAGAAAGCATTTTTTATTTCCGGGCTAAATTTTCCTATGGCTAGTGAAAGTTGTTGTTGTATGGTTTCTATTGAAATGTGCTGTGCTTGTGATTGAATGTAGTCATGTATATGTTGTTTCACTTTGTCTATGTCAGTCTTTGTTAGGTTTAAGTTTTCCTCTATAGGAGGTGTATTGGAGGTAGGTTGCGTATGTTGTAAGTCTATGTTAAACGTAATAGCCAGGTGGTCGGATCCCAGCTCGTTGGTTAAGTTTATGTTGTTGATGGTGTTTGTCAAGTTTTTTGTGTGCAGTAGAACGTCTGGTGTTGAGTCTGGGTTTGCGGGCATCAGAAAAGTTGGTGGGGTGTGCTGTTTATAAAGTCGGAGTTTTGCAAAAATATTTTAAGTTGTTTCGTTTTGTTCGTGTTCAAGTTAAAGTCGCCTATAATTATTGCATATTTGTAGATGTTCGCCTTAGTCAGTATGTTTTGTTCTAGGTTGGAGTGTGGGTGTATGTATGTCAGAAATATGTGTATCAGGTCGTTTAAGTAGGGTATGGTAAAATGTAGACAGTCGTTCAAAGGGTTGTTGAGGGAAGGAGGATTTGCTCTTCCAAGTTTAACGTCTGGTTTTAGGAGAGCTGCGACCCCGCCCCTGGCACGATTGATGGTATTTCCATGCCTATAGATATACTGCCAATTTCTGTACGTTGGTGTTTGTCCTAGTTTGGTTTTAGTCTCTACAAATATGCAGCAGTCTGTGTCGTTTTGTTCTATGTAGTTGTAAATAAGTGGTTTTTTACTGTTAAGTCCGTTGATGTTCGCGTAAAGTACTTTCATATTGAATCTTGTACTTTTGTCACCGTCTGTCTCACCTGTTCGCAGGGTTCCGTTGGAGAGCGTCCCTCGGGCAGGAGCATGTCAAACATTAATATGTAGACATGGTTCCCGAAGAAAACCACTGAGGTGTCGATGTCGAAGTCTTCTATAAATTGTTTTCGTAGTTTTTTTAGTAGTTCGTCTCTGTTGGTATTGTTTGTCTTGTTAAGTTGATGTTTGTATTTGTTTATGATGTGGTCATGTGTTGTAATGGGTGTGTGTATTCTACTTGCCACTGTCGTTGTCTCCGCAATCTCGGACGTACGTTTGTTAACGCATTTTATTTTAACGTTTGGGATTCCGACGATTGAGGCTGTCGGTCGTTTTGGGCACTTCATGCTCCATGCTGCGTGGTCCTCTGAGTTGCATGCTGCGCACTTGGTTGGCAGTGGCGACTCGCACCTGGAAGTTGGATGGGGTCCCTGGCACTTGTTGCATCTTGGCGATTGTTTGCAATCTTCAGTTTTGTGGCTAAATAGGTTGCATTTGCCACACGGCGCAGGCACGGGTGCTGGTGGTTTACTTTCGGTGATTTTGAAAATGCGGCCCAAAAAATGAACCGCACGGTCGCTCATCAACCTTTCGTATGTGGATATGTCGCCGGTTATTAACCTCATCATGAGTGTTGGTGCGTTGCGCTCTCGCGAGATAATTCTCCTGCAGAACCTTATTTTGAAGCCCTGCTGCTCCAGGCGTTCCAGAAACATTCTGTCTTCAATGTCCAGGTCGACCCCAGTGGCGACGACTGAATATGATGGTGTAATATGGTGGTGACCTGACTTTTGTTGTCGGATTAGTGGGAGGTTATCGTTTTTTTGTAATTTGTAACTTGTTACAGTGTTTTCTTGTTTTAGTTGTTGTAAAATTTTTGATGTTTTGTCCTCCTGGTTGGTTTTAATTAGGAAGTAATTATCTTGTCTGATAATCACATCCTTGTTGTTGGGGTTGAGTTCCTCCCACCTGATTGCAAGTTGGACTCTGGTGATGGTCGATAATGCGTTCGCTGTGAATGTGTGCGAATACGTGGGATATCTTGTTGATGTTGTCTTGCTGTTTGTTGTTTGGTTTTTATTGGTTGTAGACTGATAGTCCAAAGCTATTCGTTTGGCCTCAGGTGTTGGCGTTGTGGGGGTTGTGGGGGTTTATCTTTTATAATAAACACGATATAAAGGATTTTATAAAACGCACTTTTTTCTTTTTTCCTTGTATATCCGTTGCTATTCCGAGTTCAAAGAAGTTGATGACAGATTATTTATAGGCACTAGATTGCACAACTTTTTCCCAATTTGGTCCACCCTGTAACTCTAACGGTTTCCAATATCCCCATGTACATCATTTTATACTGGACACACTGTATAGTTTCTATTTTGCAAGATTTATGCTGCTTACTGCGAATTTTATGGAGCGGCTTTTGCGTAGTTTCTATTGCGATTGCATTTTGTGCGGTATTTGATCAACGGCTTTTTGGCGCAATGTATTTTGAGATTCTTTGGTAAGGTTTTAACATATTTTAAGTTACTACTTCCAAGGTTTTTGTTGGAGCTTTGCATTATTTATATTTTATTATATTATGTAGTTACTTATTTTCCTAACATATAATTTTTCAGGTATATCAGGTAATTATATAAAATTTCTCTATTTACTAAAAATAGCATTTTCTGGCAGCTTGACATCGTTCATATTGCTTGATATACACTTTATTTATTTAATTAACTTTTTTTAGGCACGATATAGATAAGTCAAAAGAACTTTTCTGTAATATATTTATGTTTTCTTATAGCTTTGGGCTTAAATGAGACACCGTTTTCCTGTTAGGCTTCTTCAAAGTATGAGTTATTCCTAATGGAAACTCTTTCCTCTCCCTTACTCTTGATTCCTAATGAACGTAGAGAAATTAATATTTTTCTTATGTTGAGTAATTTTAATGTACATTATTGTTGTATGTATGTGAAAATTCAAGCGATGATAATAATTAAAATAAAGGAGCTCGAATTAATATTTAAAAAAAAATTGGTATTTAATATTTTCTTTGCTTGTTCTGCATTTGATGACAGGACGATCTTTATGTTTTGGTATAAAATAGGAGTAGAACGTGTATTTTCTGGTTTGTTAGTGCGAAAGCAGTGATCCATATTGCTGCTTCTTTTTCGGAAAATTTGGGGCCATTGTTATTAATATATAGGTTTTTTTTTGGTTTCATAAAACTATAAAATTAATATATTGATAGAACACGCCTCTCAAAAAGTTAATTTAAGGATCTACAATTACAAACTAAAAAAATCAAAGTAAAGTAAATAAATATATTTTTTATTTTCGAATTGGTACAAAAACTACAAAAGTTCTATAGTATTAGTCACAAAATATACCAATTTGGAAACCGAAAACTAAGAGAATGTTATTTAAAAGAAAAATTAAATACGTATCACAATTAAGTATTACATACATCAGCTACACGATGCTCGAAAAGTTAACCAACAGTTTAGAGAAATAGTTTTGAATACGAATTACAACAGGCAAAGACGTCGTGTTTTATTTCATTTTGAATATTGCACAAAAATGTGGCAGGATATTAACAAATTACTAATGGGACGAACAAATAGCAAAAGAAAATCGGGCTCTTATTGAAGACGTTGACATTATTTAAGCAGATTTAGCAGTGGTGGTCGATTTAACTTCAGCGGAATCTTCTGGAACTGGAGCCACAGTTGGAATTTCTGGATATTCGAGTTTGGCACCTTCTTCGCATTTGAATTCGGGGCAACAAGCTGGGAATGGTGCAGTTTTGTTGGTCTTTTCTGAAATGGCAAAACAGTTTAAGTTTGTAAATTATCTGTTAGGGAACCGGCAACTCGTTTTTGTTCAGAAAATGTGAACTTACCTTCATCAAGTTTGCACTTGTCGTTAGCAAGAGGCAAAGGTCCGCAATCTTCTACCAGTTCCAGAAGTCTTGGTGGCTGATCTTCAGACACTACGCAAGTGGAACGTCCACAGAAGGGATATAATTCCCAAGTTTTGCCTGGCTCGACTGTGGCGCATTTGGTGGAAGCAAAGCACATTCCAGGGAAATCTATTTAAAAAATTATTTATTATTAAAAATATATTAATCACTAAATACATACATATATTGTAAATATAAAACAGGTAGAATTTGAGAATTTCACGGCATAAATTATATGTAAAATGTGTGAATGAACTATTGTTATTTGCTATTCTTAGATACGTTTCTATGATGAGAAGTAGTTTTGTAAATATTTATCACTGAAGTGATACCTACTCACGTTTTAGTTCTATAACAATTCATGAAATTTATATGTTAATAAATTCAGTAAAATCAATTGTTACGTTTCACTATTAACCATGAATGATTTTTTTAGGATAAACTTTCATGATCTATGCAATCGGTTGCATTTAAAGATACAATGTGCACTTGGGCAATGACACTCCCAATGCAATTACGCAGCTTTGTTACAATGGGTAATTATGGCAATTGCCTGCCGATGTCCGCGTATAGAAATTGCGCCATCAAATGGAAACTGAAAGGAAAAGTAAGCCAGTGGTACAAGAACAACGCTGCTTCGTAATCAACCAGTGAAAAGTCCCCTTAAAGGAAGATTTTCTAGTCTTTTGCTATTTAAGTAACATGATTGTATTGGCTGTTTATTGTTTTCAGTGAACCTATTAATAAAATATTAGTCTGTTTTATCACCCGCTCTAACACTAAAGTTAAACAATATAAAAATATATATTAGACACAATGGCTAAACTGCATTTCGATTAATTATGGAACACAACATATTCGATTAATTATCTCCTTACTGTATATTTAGAACAAATAAATTACAATTACATCATTTCAGCCTTTATGGCTTTCATAAAAGTGCGTTTCTATTAAGTTTTTGTAAAGTAATATAACGAACGCTAATATCGCAGACATTGTACACATACATTGTTGTTGTACATTTCCAAATATGTTGAAATAATATCAAATCGTTTGTATTAAATAGACAATTTTGCAGCACATTTTCACATTTATATTAACATGACATCCAATAAATATTAAAATTAAACGAGTGGGGTGAGTGCATAAACGGGCTCTTCTTAAAGTAATATGAGAGAAATTGCGATATCTAATACATAATAATCTACTCAAAGTTGATACCATCCTATCCACGTAGATGTGGCCCAATTAATGAGGGAATTCTCCGAATTATGCTAACTATTTCTAAAGCACCACAAGCAAAGAGCCCGTCTACTTTGAGGTTTTAAGGAAATTGTGTGTTCTGTCTTATTATCTTTGGTAATAAGAATTTAGAATAATGTTTATATTTCACTTTAAGTAAATAATTTTAGTAAAATTATTGAAATTTATTGAGAAACACAGTAGTGTGCTGTTACTCCGTAAATATATGCATATAACCACAAGGGGCAAGTGCATAGCGTGTTGTGGGGTAAAAGCATAGGGCTGTGCATATGCCCCGGAAAATGTTCTGCTTGATTATTTCTTGTTTAACAGCTCTAAATAATATACTTGCTTACTTATAGTCATTTGCTACATTGATTACGTAATTACTTAAATTTCTATTTAAGGAAGAAACCATGGTTCGTACTTACGTAAGAAAAACGAACAGCGGCAATTATTGAAAGGAAATGTTTGAAGAAGTAGTTGAAGAAATAAAAGCAGGCCGCATAAATGCGTATCAAGCTAGCAAAAAATACTGCATACCTTATCCCACAATAAAATGCCACTTAAAGGGAATAAAATCAAAATAATTTGACAGAAGCACTTCTATACCAATCGAATATGAAAAACGGCTGGTCGAGGGACTGTTAAAAATGGAGAAGTATGGGTTTGGGTTATCCAGAAAAGAGATGCATCAATTGGTTGTGCAATTCGTAAATGAGAATAAAATTCAAACTCCATTTAAAAACGGCGTCCCTAGAGAGGACTGGTTTTTGGGATTGGCAAACAGACCTAAATTGTCAATAAAAACACCGCAAAGTGTCGAAAATGGCAAAGAATAAATATCGGCGTAAGACTTCCAAAAAGAGAATTTTCTAGAATGATTCGAGATGTTTGGAGTGATTTGGACCAAAACATAATTATAAACGGTTTGAAAATAGCTGGCATCCATCCATTGTCCAGGAATGTTGTTCCAGATTCAATTTATAGATAGAAAATGACAGAAAAAGATAATTCTACACAAATGGCTCAGGACACAATGACTGTGGCAATTAAAGAAGCTAATTTGCATCCACGTATAATATTAGAAAGTATTCAGTGGACGTAAAAAAATCAGAAATTGAAGAAACACAATCTGGTACAAATAGGGAACCTGATCTTTAATTAATATCGCAAAAATTGAAACGTTGAACTTCTATTGGACACGGTAATTGCAAATGCGCCCAATCTTGCGCATAAAAAAAGGAGAGTTCGGAGAGGAGCGGAAGCAATCACATCAGAAGAGGTGCAGAGCAGAATGATTGCCGAAAAAAAAGGCAAGGAAAAGGATAATACGGTAAAGGTATTAGAAGAAATATCCACTTCCTCAAAGGATAATATTACAAAAGGATGTTCGATCTGGAAGTGCGATTTTCGGTATTACACTAAGAAGAAAGATTGGATCCAGCGCGTAACTTGTATCCTGTGGGTGTGGGGAACATGTAACAAAGGTTCTAGAAAACGACGATAGGAATGTGAACGGTGTCTGGATTCGGATTAAATAATAAATTTGTTCGAAGATATCATTTTTTAACAGTTAATATTGTACCCTTACTGTTCATATATTTTAGATCTTTTTAAATTCGGACTTTTATTTAACTAATTCATTTATATATATATAGTTATTTATTTTGTTTATTTGCTTTACTCCAAAACGAAGCAAAATATTTGAATGCGGTAAAAATCATTTTAAAGCAAACATATTAATAGTTATGCTCTTGCCTCGTATCAGATATAAGCACTTGCCCCATTTTCGGGGAAAGTGCATAGTGGCTGGATTTCTTGCAATTTTATTAAAAAATGTAAATATACAAGTGAAATTGGCGTTTTTGTCAATGTTAATTAAACCGTATTAACTCCAAAATTCGTTGATTTAAATAGAAGTTAAAGTATTATAAAACAAAATAAAGAAATATGGCTAAAAACTGGGGTGCACTTACCCCACTCCATCTTATGTGGAAAGTGCCACTATTACCTTAACCAAGTTTCTATTGGTGAATCGGGTTTTTAATTCTTCATCTAAAGATAGCAAAACGAGGGCTGCAACTCGTGGCGTTTTTGAGATAGGGCCAAAAAGTGGCGCCTTGTTTGAACTAATTGCCCAAGCCTGTGTTATTTGCGCTCTGACGCCTGACCAACATTTTTTCTTTATTCAGTAACCCAAATTTACAGATTTTATTTCTTATTTTTCTGTGATTTATTATTTTCTTTCCCATACATTGAGAATATTTTGATTCAGTCGCATTTTGTTCCGCTTTACTGCAAAATCCCCTAAAATTAGTTAGAAAAATCAAAAAATATTTAAGAAGTTTAGCAAAAATATAGCGACAATAATAATATAATTAGTCCAACAATTTTAATAATTGAACAGCTTTTACCGATAGTTAAAAGTAAGATTTCAAAAGAGTTTCTTTAGGAGAAATTCACTAATTAAACATGTTCAGTCACTTCCATATACTCGATGGGCTGACAGCAATATTAATGATCACAGTAACTTGTAGACTACCATTAATAATCTTCCATTGTTCGCTTTACCCGCTTCGTGTACAAAAGAATTATTTTTTATTAATTCATTTTATCTACTGTTTATAAATGTGCTGTTGAGTAATTTATCAGAGATTGTTCCTTGTATGCCGGGCTTGACATTAACGTTTTTTCTTAAAACGCGATACATACGTTTATAAATTATTAATTATTATTTCCTTGGTTTTATCATAAATTGCGACCGCATTATGCACATTTTTATTATTTCTGAATATGAAAGCCAACTCGTAGAAAGTCTAATATTATGTCAAGGCATTTTAATACCTTTTCGTCGTTTTAATAATGCAACAGCACTTTATTTGTTTTTGGTCCGCTTAGGTAAACTTTTTGTCATCAATCTAGATTAAAATTATACCAAGCGCCACTCAAAATTAATTGAACAACTTATACAAAAACGAACAAAAAACAACGAGGAGAAAATTAATACAAAAAATTAAAACGTGCCAAAAATGTAAGCAAATATACATAAATTCAAATCAACCTATTCAAAACGGCCGTATTGATGAATAAATTAAAATCTAATTAGAAATGAATTAATTAAATGGCTAATGTGAATGCTATGATGCAACTTAATATTAAAAACATGCTTGCATAAGAGAAATATTACGAAATTTGAGGAACATAAAACAAGTCTGTTTTCTGTGTCTCATACCACTGCATTCAAAAAGATTGTTTAAATTTATCAATTTTCAGAGTAAATAAATATTGAAAAAATTGTAGGGTTGCTCTAAGACAAAAACTCTGAGACAAAACTCTGAGACATAAATTATGAATTAAGAGATCGAGATTAAAATAAATTCGTTACCTACTATACCAGCAAGCTTAAAGTCAAACTTAAAGCAAAACTTAAAAACAAACCCACTAAAACTAACTAAAATTAAAACTAAAACGAACTAAGGAAGAACTTTTGAAAATTACTATTAATAGCAAATATATATAGACCATATAAGCAAATATAAGATGGGGTTTTGAACCAAGACAGTTCAAAATAAAAATAGTTAAGAAAACCAGTAGTCGATAGTATGACAATTTCTGTTATTTTTTTTCCCTTCGTTTTTCATTGATTTTAATGTTTTCTTTCAATTTATATATTGAAGCCGCATAGCTAAAGTTAAGAAATGCAATAAACTTATTTTATGCCGAAACAGCTGAACTTAATTTGTGCAAGTTTAGATACCGAATTGAATCAATTGAAGATAGTTTAAAATCTTTACAAACGCTCGACAAGTGAAGAGAATTTTACTTTAGACGAACACAAAATACAGTACAGTAAATATTACAAAAGTACAGTCAATAAAATCAAAGAATAACAGGAAGCTGTTTCTAAACTTATTCAAACATCAACAACAAATTGACTTTTATATTATAATTATAATATATAAATATAATATACACATATAACTAGTGCATGTGATGTTCAGCGAAGTTTTTGGGATTTAAAAAAAATTCTCCTGATTTTATTCCTTTCAAAATATTGAAGGAATGTTTAATTGTAAATTACTTTAAATACGAATTATAGCAAAATTTATCTCTAAATTTGAAAAACGAAAATTTTCGTGCCGTGATTGTAGCAAGCAACAACAGCCATGCATACAAACTGATGATGGTGGAGAAAGACACCGAAACGTATTTGTTGCATTGATAGAATAATAAATAATATAATTTACTGGAACCCAGGAATTTTATTTTAAATTAGAGATAAAATAAAGAAATTTTCTCATTTTATATCTATCATCTATTGTACTCGTAATTGTTTCTATCGCGTTTTTCAACATATCTATGTTTTCACTTTCCTTTCCGATTCAAAACCAAATCTAGCTGTTCAACAAAGCTGTGTTTTACTAATTGCCATTTCATCCCAATAAATGCGCGATTTCGTGTGTGTATGTTGCTCTATTCAACCTTAAATCCCACGATTCGAAGCATCGAGCATCCTCTTCGATTATTATGGGAAAAATCGCATTTTCCAGTCGGACGACTTTATATAATAAGCGATTTTCACCGCTGTCGGCCTATTAATGCATGAATGAAAACGGGCTGACCTATGAATCAGACATCCTTTTTTTCAGTCTTGCATCCCAGGTATAAATAGAATTGTGAGTATGAACCATCAGCAATTGTGCCATATATTGTAAATCGGTTTATAGGAATATTTAAAAATCGTTTGTTAACTAAAATGGCATCATGTTTGCTATTTATTGGTGTTTGATAGACGCAACTCTAAAAGGCCACCTGCTGAGAAGCTGATTATTATTAATTGTCTAGCCAGCAAAATTATCATTCAATAATTAAAATATGAAACGTTTGCACGGCCCTGATTTCCAATATACAAAAGGTGCATTTTATTGAGTGCGTCATACTTTTGCAACTTGGTCTGCAGACTGAGATTGCACAACCCCGACAACTAGTTTATGAACTTGTTTATTTATTAAAAAGCCTCGCCCTGTTTACCTTCAGTTTTGAGTTTCACATCGTATACTGTCTAGATATGTTGTTATGGGCCAGTCTTGTCTATAAATGGCAAAATTAGCACATTTCCTCGTCCAATCAACACATATTTATGCCACAAAAAAAAACATTTTGAATTTGTGATCAAAATGTTTTATTTATTATATTTTTTTTATTCGATTAAACATTGTCGAATTTATAGCTTTATACAGATCTTCATTCGATACCAGGCATATTCTCAGCTGTACTGGCATTTATTCGGTTAAGTTCTGTAAATTGTTGGCCTAAAATAATTATAGTGGCAATATCAGAGGCATTAATCAGGTTCATAGTTTTGCTTAACTCTAGTTAAGTAACTACATTATTGATGGATGGACTTTCCTTCAATGCTGTTGATTTGTTTAAGAGAATATTAAATTTATTTCCATTTCATTACAAATTGTGCGTACAATTCTTTAGTAAGAATATACATACAAATGAGCAATGTTTCTATACCGTTCCAGTTCACGAAAAAACAATAAAGAAGAAATGGTAAATTTTGCGTGTGGCTTCTGAATGCCTTGGTGTTCAGCTAAACAAAGCGATATGATTCACACAGTAACGAGTGAACCATTTTTAGGCAATTACTAAGCGTACTTCCTCTAATTCTCTTGTTAAGGTCAAAAAATTGAATAAAAAGCAGTGTGGTTTTTAACATCTATGTAACGGAAAATTCGTTAATATTTAAACCTTGAAATGTTATAAAAACATGTTGAGTCAATTTTCTTAATTGGTTGCTCTTTCGTTACTCAAAGATATAAAAATATGCCGCTCCAATTTAATGTCTAAACAACGTGAGTTTAATGCATAATAGTTATTCGTTTAATGTGTATTAATCTAATAGGATTATTTATTTAATCGTAGGTATTGCGCGTATTAGAAAGGCAACAAAACATACCTGTAAATAAATGCAATCGCAAAGGTGATCAGTTCAATATAAAAAGGTATATTGTTTTGAAACAGCAATAGAAATTACAGGCGTTTTAACAATTTTCCAATCACAGCAGGAAATCGAATAGAGATCTTTAAGGGATTTAATTTAACATATTTTGTTTGCCTCCAACGGAAATTAAATTTAATCATTGGAAAGGTAACAAAATATGTATAAAAATGTAAAACATCACTTGTTTGATCAAATTATTGGACAAAGAAAATACATGCAAATAATCCAAACATATCAAAAACCAACAGTAAAAATAGGCAAGAACAGCCCAAAAATAAAGAATTTGGGGGAAAAAATGACACTTCACCCGAAATTCACAAAATAAATACAGCCAATAATGGCGTTTTTCGTAGACATTCCTACCTTTCTTTAAAAATAAAAAATATATGATTTTACTACATGATGAGAGGTGTTAGAAAGAAACAATGAAAGGAAGTAGGGATAAAATATGGAATTAAAATAAGAAATTTAGAAAAACTACATTGGCCGATAAAAACCGGTAGTAGGTACCTACTCAACAAAATGACAAAAAATCTTGTACTGTAAAGTTTTGAAGTATTATAAATGTATTGAAGCATACATAAATTATTTGAGTACCACAACACCAACTCTTATAATTTATACAAAAACACTTAAATTTTAATATTATAATCTTAAACAACAAACGCGTCAAAAAAACCAACTTCTGCTCACAAACCACAGACTCAACACTAACTCCCCTACAATAACTGCAGACGGCCAAACGACACAACCAAAAAACGACGTAAAATACCTTGGAATCACAATCGACCACAAACTTAAATTCACTAAACACATACGAAACATCAGGGCAGAAACAATAAAGAGAACAAAACACTTCCGATCACTAACCTACAAAGACAGAGGAATTAGCACAAACACCGCCACCAAAATATATAAAGCTATTTGTAGACCCTTGCTAGACTTTGGACATATACTCATGACCAACGGAACAGAAAGGACAAAACGTTATACACAAATAACAGAACAAATTGCACTAAGACTAATAACACGAATAAGACACCCCCAAAACCCACTACACAACCCCCCCACCCAACTACTATACGAACGCACAAACATGACAAAGATCTCGGAAAGACTCATACAGCTACAGACAAAATGGACAAACAACCCCTACAACTGGACCATACTGAATCCCCTTTGTCTTACAAGACCAACCAGACAATCCCGCTTCCGTTTCCCTACATTAACGCTACTCGAACACTTACAAACGCAACGGACTAGTGGACAATAAAATAATTTCTTCTTGCCACTGAAATCTTATTTATTTAATAGTATTGTTAACCTAGAATAAGAGAATTTTCATATTTGCTTTTTATTTAGATTAAGACTGCATTTATTAAACAAGGGCAGAAAGACCGATAGGTCGATAGCCTTTTTTAGAAATAAAGATGTTTACTACTACTATAATCTTAAATAACATAATATTAAGTAAAAGAATAAAGAACTATAAACACGTATTGTTGTTAGCATTACTATAAAATAGCAGTCCAAAAGCTAATAAACATTAATTTAATAATTAAATAAATGTCTGGAGATGGCTATTTATCTTTACGATAAAGTTTAATAATTAATACTGACCGCAGAAGTTACCACACTAATCAAACCCAAAAATAACAGTGCCAATGACAAATTGAGAAGAAATTGGAAACAAAAAATCCCAGTATGCTTATCTTGAATATTTTAAACTATATAACCTTTACATAGTACAGTGTGTACAGTAATTTTCAACTGGATTAAGTAGAAAAATGAGAATCAGCTGCAACTAATGCACGTCTTAGTGCAAATTGCCCACCAAAATTCATTCAAATGCACGAAATAATGAAAGTAGCAAGCCCTTAACAGTGGAACAAATTAAAACGATGACATTCTACAAACATAACTGCGGGTTGAATTTGTATGATAAAAAGCTTTCACCGCTAACTTTTACTTTTACCATGATCCTTTCCATTGCCATACAATAACCCATTTTAGCAATGGACTCGCTTAACCGCAATGCTGTTGAAACGCAGGGATGCAATAAGAAATCAATTATTAAATTATTTGCTCTTTGACTGCTAAATTTAATTAATTTGTATTTTGCCTTGTCATATTTCTGTAAGGTCAGATAAGCTAATTAATTAGATTAGCGAACCATCAGACATCCACAAATGTATATCTTTTTCGCTAAAACTTATTTGCGCGTCGAAACTGAAGTGTTAAATGATGGCTAATACTTTTATTAATGCGGCAAAACCATTGTGTGTTATTTTCATTATTTTGTCTGCTGATTGTAAAACCGTCAACAATTACTTTCTAATGCTCGTCAATATAAACAATATGACTTATCTGGTCACTTTCTAAAATCATTTTACCTTCACTTTCCATTCTTCTTCTAAAAAAACAAAATGTGTGCACAGATTTCAATGATATATGGAGTCTTGATAGTTTGAAATCAGCAGCTTTGTAATTAATCGATTGACTTAATAGGATTGTTTGTTAACTTAAAAAGTTGCTCATTCAATTTGATTAAGATTTACAACCAACTTGGTTATTATTTTGCCCATTTACAACTAAAAAATGTAGCAGAATGAATTTAATCATAAGACTAGTTAATTTACACTTATAATATTTTACAACAATTTCTGACCTTCTAGACTTCAACCAAATCTTGTTACTCCCCAATTTAAAATCTTGTAAACTGAGTCAACCAATCCAGTAAAAAAAATCATGGTCATGACCAGCTATCTATGTAATTCGTTCCAGTTTAACTAAATTAATACAGTTTTTCTTCCCACTGGTAATCAAAGAATGCGAGTGTGAAGGATAAGCAAGTTGTTACCCAAATATTTTTCTTCTACGATTATGTCTCTTAAAAAGAACGAATCCTATCAAATCAATTTACGATTTTTGTATGAATTTGTCGATAAAATACACTTTTTAAATTACCAGCACCCACATATTTTAATACGAAGAAAACCGTTATCCAGCTGGATACTACTGAAGATTATGAAGACTATGATAGACCCTACAAATCACCAAAGAGCCAACATTCTTAAATGTTTAAATAATCAAAGTGCACACAAAACTTATACATGTTTTTTTTGTATGCTAATGCTTTTTTTATTACCAAACGAGAGCCAGTAGATAAGCAAATACTATTTTAAATCAATAAATGAAAGTATTGTTCTGTAACATTGTCAATAGACAATACAGTTATTAATTATTCCTCTGGTGCGTGGTACCCGATTATTAGCTGTTTGAATATTGTTCAAGCTACACTAATTTTATTGTGTAATTGCATCTTTTGAACAAAACAAATACCTCAATCTTAAGCACTATAAGAATGAAACTGACTATGCTTTAATTATTGTCAATAGCATATATTGCATTTCAAGTGCATATTTACATATTTACATTATGCAAATGTGCCTACGTTTTACCTTGAATTAATGCTTGCATTTGCGCTCGATTCTTTGTAATACACATTGCATATTTTACGGTTTCCTTTGGCTCTAATATGGAGCTTTTTAATTTAAGTTTCCATTCAACTGAAGTAGCATAATTAAAAAAATATATTTTTAATGCCTCGTTCTTTGCCTAATTATATGGCAAAGCAAATGATTTTTGCCATTGTCATATGTAAAATTGAAAGTAAAATTACAGTCTTTTGCGTAAATCTTGCGAAATATCATAAACCACTATGCTTTTAATTAGAATTTGTGAAAACTAGAGTGTTCCAAAGAAAGTGGATTTTTTTCTAGGCCATGCCTATTGCGTGTATCGTTGATTATTGTATTTCAGAACTAGGTTGACTTAATAATTGCTTTATTCAGCTTTATTATATACAATTTTTAAGAAGCAAAGAGCAACTGGTAATTGACTCGGTGAAATACAAATTAAAAGTGGGTTAGAGATAATATAATTAAAAAATGTATAATGAGAAATTAAGGAAAATACTAATTAGTTTTAGTTGGATGTATTCTCACGAACAAACATTTTTTCTCGCAAAAATTGATGAATGTGTAATATTTTGCAATTTTTCTGGCAATTTCTTAATATATTATTTTTTATTCTGTTTGTTTGAATAATGTTTTAGTGTAAAGAGAATCTTTCCGCACCCAAATATAAGATCAATAGTCATTATAATTAATTATGATTATTACAGCTCGCTCATAACGATAAGATAAGATTTTCCATTAAACTAAAATTTAAAACACAAAAAAAGTCTGTCTCCCTTGAAACCGTTTGAAAAATAACTGTTGGGAAGAAGATTTTCCGTTTTAACCATATTATTGGGATCAAAGTTTTATTAAATCACTTTTTATCCTTATCGGCATTAAGTGGTTTGATGTATATATGTATACAGGGTGATTCGCAATTAGCGATCTACAACAAAATCTTAAGTTAATTTTTTTTTATTTGTATAGAACCAATCAATCTAATCAAAGATGTTAACGGTGTAAAAATTTGTTGAATTCATCACACAAAATTTAAAAAGCAAGAGAGTAGGTGTGATTTTTTTGGATACTGTACTTTGATACTTACAGGGTGTCCCAAAATAATAGTAAAATATTTTGCTTATTGTAAAGAAACTAGACCGGGTAGCTCTATGCTTTTTTTAGCTCCTGAACCACTCGATTTAATAATTTCTAATTAAAATTTTATTCACCCTTAAGATGAACAAAATTCGCAAACGTTTTTGTGAAACGCAAATAAATATTAAACATGTAACAAACTACCTCCTAGGCGCCTTAGAGAGCAAACACTGCAATTCTCGAAGAAGGGAATACTTCAAGAGAAGTTTCGTTTCAATGTTAATAAAACAGACGGAAAATTACTTAATATTAGGTGATTAATATAAGTTGTCCTCAATTGTACTTGTCTTTAAATAGTAAACTAATTAAGATTTTTCAAGTTTTAATCTAATAGTTGGTTTATTTATTGATTAATTCAAAATTAGATGTAAAAACAATCAGAATTTCAGTTCCACTATTGTGGAAAAGTATTTTAAAATACCTCCAAACGTACTATTTGCTTCTTTTTTCCGATGAGTCTTGCACAGGTAGGTACTTAAAAGAGGCGGAATACTCTTTTTGAAAAATATATTTTTTAGTAATATTAATTTTCATTAAATTCCAAATTTCATTCTGAAATATATTTGTCCTTGAATTTCTGTTGAAAAAATGTTTTCTAGAAAGGCATTCTCCGCATTTGCGAATGAAAGTTCGTGATTTGTATACAATTTAATAATATCTTTTAAAATAGTTCGTATTCCCAAGAAACATGCACTACTTACATAATAATTTTTTTTAATTTATCAATTTTTTTCTAAACCCCAAATCCGGCATCGCTTTGAGCGCATTAGCATTTTTGAATCTAATCATTTTTTTTTGGTTTCTCAAGGAAAAAAGTAAATTATTTCAAAATACCATATACTGAACTACCTTCAAAATATGCTTTCCTTACCTCTTAATACATCAGCAGGAATCAATCTTTTGAAAGTTTTGGGTCTTTCTCCGTCATCAGCAGCAGGAGCAGCTGGAGTGGCCGCTTTAGTTTCTTCCTTCTTCTCTTCAGCACCATACACGGCGACGGCCAAAAGCGCGAAGACAATAAAAACTTTCATTTTGTTAATATGGCGGATACCTATCGACACAACAATATAATATAAAAAAAATAAAATATTCGAATGTCACAGGGACCCGCTTATTTTCTTCAGTCACTGAGCTTTTTGGTACACCAACTGAGCCATCGGACAGAGCCGTCGCGTTTTATAGTTTCGGTGCGTAGGCAAAAGTGAGAGGAAACGGACGCCCATGGGTGAGAGTAAGATGGAATCGACCTGCTTTGGCTTTTTCTGCAAATTAGCAAAAACTTTTTGTGCTTATTTTGCTTCAGCAGGAAAATTTCAAGGGCGGCTTTGGGATTTGGTGTTATATTATTTGTTCGCATCAAGGTGGAAATAATTGGTCAAGCGAAGGACCATCACAAAGGAACTAAGCAGACTAATTAACTATACAAATTTCGATTGGTTGAGCAATTGTTCAAAATGTCATCACCATGTCCCAAAATCCAATAGTTGAACGTTTTAATAACATTTTACTTTTGGTCTTTTGGAACTGAATTATGTGAGATGAACTCTTTACTAGCGTAAGCAACAATTGCTAGTTTCACAAAGGCTAAACATCAAATTCACTATTTTTGAATGAAGCAATTATTGAGTATGTTGGTTAATCTTATGCCTTTTTATTGAATAGTCCACTTTGCAAAGTTGCAAAATATTCATTGGGATATATCAAGATCATTTAATGATGATGCTTGATGTGTAGACTACCTCCAAACAATATTTGATCCATCCGCAATATTTCTATTGAAAATCAATACAAATGCTTGCATGCCATCACTGGAATTCTTGTGGTATACCATATTTACAGACTTTCACTTTCTACTATGTGAACATCTGCAATAGACCAGTAAACAATAGCAACTGATGCGGACTTTTAAAATAGATCACTCTTATTAAGCTGATGCTAATTCATAAAGAGGCGTACTTGATGTGATGCTCCACTGTATGAAGGTATTCATATTTTTCGCAATTAATTGACAAATGAAAAATCAAATAGAAAATGTTGTTATTCCAAATTCTCGAAACCACTTAGAAAGTTTTTATTCGCTACCATAAGTAGCTTGCTTGGAAATGCAAAATAAAATGTTATTTTTTTAATCTTATAAAATACCAAGTCTATGATAATTAATATCGTCGAAAGAACTACTTTTTACGTAATTCGAGAGCGACATTTCGTTGTAAAAATTAAACTTCTAATGAATTAGTAATTTTTCTCGGCTTTAGATCTCTTGCCTATCGCATTATATCACTTTCTCCACAATGTGATCGTGAAAACACCAATAATCTTCTCCGGCAACCATATGATTTATGAACCATATAAAATGGAGAAACGAATAATATTTATTTCCGTCAAATCAATGCACCTTTCAATTGGTTTTAATTAAAGTGAGTTTTTTTTACTGGCAAGCTTATGAAACGTCCCTAATCAACGTAATTTTGGTTTACCGCCAATCGTTGTGTCTGATATAACATCAAATTTGAATAAAATCTACTTTGTAATGTATCAATTTACCATTATAACCATTACAAATTCTTCTAGTCTTTGTATGCAACCTTTCACCATGTGTACACGTAGAAAACCCAATGTTGATAATACGAAGCAGAATAAATCAGCGCACTTATTATGTCGGCTTTAATTTAACACGATGAGAAGTGGTTTAGCTTAAGATTAATAATTGGTCAGTACAAAGTACAATGGGCTCAGTGGCAGTACTTTAATTTCTTCAATTTAAGCAAGGAAAAGTAGCTTTATTGTTATACGCTCTAATGAAGAAGTAAAACTCCGGCACATAACTGAATGATGTTTGGAGAAATTATTAAACCCCAAGTTTAGTAGGTGAGCTTTCTGGATTTACGTGCTTCTTCAAAATCGGGGTTATTTCCTCTACCGGACCTCGTGGAGGGAGAGCGATAGATGAAGAAATGTTTCGTTTGTCTCCACAGGACACTAACAGCTGAATACTTGAAGCAAAATCTTTAATAAATTGGGTTTTCTATCTTCAGGCAGTGACAAGCTGAAGACACCAAATAGAAAATAAACTTATTATATTTCTTCATCTTTTTAGTTTTTATTCATCATTAATATTCAGAACCATCTTATATAATTAGTGCCTAGTGTTCTGCTGAACCTGAACTGGTGTTCCGCGATAATTTGGAAAGGTTTATACACTGCAACGCATTTAAAGATAGTATATTATTATATTATATGTATGTAGATTTTATATATTTGAAAATAATTACTGAATTAATAATGTGTTGAACAGAAACGCGGAGCCGAGGTTTGTCAATCGAGCCCGATAGGAAGTCATTGACATAACGCTGGCAAACTGCAATCTTATTCCAAAGGTAAAAAACTGGAGAGTGTCAGGAAATATATCGATGTCAGACCATCGCATGATCCGATTAGAAATTGAGTTGGACCAGCAAGACATCACACCTAAAAAAAGGAATGCGGGGACATCTGATAGATCCCAATACCACCTTAGCAAGTCCATGGGTTTCTGTAAAGGTGACATAACCTCCAGAAAGGAGCTGGAACTCGAGGTAAGAAGGCTAAATGATGGTATAACATCAGCCTTCCAGAAATCGTGTGAACTCAGGGCTATTGGAAGCTCTACGGTGGAATAAGTCCCTTCAGCGCCTGAGAGGGGAACCTAGAAGGGCTTTTCATCGAGCCGCCAAAGAAAATCACGACGAAAACTGGGACCTCTGCCTCAAAGCAAGGAGAGACTTTAAGAAGGAACTGAGAAGATCTAAAAAGCAAGCTGTCAGAAATTCTGCGGCAAGGTCGTGTCGCTGTCGGATTCGGCCCGGCGAATTCTCGGTTTGCGAAGATTCTCAGCACGGATAAATCGCAAAACGATATAGGCACCCTTAAGAAGGAGGATGACACCTGGACGGGAACGAAAAAGGAGACCTTACAATTTTTCCTAGCAAAACACTTCCCAGGCGACGGCGAGGGGCTCGGAAGTCAAGGTCTATCCCAACGAATAGGACTGGACCACGGCCAAAAGAGTAGTCAGTGGTGACGCTATCAGATGGGCGGTTTCGCAATTTTGTCCATATAAAGCCGCAGGTCCAAACGGGATAATTCCAAAAATGTTGCAGTCGGGCCTTACTCCCGTTAATGGGAAGGATTTTCAGGCCCATCGTGGCGATGGGATATGTCCCTAATGATTGTAGGTCAGTGAAAGTGGTTTTTATACCGAAACCCGGTAAAAAGAACTACACCGAAGCCAAATCATTTAGACCTATAAGTTTATCGTCCTTACTTATGAAAAAGTTAGAAAAGATGATAGACAGGTACATAACAAAGGAAGTCCTCATCAGGATTCCGCTTCAGAGTAACCAGCATGCATACAGGAAAGGAAGGTCGACAGATACGGTTCTCCGTGCGCTGGTGCAAAAAGCTGAACAGAGACTACAAGATAAGGAAGTGACTCTGGCCCTCTTTTTCGGCGTGGAGGGGGCTTTTGATCAAGCCAGATCAAGCAATATCTGCAATGCTCTTAAATTAAAAGGGGTTCCCGGTCCTGTAATTAACTGGGTCCGGAGTGCGAGGAAGCCGCACAGCCAGTACCTGCCTGGGGGGTGACCGGCTGGAGGTTAATGTGCGGGGGGCTGTCCAGGGGCCAGTTGCCTTCCCCCCCCTTGGAGGTATCTGGTTATGGACGAGCTCTTGAGGCGGTTAAACCGGGAGGGCTTCTACGCGCAAGCCTATGCAGATGAATGCCTACTCCTCGTTAAGGGGAAATTTCTGGGCGTGGTCTGCGAGAAAATGCAGGTTGCACGTAGAATAATAGAGAGATGGTGCACCGATGCCGAATTATCAGTTAAACATGCCTTTACAAGGAGAAGGGAAATAAAGGATTATAAGGCGCCAATGTTGGACGGAAAACCTCTTAACCTCGTGGGAGAGGTCAGTACCTAGGCGTGACCCTAGCCGCTAAACTCACGTGGAACCCCCACGTAGATAAAGTTAAACAAAAGGCTACCGTCACTATGTGGAACTTGCGACGGGGCTGGGGGAAAACTGGGGCCTAAAACCAAACGTTATGAAGTGGTTGTACACTGCCGTTTTAAGACCGAGGATCTGCTATGATTCCGTGATCTGGTGGCCGGCGGTGGAGAAGGCGTGCATATCCCGGATGCGTCGGGATCTTCCAATCCTGGGTGCAATGGTGGACCTGACAGCGGACTTAGGTTCGAAAGGAAATTTAAGGTGGAAATTCTAAGAAAAGAAAGTTGGAATACTAGGACAGTGGCTGCCCGAAAGGGGGTGCAATGTTGGTACACCGACGGCTCAAGGGCGCCTAATACGGGATGGTCTGGGACAGGCGTGTACCGGCACGACACCAACAGGGGAGCGTCCTTTTCGCTGGTAAGCTGGACGACAGGGTTTCAGGCGGAATTATATGCAATCCTCGAGGTTGTCACAGATAGGGAAGTTACAGAAGGACTAGAGCGAGTGATCGAAAGGAGTGATCCGTCAGCCAGGCTGCCCTCAAGGCGCTCTCAAGTGTTAATATGGGCAGTAGACTGAACCAGGATCAACAAGGAGGAACAAAAGGGCAGAACATAAATAAGTAATTAATTTAATACTATATTAAATTTAATAATAAGTAATTAATTGGAATGAAATAAATAAGTAAATAATTTGGTGTGGATTCCGCACATGGGATTCGCGGGAAACGAGCGGGTCGATGCATTGGCATGGCTCGGATCTTCTGAGAGCCCAATAACTGCCGTACCTCACATAGGGTTAAGTAACCGACAGGTAGCAAGCGCTCTGAATGACTGGGCTGTTAGTCAAAATGTACATTATCTGGACTTCTTCACTTTTCAATAATCTTTAATATTTTCTTGGTAGGTGTCCTTTATAATTTGCATGGGAATGTGTCTAATGTTAATAAAGGAGAGTATCTTAAGTTAGTTCCCAAAAGTAAGATTTTATTTTATTTTATACATAATTTTCTGCAAACATCACATTGTGTTCCAAGCTAAAAATACTATTTATAACATGTATCTAAATTTTCTTTTTTTGAAAATTTTGAAAATTTTGAATCTTCTGAATATTCAGAAGTATAAGGATGTAGTGCATCTATACTTGGTATATAATTTGATGATTGTCTGTGGACTCCCCTATTCATCTTCGCCTTATTTCTGCCGGATACATTTAAAATTTGTATTCTTTTCTGGAAAAGAGATTCTTCTGGTAGGGCTAGTAGGCAACCGGATTGCTGAATTCATATATTCAATTTCAAATCATAATAAAATGCATGCAAAAATGTATTTGCGTTTTGTACTATTTATTATAAAATTTGATCTATAACTCTTTTTAATATGGCGAAGCTCACATGTAGATCACGCTGAAACATTAGGAATTTAAGATTCGTTAACTTAAACAAATTCCAAAAATGGATTGGTTTCTAGGAACATATTTGGAAGTATTACCAGTTCAACCAGAGTTCAACGTGCAAGTTAAGTTCAACGACTAAAGCAATATCAGTTATAGAAAGGTATACATATAAGTAATGTTAGTTCGAATTTTAAAACGACATCAAAAGTACCCTCCGGAGGAATTAATGAGAATTCTGTAGGGAATAGACAAATGTCTAGAAACTCAGATATTTTGTAAATACTGACTATTAAATAACGTAACAATGTAATTTTTACCTTTGATTTAAAGGACAACATCTACAATGTACAAAGTGGACATTATTTATGACCCCTATAGTACTGATGTTGGTAGTATAGAATGAAATAGCATAAACTATTATTACAGTTTATCATTCAAAATCATTTCAAATTTTCGCTCCCAACCTTCCAGGAACGTTTGAGATCTGAAGTGTGACAAGAACGTATCTGGATTTCTTCCTTACTTTTGTCAAAAAAAAATTTGCTTCTCAAGCCCATCATTATTGATGCTCCATCCAGCAAACTGAAGTCAATTTATAAAAAGCATGCAATGTTTGTATTGGGGTATAAAAAAATTGCAAAAGTTGTCCCAGGTAAACATTAGGAAATTTAAACAAAAGGTTTTATTATTATTAATATCTTCGAGAAATAAATGCAGAAAGTCTTGCCAGTTTTTTGTCTTAACTTCATATATCTATATAATTTATTTTGCCTAGATTTGTTCGTCTGTTCTACGCAATTATTCCCGTACTTCCTAATGCAGCTTTTTCAGAATGACGTAAATTTCAACTCGCTTTATATTTTACGGCCGGAAAATTTTTTCATTTGCAATGTTTAATTAATACTGTCACGTTCTGATTAATATAATGCAGCATCCGTTTCAATGCAATCTTCACGTATTGTAATAGATACCATGATCATGATTGATGAGAATGAAGCATTCTCTCATTTAAGCAGCCGTAAAAAATGTTAATGCAAAAAAGAAGAGTAACCAATTCTATAAAACAACCAGTTATAAACTTAACACTATCATTAATTGGATAACAATATTGCAATTTCACACTTAGCCTCTGATAGAGTGAAAAACACAACTAAGCATATATTGTTTAAGAACAAAACAGGAAATAGTTTAAATGATGAAAAATAAGGCAATTAAAGAAATATTTTAGTCGATTCGAAATGGATTGTGTAACAAAACTGCTTAATTTGTCTGCTCCTAAGAAGACATTTACATTTAAACTCAAATAACATTCTATTGCCGAATATCAGATACTTTTACAGTTATAAGATAATCGATATTTTGCAGGAACTGAACATTAAAATCGAAAGGCAAGACTATTTAACAGTTGGTATCTGCTATCTATCTTAAATGACAAATAGAGGAGAAAAAGAATTTGAATTGAACCAATAATGAGCAATATGAAAAATGTCAAATAATACCTAAAACCAATGGTACAATAAGTGCTTGCGGGTGCAGGCATTTTTATTCATTCATTTATGAAAGTTTAGCAGATAAAGCATCTGAATTAGTAAAATAAATCGCTTTTTCTTGCTGCAAATTAATATTGACTGAAAAGAATGCTTTAGTTAGCTAAATTACTTACAAGATTCATAATTATTGCAAAGTCAATTTATAAATGCACCATAGTTAGACCAGTAATTTACAGTAGAAATCGCTTTAAATACCAGTTGCAGGAAGTGAGTGAAGCCGACTCCTACTGCTTGTTAAAAAAATGAGAACAATTTCCTCTTATATTAAGTAATACCATAAACGGTTTTCTTTTATTATGCTGCTTTGCGCATATAGTTTTTACTTGCACATGTATAGATAAATTGATGATATAAACTAATATTAATTTGCAAAGAAACATATTTTTACATACTTGGATTTATAGGCTCTAAAAATTTTGCTAAGTATAACTTGTTATGAAATAGAGCAGCTTTACTGAAAGTATGCTCCGTGGAGTCACGGTGCTCCGGAAAGCCTACGATAGGACTCCGCCGACAATAAAATTAAAACATGTATTAAAGAGGAATCTATAAGAATAAAGTTATAAGATAAAAATAAACTTCCGAAAAAAAATGCCTTCTTATAGATTTTACGGGTACATAATAATACAGGGTGATTCACGTAGCCCGTTTGTTAGAAAACTTTTTATTTCCCGAAATCTTATTAATAGGAAATTTGGTAGGCAACCATAATCGGCTGCTGCAAGTCTAAATATAGCACAGTGAAAGCTCTACGTGCGGACAGCTCTAATAAGCGGACACCTCTCTTAACCGGACATTTTTCTTGGAACCGAATTTCGTCATATGGTTTTCAATGTACAACACTTTCTTATAAGCGGACATTCTATTAAACGGACGCGGACATGATCTTTTCCTCGTTAGGAATTAAAAAGCTCTCACAAGCGGACACGAAGCTCTAAAAAACGGCCGACAAATAAAACCGTTATCGAAAATAACACATTTTCATTCAGGAATTCCTTCACATATTTGGAAATTCCCCGTTTTAGATGTTTCGGGAGGATGTTTCCAGCGCTGATGAGACCGGACTTTTCCTTCGTGCATTTCCAGACCAAAATTTTACATTCAAGTCTGAGAAATGCACCTGCGGTAAGTTCTCTAAAGAAAGACTCACAATTTTGTTTTGCGCAACAATGGCTGGTGAAAAGGAGGATTTTTCGTCATAGGAAAATCAACTCGCCATCGTGCTTTGAAAAATATTGCCATCAAGGATTTGAGAGCAATGTGGAAATCAAACACGAAAGCGTGGATGACCCGCAAGGTTATGCTGGAATGGTTGTTTCAGTTCGATAGAAATAAAAAGAAAAGAAAAGAAGGGTGCTCTTATTTCTAGATAATGCAGGATGCCATCCTCGTGAACTGAAACTGAAAATAGTGAAAGTTATATTTTTAACAAATTTATTCGGTTTTCGAAGGACCAGTTTGGTTTACAGTTACAAACACACTTGGTTACTATTACAACAACGAGAGCGAGACTTCTTACGAAACATGAGCAACTATGTTCGAGGGAACAAAACGGGACCAAATATTTTCTCCCTTTTTCTTTGTTTGCCCGGCGGCTGGAGGAATAAAATTTTCGCGAAGACACCCAGTGTTCCGAACCCTGGGTAGTGTTGAATTCTTACCAACTAAAAACCCCTTTTTTGTACTATAAGTTTTCGGGAGTTATCCTTTAAAACTTGTAGTCCTCTCTAAGAATTTGTCAGCTCCGGAATCCGTATGCCATAGCATGGCATTCTCTCCATGCTAGCTGCTTGCTAGCATGGGAATCTTATTAATTTAACGCCTTATACATGCATGCTACTTACTACAAACACTACATTATTACCACACTTACAGCTTACGCCGTTTGATACTTGTTGCCCTAGTGGGCTAGTTGGTGTCTGGACCTTTTTTGCCTGGGTCCCAGATCTTCAGGCGTGTAACTTACGCGTTTTCGCAGCTCTTCGTTGGAGTGCCTTCCAGCTTTCTGGAAGTCTACTTTCGCTTTCCTTGTGAGACACTCGCTTAGTGGCTCCCACTCCCGGTCCCTGTAGATTTGGGAGTTTCTAACAAACCAGGGCGCATCTATGGCCATCTGCAGAAGTTTGTTTTCTGTGGCCTGAAGACTATTCAAGTGACACTCGGCTGCATATCCCCACGCAGTGGAGGCATACGCCACTGTCGGCCCGATTATGGTCTTGATGAGGAGCAGCTTGTTATTAATACTCATCTGGCTTCTTCGATTGAGGAGTGGGTACAACTTGGCAGTTGTTGCCTTTACCTGGTCGATGGCTGTTTTCATATGCTTCTTCCAGGTCAGCTGTTTATCTAAAACAACACCCAAATATTTAGTATCTCTTTCCCATTCGATGTTTTGTCCCTCTATGGTGATGTTGCCATCGACACTGTCCTGCTTTTATCTTCAGCTTCCACTTGATGAACCACTGATGTAGTTCGTCAATTGCAAGCTGGAGCTGTTGCCTGGTGCAGTCTTTGCGCCATGAGGATGTCAGAAGGGCGGTATCATCTGCAAAGAGTGCCAGGGTCGTATTGGCAGGTCTTGGAATGTCGCTTGTGTATATGTTGTATAGCAGTGGGGAGAGCACTGCTCCTTACGGTACTGCTGCCTCAGTGCTTCTGGTTTCTGACCGGTGACCTCCAACTTTGACGCTGAAGCTCCTTTCGCAAATATAACTGTCTATTAACTGGCACAGTTTCTTGCTAATGCCTCTTTCCATCATCTTGTAGATGAGACCGTCTCTCCACACTCTGTCGAACGCTCTTTCGACATCCAGTGTGAGTATTCCAGTATCTTTGTACTATCCTGAGCAGCTGAAGTTCCGTGGAATGCTTTCCTCGGAATCCAAACTGTTCTGGCGGAAGCAAATCAAGCTCGCTCGTTTCATCAGTTAAACAATTAAAAAGGCGGCTTACTGTAGACTGCGCCTGCAATCCAAGAGAAGAACATGCCTTACGACATGATATGTAAATTTAATGAATTAATAAATCTCAATCAGTAATTATCGATTTCTTTGGAAAAAACACTGAACCATGAAACCAAAAGTAAATCCCATAATTTCAACCTTCAGTGTGAAACCACCGCAAAAATTGAGATTGTTTCGTCGAATTGAAACAACTAATAGAATAATATGGTACCATACTTTATTAACTGTTTGTTTAACTTATTGTCAGTTTGTTGAAACAGAAAATTGGGACTTATTACTAGGTATACACTTTTGAGGCCTGTAGGAACATAATATTTGTAACTTGTTCATATTGCTGTTTATGCATATGAACTTCTAAATTTACTTGGCTCATTACGTGGTAAATCATTTCTGTCGACCCAGTTTCTCCTCGAATCTTTTAAAGTAGCTTTTGCACTATTATTACTTAATTTAATCGCATATCTGTTTAGAACGCATGAGTCATGTTTCTGCAAAAGTACGTATAATTCACTAACACCTACAGTTATTTAAAACTATGTATATGTAACAGTACTGATTACTTAGCTTAGACGAGCTTCAGACAACAGACTAGTCCGGTTTCAAATTAAACCTAATTTTTTATTCACAGTAAAAATGATAAATATACTTTTAAGTTCTGGCTGGTCATATAATAGAAATTTTAAATCACGATAATTTAAAAGCAGTGGAGCAATAAATGGTAACATTAGCAATGATTTAAGATGATTTTAGTGTATGGATGTCTTTAAAAAAATCATCCTCCGCACATTTGTTATTTTCCACGTTGCGCTCATATGTAGGTAACTTTCGAAATTTGTTTAAATACTTTGCCGCTAACACGACAGTTTTCAATGAGACTTTCACAGATTCGCGGAAATTTTCGACAGTATTTTTGGAACTACTACCACTTCTTTTGTAAGGAGCCATTGTTACTGGGAATTTCCTTTTTGAATAATTACCATATCAAATTTACTTAGAATTAACGAAATGCATTATATTGTATTACTTAACTCAATGAGTTGAACTGTAAGATCATCCATTAACATTGAACTGGTAATTTTTTTGGCTAAGGTATGCAAAGTTTCCAGATTGTCACATGTAAAAAATATTTGAAAATAAGAATAAGTAGAAGAGAAGTTTGTTTCCTGTTTATTTTTTTTATAGCTGCAGCATTCGCTTTTGATTAAATATTATTATTAGATCTATTATTTTACGTCCAAAAATAAGTAGCATAAAGTGAACATTTCTTTTGGTGGAATACCTTTAGTATAAATGTAACTATATAATATAAAATAATAAATATGCAATATTTTAAATCAGAAATTCAAAACAATATTTTCAAAAACTATCAAAGTTCTAAGAACATTCTGACGGGTTTTGATATAGCAAGTTTTATTTTTTATTAACTTCATGTATTTATAAAGTTGTTTTGTGAACTTTTTCACATTCTCTTGGGTTGGTTTGAGATAAAGAAAATGCTGGGATAATTTAAACATTTATTAAGAGAACTGTTCCAGTTGGATCTGTATGACTGGTTTAAATTTAAGTTCAACTTTTTGATAATATTGTCTATTTTCTATCTGCACTGGATCAGTGATTTCGCCAATTTGAGAAGTGAACTAAAGGGTATTCCAATAAGAAGGACAGATTTAAATTTTAAATAAAATATATATATATTTGTGGTATAATTTTGAAACATTTATTGAAAAATGAAGTACACATCATGAGATTATGAATGGAATAAAACATCGGACAAATGACCGCCTCGGCTTTGCTAACACAGACGTGCTCTTTTCATGAAATTTTCAAGGACTGTTGCGCATAAATTTTGCGGTATTTCAGAGATACAGCGTTGAATTTCATCTTTCAAGGCTTCAATCGTTGTTGGTTTGTTCACATAAACTTGTGACTTTAAAAAACCCCGAAGAAAAAAGTCCAAAGGCGTTAAATCGCAAGATCTGGGCGGCCAATGCCGATCTCCAAAACGAGAAATAACACGACCAGGAAATGACTCGTGCAGTAATTCAACAGCTTATCTCGCTGTATGGCAAGTTGCACCGTCCTGTTGAAACCACATGCTGTTGAGATCCATATTTTGCAATTTTGGCACAAAAAAGTTAGTTAACATTTCACGATAACAAACACCACTCACGGTTAATGCCATCAACTGCATTTTCAAAGAAAAATGGTCCGATGATGCCTCCAGCCGACAATGCACACCAAACAGTGACTCTTTTTGGATGCGTCTGTTTCTGAATGATCACTGGTGGATTTTCGGAACTCCAAATGCGACAATTTTGTCGATTAACGAAGCCATCAAGATGAAAATGGGCATCGTCACTAAAGATAATTTTCGTTGAAAAATCACCGTCCATCTAACGTTGTTCCAAAATATTTATAAGAGATACTTTTTTTTCTTGGAAATGCCCCACATGGTTTTTCTGATTATTAATTTTATTGTTAGTAGTAGTAAACATCTTTATTTCTAAAAAAGGCTATCGACCTATCGGTCTTTCTGCCCTTGTTTAATACATGTAGTCTTAATCTAAATAAAAAACAAATATGAAAATTCTCTTATTCTAGGTTAACGATATTATTAAATAAAATTTCAGTGGCAAGAAGAAATTATTTTATTGTCCATTAGTCAGTTGCGTTTGTAAGTGTTCGAGTAGCGTTAATGTAGGGAAACGGAAGCGGGATTGTCTGGTTGGTCTTGTAAGACAAAGGGGATTCAGTATGGTTCAGTTGTAGGGGTTGTTGGTCCATTTTGTCTGTAGCTGTATGAGTCTTTCCGAAATCTTTGTCATGTTTGTGCGTTCTTATAGTAGTTGGGGGGGGGGGGTTGTGTAGTGGGTTTTGGTGGTGTCTTATTCGTGTTATTAGTCTTAGTGCAATTTGTTCTGTTGTTTGTGTATAACGTTTTGTCCTTTCTGTTCCGTTGGTCATGAGTATATGTCCCAAGTCTAGCAAGGGTCTACAAATAGCTTTATATATTTTGGTGGCGGTGTTTGTGCTGATTCCTCTGTCTTTGTAGGTTAGTGATCGGAAGTGTTTTGTTCTCTTTATTGTTTCTGCCCTGATGTTTCGTATGTGTTTAGTGAATTTAAGTTTGTGGTCAATAGTGATTCCAAGGTATTTTACGTCGTTTTTTGGTTGTGTCGTTTGGCCGTCTGCAGTTATTGTAGGGGAGTCAGCGTTGAGTCTGTGGTTTGTGAGCAGAAGTTGGTTTTTTGACGCGTTTGGTGTTAGTCTCCATTTATAAAACCATGTCATTGTGTTGTTTGTTAGTGTTTGGAGTCTTTGAGCTGCTCTCTCAGTAATTTTGTCATGTACAATAAGTGCCGTGTCGTCTGCGTATTGTAATATGTATGCCGATCTGTCGATTTGATTTTTGTCTGGTAAGTTGTAATTGTATATGTCATGGCAGTATATATTGTAGTGAAACGGTGAGAGCGGGGATCCTTGAGGGAGCCCTTGTTCAGGGGAAAAAGAAAATGACAGAGTTTTGTCAATTCGTACTTGTAGTTGTCTGTTTTCTAGTAAGTTCTTTATGGTGTGTAGTAGATATGTTGGAGTGTGTAGTTTGTATAGTTTGTATAGTAAGCCGCTATGCCAGACACTATCAAAAGCCTTGTTAATGTCCATAAACAGGCAAGCTGTCTTTCTGTCAGTTAGGTGGGTGGTTTGTATATTGTTGGCCAAAATAAAGAGCGGATGAACAGTCGAGTGATGCTGTTTGAAACCAAATTGGTAGGTAGGTATATATTTTCCAATCACTTTTTCAAGCCGCTGCTTCATTATGTATTCAAAAATTTTGCTTAGTACTGGAAGTAGTGTAATTGGTCTGTAGTTGCTCGATTGTGTATTGTCCACTCCATTTTTGGGTATAGGAATTATTAAGCCGTTTTTCCATGTTTCTGGGATTCTGCCATTTGTGATGCAGTTGTTCAATTCAGTTAGGATCAGTTTGTGTGTTTCTTGAGTTAGGCTTTTCAAGAGTTTTGCCTTAATTTTATCTTTCCCCGGTGCAGTGTTTTTGATGTGCGCTAGGGCTTCATCGTACTCTGTGTCTGTGATCAGTTTGTAGGTGTAGTTTGGTGAGCTGTTAAAATAGTTCAAGTACCAGTCGTTGATTAAGTTCCAGTTGTCATTGTCGAAGTTAAGGTTTGTCGATATGCTGAAGGCCCTTTGATAGTGTCTGGCGAATGCGTCTGCTTTCTCTTTGTCTGTGTAGCGTTCTATTCCGTTTTCGTCAATTGTGTTAGTAGTGCCAGTCTTCCTGTATTGCGCCAGTTTCTTAATTTTTCGCCAGTATGTTTTGCCTTTGTCCTTCTGTATTTCTTTACATGTTTCTAGCCATTTGTCTTGTCGGTATTGTCCAATCAGAGTTTTAATGTTTCTGTTAAGTTGGTTCAGTGTCTTTTTTAGGTCGTTATTTTGAGTGTTTGTATATAGTCTGTACAGTTCTCTCTTATGTTTTATTAGTCTCAGTATGTATTTGGGTAGTGTATGTCGGTAGAAAGCATTTTTTATTTCCGGGCTAAATTTTCCTATGGCTAGTGAAAGTTGTTGTTGTATGGTTTCTATTGAAATGTGCTGTGCTTGTGATTGAATGTAGTCATGTATATGTTGTTTCACTTTGTCTATGTCAGTCTTTGTTAGGTTTAAGTTTTTCTCTATAGGAGCTGTATTGGAGGTAGGTTGCGTATGTTGTAAGTCTATGTTAAACGTAATAGCCAGGTGGTCGGATCCAAGTTCGTTGGTTAAGTTTATGTTGTTGATGGTGTTTGTCAAGTTTCTTGTGTGCAGTAGAACGTCTGGTGTTGAGTCTGGGTTTGCGGGCATCAGAAAAGTTGGTGGGGTGTGCTGTTTTATAAAGTCGGAATTTTGCAAAAATCTTTTAAGTTGTTTCGTTTTGTTTGTATTCGAGTTAAAGTCGCCTATAATTATTGCATATTTATAGATGCTCGCCTTAGTCAGTATGTTTTGTTCTAGGTTGGAGTGTGGGTGTATGTATGTCAGAAATATGTGTATCAGGTCGTTTAAGTAGGGTATGGTAAAATGTAGGCAGTCGTTCAAAGGGTTGTTGAGGGAAGGAGGATTTGCTCTTCCAAGTTTAGATGTTGGTTTTAGGAGAGCTGCGACCCCGCCCCTGGCATGATTGATGGTATTTCCATGCCTATAGATATACTGCCAATTTCTGTACGTTGGTGTTTGTCCTAGTTTGGTTTTAGTCTCTACAAATATGCAGCAGTCTGTGTCGTTTTGTTCTATGTAATTGTAAATAAGTGGTTTTTTGCTGTTAAGTCCGTTGATGTTCGCGTAAAGTACTTCCAAATTGAATCTTGTATGTTTGTTACTGTCTGTCTCACTTGTTCGCAGGGTTCAGTTGGAGAGCGTCCCTCGGGCAGGAGCATGTCAAACATTAGGATGTAGACATGGTTCCCGAAGAAAACAACGGAGGTGTCAATGTCGAAGTCTTCTATAAATTGTTTTCGTAGTTTTTTTAGTAGTTCGTCTTTGTTGGTATTGTTTGCATTGTTAAGTTGATGTTTGTATTTGTTTATGATGTGGTCATGTGTTGTAATGGGTGTGTGTATTCTACTTGCCACCGTCGTTGTCTCCGCAATCCCGGACGTACGTTTGTTTACACATTTTATTTTTACGTTTGGGATTCCGACGATTGGGGCTGTCGGTCGTTTTGGGCACTTCATGCTCCATGCTGCGTGGTCCTCTGAGTTGCACGCTGCGCACTTGGTTGGCAGTGGCGACTCGCACCTGGAAATTGGATGGGGTCCCTGGCACTTGTTGCATCTTGGCGATTGTTTGCAATCTTCAGTTTTGTGGCTGAACAGGTTGCATTTGCCACACGGCGCAGGCACGGGTGCTGGTGGTTTGCTTTCGGTGATTTTGAAAATGCGGCCCAAAAAATGAACCGCACGGTCGTTCATAAACCTTTCGTATGTGGATATGTCGCCGGTTATTAACCTCATCATTAGTGTGGGTGCGTTGCGCTCTCGCGAGTTAATTCTCCTGCAGTACCTTATTCTGAAGCCCTGCTGCTCCAGGCGTTCCAGAAACATGCTGTCTTCAATGTCCAGGTCGACCCCAGTGGCGACGACTGAATATGATGGTGTAATATGGTGGTGACCTGACTTTTGTTGTCGGATTAGTGGGAGGTTACTATTCCTTTGCAGTTTGAATGCTATTATAAGGTTTTCCTGTTTCAGTTTTTGTAAAATTTGTGTTGCTTTGTCTTCATTGTTGGTTTTAATTAGAAAGTGATTATCTTGTCTGATAATCACATCTTTGTTGTTGGGGTTGAGTCCCTCCCACCTGATTGCAAGTTGTACTCTGGTGATGGTCGACAATGCGTTCGCTGTGAATGTGTGCGAATACGTGGGAAATCTTGTTGATGTTGTCTTGCTGTTTGTTGTTTGGTTTTTATTGGTTGTAGACTGATAGTCCAAAGCTATTCGTTTGGCCTCAGGTGTTGGCGTTGTGGGGGTTGGCTGGGTTGGCTGGGTTGGCTGGGTCGTCTTCGGTTTTCTGCCCCGTTTTTTCGATTGTGGCTTTTTGAACCCACCATCCTGGGAGGCATAATCCGATTCGGATTCTTGCGAACTCCCAGGGTTCATCCTTTCGTTTGAATTCTACTCGTATATTCTCGCTGGACGATAAATGCGGTTGGATTCTTCAAATTCTTCAAAAAACGACCTTGCTTTAAATATGCTAATACTGACACGTCTTATCACCGCGAAGCTCGGTTTAAGACCTTAATTTTCAATTTGTTGGAGAAACGATAAAATGTTTCAAGGCTTAATGCATGCTATATTTTATTGTTTTTTTTCTAGTAGTAGTAGTAGTAAACATCTTTATTTCTAAAAAAGGCTATCGACCTATCGGTCTTTCTGCCCTTGTTTAATACATGTAGTCTTAATCTAAATAAAAAACAAATATGAAAATTCTCTTATTCTAGGTTAACAATATTATTAAATAAAATTTCAATGGCAAGAAAAAATTATTTTATTGTCCACTAGTCAGTTGCGTTTGTAAGTGTTCGAGTAGCGTTGATGTAGGGAAACGGAACCGGGATTGTCTGGTTGGCCTTATAAGACAAAGGGGATTCAGTATGGTCCAGTTGTAGGGGTTGTTTGTCCATTTTGTCTGTAGCTGTATGAGTCTTTCCGAGATCTTTGTAATGTTTGTGCGTTCGTATAGTAGTTGGGTGGGGGGTTGTGTAGTGGGTTTTGTTTTTTTCTATTTTCTTTAAAAAACAACAAAAAGGTAATTGCAACTTAAGTAGAAACCATTTATTTCTGATACAAGCCAGTTAATAAAAATGCTATTTTATTAAACTGAGCATTTGTTGACAAAATATAGAAATTGATATTTTTTTAAAACATCTGTCTTTCTTAGTTCGCGAAAATGTAAAATTTCACGTATTTGTCAAGATACAGATAGCAGCTTTTAAATATTTATGCATTGGGATATTAACATTTAGCATTTGCAGTTTTGTCAGTGAATATTATAATATTTCTAACAAACATCTATAAATATCTATGATATACGGTGCTACACTGCTTCCTATAGCAACTCGGTTAATCTGCTTTGTTGGAATATTGTCCAAGGAGCTCTCAAATTCAAAAAAATTACGGATTAGAGATGACATTGGATTGATAAGAAATCTCATAAATGATCAAAACTTGAACTTGAAAAGCAGACCCTGTTGATATATATAAAAAAACAATGTCATAATTATAATCACGTTTTATTCAAGGCGAATTTAAATGTTAGCTGCAACACGGGTCTCGATTCTGTTGAAACAAGATCCATAGTTAATGTATTGTGTTTCGCGATAAATCGCCAAAGAAAACTGGGCCACAAGAGAAATATTACTTCGGATGACTCAGACCAAACAACTTTCGATGTGGCCCGACTTCTTCGGGGAATATTAAAATGTGATACATTTGCCAAAAGTTTAAAGGAGGCCACATACTTTTTGATTTTGCTTTGTGTTTTGGCCTTCATTTCGCAGAAACAGAACATTTATTGACAAAAACGCAGGTAAAGAGCTCGTCTTGGAATATCTGCAAATTTAGATAAGAAGTTTGAAGACGAAAAGCACAGTATAGATGTTTTAACATGTTAAAAAATTTGTGGCCAATTTGTCAGGTGGTTGATCGAGATAATGAAACGCAGTTTTTAGGAAATTGGCTCCAATTAATGGGAACTGAAATTTCTATCTGGGCCTATAATAACAAAGCTGGTTGTTAGTGTTTGAAATTAAGAAACAACTCACGCAATGTCCCCAAAATTGCAATACGCTAATATTTACATGTTTTGCAGTCCAGATTAGTGATAGAAATAATCAAAATGTCTTCACAATATCAGGAATATAGTCTTCGAAATAATAAATAATTTAATCAAATTAATCCTTATTACTTATTTCCAACAGAAAAAATTAATACTTATTACAGTTGGGATCAGGCAGTGGCCTTTTTCCATCAAAAATATAATTCTTTTCATATTAACTATCGCTTAGGAATTAATATGAATTAATTATATCTTGGCTCGTTTTCTCCAGAAACCATATTTCGTTTTGCATCTCCTTCAGTTCCATCAGTCAAATAGCAAGTTTTCAGTAAAACACAAAGTAAAACCATATTATTTTATGCCGAAAAACTGCCTTGTCTTACATCTTCTCTGGTCACCAAAGAAAGACTACTGTAAATTAAAATAATGCCGTAAATCGAAAAAAATATATATCCAATGAAATTTAAAATTATTTTGGAATATTTTATAATCCATTTTATAATCCGTAAATGGAATGTTATACAGAATATTATTCTGGAGACAATGGAGATAACTATCGGAAAGCGCGAAAGAACAAAGAAAATTAACTGGTACGATACGGACTGTGAGAACGGACAGAACCAAAGACACCGCGCTAGGGCTCAAATGTTACAGGACCCTTCACAGGACAACATAGATAACTTTAACATTGCAAGACATAGAGCAAGAAAATTCATTAGGGAAAAAAGAGAGAATATCAGAAGAAACAAATACAAGGCATCCAAGATAGCGGAAGACATAACAACAGCAGGACATTCTTTAAAGAAACATCTCGAATTAAAATGGGCTTTCAACCGCAAACAAGTAATATAATACGGAAAGATAATGGTGACCTCATCACCGGCATCACAGAGGTATTAAAAACATGGAAAGAACATTTTCAGAAACTCCTCAATGTAACAAAGGACGACACAGCGAATATACCTGTGTATTTAACCGCCGAAATAGAAACCGAGAAACCAACACTAGAAGAAGTGACGATACAACTCCTAAAAAACAACAAAGCGCCAGGAAATCATAATATCCCCTCTGAATACCTGAAAAAGGGATGTCCAGTACTCTATCAAAACATGCATGAGTTAATAGTACTAATATGGGACAGAGAAACATTATCGAAAAGCTGAAAACAGAGTGTTATTATACCCCTACATAAAAAAGGAAGCTATCAGGTATGCAAACATTACAGAGGGATATCTCTCATCAACAACGTACGTGATTATAATCCGCATAACACCATACTCCGAAGAATCGATAGGTGATTATCAGTGCGGCTTTAGACCGGGCAGGTCAACGATCGATCAAAACTTCACTATTCGCCAAATCCACGAAAAACACTGGAAATTTGATAAGGACCTCCACCAGCTATTTATCGACTTCCAACAAGCCTATGATAGCGTGTTAAGAGACCATATATGGGCAGCCATGGCAGAATGTGGAATCCCAAAGAAAATAATCAATATTGCAAACGTGTGCATGGAGGGTAGCCGATGCTGTGTTGAAGTTGAGAACATGTCAGAAAACTGTGTGGTGAACAACGGCTGAAACAGGGTGATCGTTTGTCTCCAATACTGTTCAATATCGTTTTGGACGCAGCGATCAAATGAGCTAACATTGACGTAGAACTTTTTTTTCAAGCAGTGGACTAAACCTGATACTGGCATTTGCAAATGATATAGATCTTGTCAGTAAAACAACCATTGAATACAAAGAGTTGTTTGGAAAAATAGAAAAGGAGGCAGACACAGTAGGATTACGTATTAATGAAGACATAACAAAATACATGTTTAATTCCCGGAGGCAGGGAAGAGATCGTCTAGGGCAAAATGTAACCATTGACACCTACAATTTTGAACGGGTCTCAGAATTCAAATACCTCGGCGTAGTCATCACAGCAGTCAACAACATGAATAAAGAAATGAAGGCCCGCATACAGAGCGGTAATAGATGCTATTATGCCCTAAAAGCACTGTTCCAATCGAGAATAATATCGCGATTCTCAAAACTAAAAGACCGGTAGTCATGTACGGATGTGAAGCATGGACCCTAACCAAAGCAAACGAAGACGTCCTGAGAAGATTTGAGCGAAAAATACTTAGAAAATTATATGGACCAACCCAGGATCCTAGTTCATGGCAATATCGAATAAGAACAAACGTGGAGTTATAACAATTGTACCAGGGAGATATTGTGAGAGGGGCACGGTCACAAAGACTGAGATGGGCAGGACACATATACAGAGCACCGAATAACAGAATGCTGAAAATAACATGGCAGGAAGCACCGACGAGCAGAAAACCAGCGGAAAGACCTAAAATGAGATGGATGGACAATGTTCTATCGGATATGCGGAAGATGGGCATTGAAACTGAACAGGAAACAATGCTAGATAGAAACCGATGGAGGCAAATTGTGCTTGCAGCCAAGACCCGACAACATAGGGTTGTAGTGCTACTTGATGATGATGAGGATGATATTTTATAATCGAATGATTCCTTTTATTGAAATAAATTGTTTGGCGACGGTGAATCTCGTATTAACCGTATTAACCGATTAATAATAATCAATATTAATAAAATACATCGAAATAAACCAAATTAATAAATGTTATAGTAGTAGTAGTAGTAAACATGTTTATTTCTTTATAGAAAAGGCTATCGAAAAATTTTATAATTCAATCAAACTGATATTATCCTTAACCTCCGAAATCAATTTTTAAGTATGCCCCAGTAAAAATTATTTTAAGTATGTTGTCAGCATTCAAACTGTGCTCATAAACCATTAAAAATACCAAAATCTATATTTATTAAATTGAACACTCACTATATGAACAACCCTTGAACTTAAGATTAAAAGTAAAACACAATTGGGTTATTTAGTCAGTATTTCTCATTAAGCCAAGGAAGTTTCCAAAATATAGTCCAAAAAAATTGAGAATCAATCGAGCTCCTAATGTTTTGATTGTACTTTGTATATATCACAGATGTGAGTAATTTAGTATTCAGGAGATTTTACTTTCTATAAGCGTTTAAACTCCACACAGAAAGGACTAACAAAATGTACTTTCAGAAATGATTAATTTGCCTATGCAGAGCCGAAAGATTGCCGTATGCACGAAATTCTTATGTAAATTCTTATGTAAATGGCGTTGGTTGTCTACCTGATTTATTATGTAAAATGTTAAACCCAAAAATTAGTTTTAGTATTCGAGAACATGCAGTCTAACAAAGAAAAATAATGAAGTGGAATGGATGTTTGGGTTCAGTTGCAATATGTTCACTCCAAGATCTGTAACAAAAATTTATTCAATTTCTTTTGTTGTTAATTCAACTGAATTAACAATTACTCAGGTTAAAAACCATTATTGCAACTACTATTAAATATTGATGTCTTGTAAAATAATTGTGATAATAATAACCTATTCACAATTCTCGAATACAATATAAACCGTATCCAATGATTGATCACTTGAGCGATACGATGCATTTTGCAAACCTTTACATCGTGGATTGTGCTTTTAATTGCTTTTCGATAGGTTATTTATCATTCATCTGAGACTTGTATACAGGGTAGAGCACCCCTGAATGGTCAATCTTCAGCTGACTTCAATGAAGTGCATTTTCTCCTTATTTTTTTCAAAATGCGACAAATTTCTCCTGGTTTTCTAGACCACTCTGATCGCAACTACCATCCTTAAACTCATCAGCTTTTTACGGAGTTTACGGAAATTAAATCGACTTCAGCTAGTTTATATAAGGAAGGCCATTTTAAATATTTGAATGAACGGTTTACACGTTTTCTGAATACTAACAATTAGAGAAACCAAATGTGCAATAAATATGCGTTGGCCATCCGATAATAGAATTAGCATCAACAACATCCACAACCTGGTTGTGGTTTGTTATTTCCCATGCAATGTTTAATCATAAGAATTACTTCGTTTAATTGCTGATGTATATGTGAGGTGGAACTTCAAATAGTCGCGGCTGTTACTAAATCGCTATTTTGCTTTAAATTTAAAGGCAGTTAATTGTCACCATGACTGTAAAAACACATTTTACGAAGCTTAACTTCAAAAGCTACCAGCAAATAAAATTAGTTTAGCCGTCCTAAAAAGTAGCAGAAGGAACAAAACATGGAGGCATCGATTTTCTCATTCCTGATTCATGAGGAAATTAAAATAAGTTGTACTAAAGGAGTCGCACATGAGTAGAATTTTTATAGCCAGTTTCTTTGATATCATTTGCACATTTCCTTTAAAGCTGGAAAAAAATTTCGAATCCATGTTTGGAAGAGCTTTAATTCAAAGAGAAGATAGGCAACATCTAAGGACTTTATATTCCATAAGGTTTCGAAAATGCTCTCTTAGGTAATGCACCGATCACAGCCGGTATTAAGAGGTATAACAAGAAAAGTTTGGAAAATTTATATATCGAAAGTAGATATAAAAAATTGCAAAGAAATATAGCTTTCTAGCAATGGACAAATTCACATCAGATTGGAAATATTCATGAAAAGTGCAATGATAGTCATTATGGTACTTGATTTTTTAAGAAATGAAAAAATAGAATAGCACAGGCAAGTCCGCATTTTTCTTGTAAATAAATAGATAAAACATACTTAACTAGTGTAAGTATAAATATAGAAACCAAGCTATTTACGATTACTAATTGCAATAATATTAATGCAAATAAAGTTAGGCTTTCGAAGCCATTCCTTGAAACTGGCGAGTTTTTCGGGTTTTTACGCCGTCGTAAGATAGAATTTCTTCCTGACGTTTCGCATGCACGAGTGGCTTGCATCTTCAGAGGTTGTTTGCTTGAGAGCTTACACTGTACTGATTCGGTTCCTGCCGAGTCTGGTAATTTATTAGCCATTTAAGGCTTTTAGTCTTTAGTGCTGGTCCATGAATGACCTTTGTGAGGAAGGGGAGTTTTGAGGGTTGAGAGTGATTGGTTAAAAAAAATAAAAAATAATAAAAAAAATTAATAAAAAATAAAAAAATGGTTGGTAATTTGGAAGAAGCTAGGTACTTTTGTGGTATTGGCTTTGTTTAAGTCTTATTAAACAGTTTAAATTTGGAAAAAGAGTTGGGGTGAGTTTGGAAATGAAAAGTCGAGTTTTTCGTTTAAGGTGGGTGTTCCCAAGGGGATTCTGCCATTAAATTAGTGGGAGTTTTGAAGTTGAGTTTTGGGGTAGTACGGGAAAAGGTGTCATGGATTAGGGGGTTAGTGTGGTTGAGTGAGGGAATTTTGAAATTAATTCCCTAATGGTTTCCATTCCAAGGTTTGCATGAATTTGGGAGTTTCGAATGTACCACGGATCGTGAGTAATTCGACGTAGGAGTTTGTTTTGGAATGTTTGGAGTTTGGTCATGTTAGTTTTGGAGGCTTGGCTGATGACTGGTACCCCGTACCAAATTTGTGCTCTGATGATTTGTTTGTAAAGTAAAGTTTTGTTTTTGAGTGAAAGTGTGCTTTTGTGTTTCAGAAGTGGGTGTTTGAATTCCTTTTTAATGATTTTGTTCATATGTTCATAAAAGTTGAATTTAGAGTCTATTATTACGCCAAGATAATTGAGTGATTTTGTGTATTCGATTTCTGTATTGTTTAGTCATTGTGTATATATTCCTGACTGTATTTCAATTTGAATTGAAGAATTGCTTGCCAAAGTTGAAGGTGGAAACAGCCATGCATGCAAACTGATGATGGTGGAGAAAGACACCGAAACGTATTTGTAATTGAAGTAATAAACAATCAAATTGACTGGAACCCAGGAATTTCATTTGAATTGTATTGTTTAGTGTTAGTTTTGGAGTGTTGGTGTTGACTGTTTTTCGGGTTATTAACATTAGTAACATGGCTTTAGTTTTTCCCGAGTCAATTTTGATCTTCCAGGTGTCGGCCCAGTCTTGAAAAGCGTTTAAGTGTCGTTCTAAAGGGGGGATTATGTACTTAATGTTTTTGTGTGAGTAATAGAGGCACGTGTCGTCAGCGAAGAGGGCAACTTTGGAGCGGGAGCTTTTTGGAGCATTAGCTGTGTATAGGTTATAGAAAGTTGGGGATGGCGGGGAGCCCTGGGAGACTTCTATGGAGCGAGTGAAGGATTTTGTTTTATTCTCTAATATGAAAAACTTTCTCTTGTGGAGATAGTTAGCCACAAACTGGACGAACGGTAAGGGTATATTGTGGTTGTTTAGGAGTTTCCAAATTAAGCCCTCGTGCCATACTTTGTCGAACGCTTTTTCTATGTCCAGGCAAATGACTCCGGTGGAACCCTTTTCCTGGAAGGCGATCGTGGCATCTTGAATTAGCCTGGCTGCATGCAGAACGGAATCATATTTTTGCATGAAACCGAGCTACTCCTGAGGGATTGTTTGGTTTTAGAAGATTAGGTCATTGAGGTGGTTGAGGAAGAGTTTTTCGGCGAGTTTGGATAGGGTGGAGAGGAGGCTGATGGGTCTCCAGTTTTGGGGGAAGGTTTTGTTTTTAGTGGGTTTGGAGATTAGTATGACTGCGGCGGTTTTCCAGGATGTAGAGAATTTTCTGAGGGAAAAGGAAGTGTTAATTAGAGTGAGGATTTGATTGAAAAGTTTTTCCGGGAGAAGTTTTAGGATCTTGTTGGTTATGCGGTCATGTCGGGGCGATGTGGTTCCTCGGGCGCAGTCCGTATTTATGCACCGGTTGTATGCAATGGATGCAAGCCACTCGTGCCTGCGAAACGTTAGGAAGAAATTCTATTTTACAACGGCCTAAAAACCCGAAAAACTAACCAGTTTCAATTTTAATACAGTTAACTTTTTGCGTGTTTGTTTTTAAAAACGATTCATACAAATACAAACTGCAAACATAAATTAATTAATAATTCTACCATTCAGTCGGGAATAAAAATGGTGTTTTGGATCCGTTTGTTGAAATGCACAGGTGGAACGGGTGGAAAAGAAGAACGGTGCACACCAATGATTTAGGTTCCACCAGTTCTTTTTCCAGCATAAGGTTCTCAAAAGTGGCCATGATAACGGCAGGCGAATATTAAAGCTCAGTAACAGATATTTAAGTATTTTTCAATCCATAGTCGCAAGAAACTTTTTATAACTTTTCACTGTGACAAGTCAGAAGATGCAGAAATAAACCTACGAAACTTAGACAGTTTAAAGAACTGGCCTTGTCTAATTTACACCTAAAATCCAGTGAAGTAACCGGCAATATTTATGTTTGATGTTGCATCCTTATAACGCTTAACATAGACTTTAAAATATAGTTAATATTTTTAAAAGGAAATCTAAGTTGCTGAACCGTATCCGATGTTCTATTAGTCAACAAGGCTACCCATGCGTACTTGGACTAAATGCGGGTGGGACAAGCTTTCAGCGGATATTGGACAACCCTCAATTACTATAAAAAGTTAATTTCGCATTATTATAGGCTAAATTAACATTCATTGGGATTTTGTTAAAAGACCATTTGGCAATTTGTAGAACTAAGGTGAGTGGACGTTTTCGGTGAAAACGCAATTGATGTTAAACCACGTAGCTAAGTATTTCAGATTAACGGAATTGAATAATTAGTACAATTTCGCTCTTGAAACAAAAATTGCAGACCATAACAATAGAATTGTTGATTCGTGTTTGTTTTTAATTTAGGTCATTACCATCAAGTGTCAACCGTCTCATTTTTCTGTAATGGTTGTGTTTCGTAACAATAATTATCATATAATTGCTTATTAACAGTTCTTTGTTACTAGTGCGTTGCAAATGTACGAGGATGTTTTAATTTTATCCACATGAAGAACAGTCATCCATTGCAGCATTATATTGGAGTTACAGAAACGTTAGTAATGACACCCAGAACAATTCATCTTATTACAGAAGGATCTTATCCCATTATGTTTTATACGTGATTATAACGTCATGTTGATCTGAATTTGTCCGGGGTGAGCAAAATTGGTCACTTTTGTGGGTTATTTGGGAAAACGTCATCATTAGTTCGACTTCTGCGAAAAAAAATGCATTTTTTAATTTTTCTTTGGCTAATTTGTTCATGAGTGACTGAAACATTGCTGATCATAACTTTATTTTTTAACACTTTAATTGCAGGAAACATTTTCAAAATATAGGTACCTACATTTTTAATGGATAATCATTTGTAGAGTATGTCACATAAGTAAAAAAATATACAGGGTGTCTTAAAAAAAGTTACAAGATAAATTTGTGTTTTTTTAGTGGAACACCCTATATATTTTGATACATTTGATAGCCCTACTTTTCACGAGTTCAAGTGTATATAATACGTAACTCTTTTTAGTAGTTCTTAAAATAATTATATAAATTAGTTTTTTAGTCTTTTGGAAGCGTTTAGCTACCTGAGAATTGAAGTCAGCTATGTAATTCGAAGTATCTGCCAATTATTATCTATTAAAAGTTTATTTACATTTTTAAAATCATTTCAGTAATAAATGGGAAAAAAGTCAATATCAGCAATTATCAAGTTATACCCGGTATCTCATAAACAAATTATCAAAAACAAAGAAGAAGTTAAGAGAAATGAAACAGCGCCAATCTGTAATACCATATCGATTGATATCAATCTTTCTGAAAGTATTATTATAAAGGCCATCAAATATCCCATAAAGAACCATTTATATCTATTCAAAAACAGGAGGTATTTACAACATCTAGAAACCTCCTAGATTATAGAAATGCTAACATTGAAATTTCTAATATATGTTTAATAATCGTTTTTTTATTGGTTTCTCCCATTTTTCTTATGAATTTTTTTATTGTGTTGTGTATTATCGAAGAGCAATACAATCATGCAGACTCTGTTTGTGCATGATTTTTTATTTCTGAATTAACCAATTCCTATTTCCTGTTAGACTTTAGCATCGCTTTGTCTCGTAACTCTCCATAAAACTGTTTTTCTCATTACTGTACTTGCAACTTTTATAATTATGTATATGTTTTTTACTATTTTTATATACGTATGTTAGTTATATCCTTACTCAACAAGTACAAGGACGTCTTTAGAAAAAACTACGTACGTTCTTAGCGGACGACTGTACGTACGTAGTAAGTACTTTTTAATTACATTTCCAAAGAATTGTACATCCTGTAGACGTACAGGGCCTACGTACCGGCGCAGTTTGTAACTACATAGAATGTACAAGATGTACGTACATAGAAACTTTCTCGTGTATAAACTAAGTACATACATAATAGTACGTACTACGGACCAATATTTTCGGCTTGTACGTTCCGGCGGAATCTGTACCAAACATGTACGTACCAAGGATCCGGACCGAAACGAAATTACTGTTCCGTTCCGGTTTCGGTCCAAGGCAAAATTTAAAACTTCGGTTCCGTTACGGTTCCGGTTTAGAAAATAATTTCCAATTCGGTTCCGTTCCGGTTCCGGTTCCAAAATCTATAAATAATAACAAACGAGAACAAAGATAAAGACAAGATAAGCAAACCATCCACTGCTTCATACGGTATTTCCGCTGGTTGTATGGTAGGGGTAGGAGGACTAGCAACCCCAGACAATATTAGATACAAAAATTACTTTAATCGTTGTATTTTTGAAAAGTAATTTGTTAACGAATTTTCTGGCTTTAGCGCGTTCTTCTTTCACTCTTATTTCCGTTTAAAGATTGTTCTTCCTTGTTCATGTCTTCACACTCTTCACCACCTTTTGAGGAGTTGCTTTTGTCCAAAATTCCAATTTCAAATGTTACGTTGTTGGTGATCGAAGAATTAAAATAATTCAACTTAAAAAAGCATTTAAAAAATAGTGTATAAACGTACGGTGTTTGTTCTTTACGATTGAAAAGTCGGTTGGTCCTCACAAATAATTGTTCCTCTAAAATGGTTTCTTTAATATTTGACCTCGAAGGTGGCAACAGAAATTTGAGTCCTGCGAATAACCTCTCAACACTAACTTGAGTTGCCGGTACGCTTAACAATACTTGAGCAAGCATGTATAACTCGGGATTCAGCTCATTCTTTTTCATCCAGAAATCAAAAATTGTTTCATTTTTCGGTAAGCGTATGCAGCTTTGTTCCATTTGATAGGAATTTAAAATATTTTCAATTATGTTAAGGGCTACAAATGAACCTTGTGAAGAAAGTTCGTGCTGATTAATTCCAATTTTATGTCTCAAAAAGGCTTCCATTTCATCGCTTGATGAAGAACTAGATGATTCCGTTTCCATATCGTGTTGGTCAGGGTCAGATTTAGAATTAGAAGAATTGCACTCTTTTAAGAACATCAGTCTAGTTCATAACGACTTTAAATGTGCTTTTGTTTTTTCTACTTGATTGTCGTCTAAATCTACCTTACCAAAAAATTGTTATTTTATGATTTCTACAAGATCTGGTCATTTGGGACAACTAGCCGCAAAGAATAGCGCTTATATTTTCTCCCTTGGCGCCGTCGCGGCGCCGACTATTAAAACGATTCTAAGAACCAGAGATTAGTAGACTATTAGTAACTAATCTCTGGTAAGAACTAACTAATAAGTGCCGACCCTTTGTCGGCACATTAACAGTGACACTGCGGCTCACCAGAACATAGAAACGTATTTTTATATTAATTTGCAGGAGGGTAAATGATTATTTTCATTTGCTTGTAAAATTTTAAGTAATTTCTTTCAAACGTTAAAAGCAGAACCAAAAAAAACCGAAATAAAATATTGCGGTTCCGGTTCAGCACCTAACAATGTCTTAATATAAAATATGAGTTCTGTTTTGGTTCCGGTCCAAAAAAAGGAAACGGTTCGGTTCCGGTTTTGGGTCTATATCGGTTCCGGTCCGGGTCCCTGTTAAGTACATACAGACGACGTAATGTGCCATCAGGATACTTAAATTCTTACGCAAATTATTTTCTACAGTTTACTTCTGTAAGCAACTCTATGGATTTATGTACTTAATCAAAAAGTGCTTTTTAAAACATCATTAGTTTCGTTTGCTATTATAACACAATTTATTATTTCAAACGATTCACACGGATTTTCAATGTTATGGACGACGTTTATGAACTTAATTTCACTGTGACATATTGCCGAAATAATCACGTCGATATGACGTGACAAAAATGGTGATTATCACGTTCGATGCTGTCCGTGTTACAGTGTGCAGTTTCTTTAAGCCAATGAAGTATCCGCGCCATCTATGCCAGAACTCGTAACATAGGCATATCACAAAGCTCAGATTCCTTCCATAAGCCCTGCTATAAAAGTGAAATGTGTCCTAACCTCAGTTTTTTGCATGCATTTGAATGTAAACAATAACAGAGTACCAAAATAGAATAATGGAAAATTCTAATAAGCAGTCTTATATGTCGCAAAATTCAAAAGTGTCGTCTTGTGTCTTATACGCGAGATCAGCATACCACAGTTTTTCATTGGACATGGAAACCTTCATGAGTTTATGGGAAAAGGAAAAGTCCCTGAATTATACAGACTTTGCTACCATTTGGCAAAGCACAAATTTTACTTTTATATTTGCGTAAGTCTTGGATAAGTGGTTATATTTATGCAGTTATCAGCTGTAGAATTAGTACTTCTTAAGATTCCTCTAACTTCGCCCAATAATATTACAATTAACAATCGGCCTGATGCTGTGATTTATTCTTGCTTGCTTAATATTGGAAATGTGAAGCTTTAAAAGCCTGTTTTAAAACAAACAGGCTTTGCAGTACCACAAGGCATTTGAAATCTCGTGTAAAACATTTATTTCTGTATTCCGTACATTTTGATAAAACATATTTGTGCTCCAGCTTTTGGGAACCTATTAATAAAAGTGGTTGATAAAAAAACAAAAGAGTTGAAAAAGTTATAACAGAAAGGGAACTTCCAAAAAATTGACCATATTCACAAATGCAACTTGAATCTGACCAGACGCATTGGTGAATGAAACATGTATACTAAAAACGTAAAAAAAACGAAGGGAAAACCACCCCCCTTAATTTCTGATGCACAATTCCCTTCAAGGGATTTGTTTTTCACAATAACTTCTTGAATGTTCTGTACCTTTAGCTACTTCTCCATAATATATTTATAGGTACATATTTATTATTAACAATTTAAAATAAACCTCTCCGAACATACATTTTTATTTAAGTTCTAGACTCAATTGGTAAAATCAGAGGAAAACCCAAACATTGTTATTTTAGATTGGGTCTTCAATTTTGATTATATTCTTAGATTACTAGACTTGTCGAATTTAAAATATCCTTACAAAGTATTGCTTCTTGGACTTTCTATGTTCAGCTTAATTGTTGTGTATATTTTCCTGACTGTACTTCAATTTATTTCAAAATTTCCTGGGTTTCAGTCAATTTTATTGTTTATTATTTAAAATGTTACAAATACGTTTCGGTGTCTTTCTCCACCATCATCAGTTTGTCTAAAATATACATTTTTACATTTATTATCAATTTAATTAAAAAAAAACTTTCACAAAATTAACATATTAAAATACAAATCACACACATATTAAAAAGTACAATTTGGGACCTTGGTTCTCAGGTGATGAGTCGGGATAAACATGTTCGGGAAAAGACTAGAATCTATTGTTTAGAGATCTAAATTTAACTTACATGCCTAGATGTTTCTACCTTTACATTTGGTTGGACATTGAATTCCCTATTTTATTCGATATCGAGCGAGGGCACGAAAAACCCGTTTATACTTCGCCTTTTCTTTGCATTCTTGGAATTGCTCTGTAATTCTTCAATATCAGCTGTTTACTTTTCACTTACCAGGTCCATTCAGTTCATGCATGCGATCATCTAATTAATGTGTGATACACTGAGCTAAGATTGTCTGTGTCTGATCTAAAATTCATTGCATTCTGGTGTTTTTTGATCTGTATCATTTCATGGATTCTTCTCTTATTATAGTTGTTTTCATTGATTAGAATTTTTGTGTTATCGAAATCAAAACTATGCAATTTTTGTTGTGCATGTTGTGCTAATGCTGTTGCATTTTCGTTAACCTTTCTTAGGCTATATTTATGCTCGTATAGTCTTTTTTTCAAATATTGTCCTGTTTGACCTATGTATGCTTTGTCACAGTTCAAACAGTCACTCCTGTATACTACGTTAGGTGTGTCCAACTTATCGCTTCTAGGTTTAAATTTTGTGAAACATTCCCTTACCAAGTTGTTTTTAGTTCTTTCCGCCACAGTAATATTATGTGGCTTCAGAATACTCTTTATTTTTGTGTTTATCTCCGGCATGTACGGTAATGATACATACCTGACTTCACCTTCCTTTATCTTATCTACACCATTCATGCTGTTCCATTTATTTGAATTGTAGATTTTATTAATTCTTTGTTTTATTATTGGTTCAAGGAAAGCTTTGGGATAGTTGTTCATTATTTGTACCCTTTTTATTTTTTCAAGATTTTTTGATCTATATCTATAATGTGCCAATTTAATCGCTCTATCAGTAAGCGCTGTTACCACACTTTTTTATACTGTATAGGTGCATATGATTGGTAATTCAAGTATCTACCAGACCACACATCCTTTGTGTACCAGTTTGTTTTTATTTCCTCATTACCGTCATATATAACAGTCATATCCAAAAAGTTTATGGATTTGTTTCTGTCTTCCTCAATGGTGAATTTAATGGTCTCATGGAATGCATTAAATTTATCTAATGTGTATTGAACTTTTTGGTTTGGCAGGCACATTATGCAGTCATCCACGTATCTTTTAAAGAATCCACACTCAAAATTGAATTCCGGTATTAGTTTGTCTTCCAGACTTTCCATCACGAGGTTTGCAATTGTTGCAGCTATGGGACCCCATAGCTACCCCATAGCTACACCATATATTTGTGAATAGAAATTGCCATCGTACTGGAAGTAAGTGGATTTAAGGCACAGCTCTACCGCCCCAATAAATTCATTTTCGGGTAATGATGTGTGTTCCATTATTTCAGACCATCTATCCCTTATGCACTGTACTGAGCAATCTACCGGGATGTTTGTGTATAAAGATACCACATCAAGTGATATTATGCGATGGTTCTCAGGTATTTTCTGCTTTCTTATAAATTCACAGAAACTCCATGAGTCCCTAACGTGATATTGCGACTTTCCCAATATATTACTCAGCACAGATGACAGATATTTAGATAATTGGTAAGTTGAGGCATTTATGTTGCTAACTATCGGTCTCAATGGGTGGCCTGCTTTGTGAAGCTTTGGCAGGCCATATATATATGGTGCTCGGCCGTTGTTGCAAGACAGTGTTCGTTTCAAATTATCCGTTATGAATTTATTTTTATGCCATGAATTTATTATTTTATTTAGTTTTGTTTGAATATTTGTAGTAAGATCTTTTTTCCGGTTTACATGTTTACAAATCATTTATTAAGGTTAACATTTTTGTTTTATTTTGGTTTGGTTTACCAGGAAATTTTGAAATAAAGTTCAGCTTAATGTTTGAATGAAAAAATAAGTCAGTTTTCTTGATTTTCAGTGGAAATTGTTGATATTATTCGAAGTTCGACAGCAAAAAAGATCAACGCCGCTGGAGAAAGGCGAAAGCAAATTTTAACTCCAATATCATCGTTTCCTAAATTTGGGCCATGAAAGCATGAAAAAACTATCTATATTCATGATTAAGCAGAACACGGACTATGTAAAATTCTCAATTGAATCAAATTGATTTTTATTTATAACTCAGGTCTCTTACGGCAATCTAAAACATTTTACTTCTTGAATGTATATTGGATAGTTACTAAGTTTTGAAATTCATATATTGTTTTTGATCAATTCGTTATTTAGGTAAAAATGTAATTATCTTCCCCGTTATGATTATGGCCCGCCTCATTCGAGACTTTATCTCGCGAAAAAGATAATAGATATTGAATCAGGAATTTACAAACTTAGCTACATAATAGACCCATAAATAATGTCTAAATTCATTTAAAATTCAACGGATTGTTTCAATTTTTATTTGAAAATGCGTTTTTTATAATAAATTTATTTCAAAATTTCCTGGGTTTCAGTCAGTTTTATTGTTTATTATTTAAAATATGGAAATGATGGATGTCTGATCCGATCCTCGTGATGGAAAGTCTGGAAGAAAAACTAATACCGGATTTGAATTTTGAGTGTGGATTCTTTAAAAGATACGTGGATGACTGCATAATGTGCCTGCCAAACCAAAAAGTTCAATACACATTAGATAAATTTAATACATTCCATGAAACCATTAAATTCACCATTGAGGAAGACAAAAACAAATCGATAAACTTTTTGGATATGACGGTTATATATGACGGTAATGGGGAAATAAAAACAAACTGGTACACAAAGGATGTGTGGTCTGGTAGGTACTTGAATTACCAATCATATGCACCTATACAATATAAAAAAAGTGTTGTAACAGCTCTTACTGATAGAGCGATTAAATTGGCACATTATGAATATAGATCAAAAAATCTTGAAAAAAATAAAAAAGGTACTAATAATGAACAACTATCCCAAAGCTTTCTTTGAACCAATAATAAAACAAAGAATTAATAAAATCTACAATTCAAATAAATGGAACAGCATGAATGGTGTAGGTAAGATAAAGGAAGGTGAAGTCAAGTATGTATCATTACCGTACATGCCGGAGATAAACACAAAAATAAAGAGTGTTCTGAAGCCACATAGTATTACTGTGGCGGAAAGAACTAAAAACAACTTGGTAAAGGAATGTTTCACAAAGTTTAAACCTAAAAGCGATAAGTTGGACACACCTAACGTAATATACAGGATTGACTGTTTGAACTGTGACAAGACATACATAGGTCGAACAGGACAATATTTGAAAAAAAGAATATACGAGCATAAATATAGCTTAAGAAAGGTTAACGAAAATGCAACAGCATTAGCACAACATGCACAACAAAAATTATATAGTTTTGATTTCGATAACACAAAAATACTAATCAATCAAAACAACTATAATAAGAGAAGAATCCATGAAATGACACAGATCAAAAAACACCAGAATGCAATGAATTTTAGATCAGACACAGACAATCTTAGCTCAGTGTATCACACATTAATTAGATGATCGCATGCATGAACTGAATGGACCAGGTAAGTGAAAAGTAAACAGCTGATATTAAGGAATTGCAGAGCAATTCCAAGAATGCAAAGAAAAGGCGAAGTATAAACAGGTTTTTTTCGTTCCCTCGCTCGATATCGAATAAAATAGGGATTTCAATATCCAATTCAAATGTGAAGGTAGAAACATCTAGACATGTAAGTTAAATTTGGATCTCTAAACAATAGATTCTAGTCTTTTCCCGAACATGTTTATCCCGACTCATCACCTGAAAACCAATGTCCCTAATTGTACTTTTTAATATGTGTGTGATTTGTATTTTAAAATGTGAATTTTGAGAAAGTTTTTTATTTAAATTGATAATGAATGTAAAAATGTATATTTTAGACAAACTGATGATGGTGGAGAAAGACACCGGGAAACGTATTTGTAACATTTTAAATAATAAACAATAAAATTGACTGAAACCCAGGAAATTTTGAAATAAATTGAAGTACAGTCAGGAAAATATACACAACAATAATAAATTTATTTATGCAGGAGGGTCAAATAATAAATTACGACTATTAACTTTATTTTTTCAAATGGAAGTACCTGTTTTTTATTTTAGTTTTGAATTCTCCATTGAATTCTGAATAAATTTGTTGTAAAAAAATTCCATTTACAAATAAAAATTGACGGATCCAAGCTGTCTCCACAAAACAGTCCGCTGGTTTTTAACTGAATTTAGACATTACTTCTAGGAATACTTAAAGCAAACTATCCGAACAATCAAGCCATATGTTTTAATAGAGATATTGGCAAACTCGAAGGAAAACTACATCTCTCTATCAAATTTCTCGAAAAAAATGTTTTATAGGGTTTTAAATTTTAAAGCACACTTATCGCATCAGCAGTATTTCTTGCGCATTCTCAATGTTAGTATTGGGGTACACATATCGCATATAAAGTCACGATAGTGTGTTAATAACTACCAACCTTGCGCTATCTAAACCGCACATACTTCTTTATCCTTCCTCATATCTTTTCAGCATATGCCTACTTCCTGGGGTGGTTTGCCCATCGATTAAAAAAAGGCGCTTTCAACCGAGACCAAAAAATTAAAAATAGAGTTAGTCCTTATCAGCAATACATATTGACAACCAACCATTCCAATGTTGATAAAGATTTTAATATTCACAAGCAAAGATCAACAGTTGCCAATTCAAGAAACACTCCACAGTCGATCCAAACTTAGAACGGAGGAACCCAAACAAATGTACAATGCGCCATCGCCTCGTGAGCCCTTAAAATTTATTAAATAAGCTTTCTTATTTTTGAAAAATACAGTTTATGCAGAATAATTCTTAGACGTTGAGTCGCAATTCCTCTTGTGCCTGTGAAGTTGGTTGTTTTAGGAGTGTCACAATTAAATAATCATCCCTGAAAGCAAGACCCGGACCGAAACGAAATAACTGTTCCATTCCGGTTTCAGTCCAAGGCAAAATTTAAATTTTCGGTTTCGTTACGGTTCAGGTTTATAAAATAGTATTTAATTCGCTTCTGTTCCGGTTACGGTTTTTTTCGGTTCCAAAATCTATATATAACAACGAACGAGGACAAAGATAAAGGCTACTCTAATTAGAAATCTCACTATCTTTTCCTTGCTTGTGGTATTATACAAGATAAAAGATGCGCAAACGATCCACTGCTTCATACGGTACTTCGACTAACATTAAATGGAACAACATTGAAATAAAGACTCCCATACAAAAATTAATTTAATCGTTGTATTTTTGAAAAGTAATTTGTTAATAAATTTTCTGACTTTACCGCGTTTCTCTTCTTTCCGTTTTCACTCAGGTCCACAACTTCGTCAATTCCTCTTCTTTCACTCTTATTTCCGTTTAAAGATTGTTCTTCCTGGTTCATGTCTTCACACTCTTCACCATCTTTTGAGGAGTTGCTTTTGTACAAAATTCCAATTTCAAATGTTTCGTCGTTGGTGATCGGAAAACTAAAAGAATTCAACTTAAAAAAGTTCGAATGAAAAGTCGGTTGGTCCTCACAAACAATTGTTTTTCTAAATTTTTTTCCTTAATATTTGACCTCGAAGGCGGGAACAAAAATGTGAGTCCTGAGAATAACCTCTCAACACTAACTTGAGTTTCCGGTACGCTTAATAATACTTGGGCAAGCATGTATAACTCGGGATTAAGCTCATCCTTTTTCTCCCAGAAATCAAAAATCGTTTCACTTTTCCGTAAGCGTATGCGGCTTTGTTCCACTTGATAGGCATTTAAAATATTTTCAATTTTGTTAAGGGCTACAAATGAACCTTCTGAAGAAAATTCGTGCTGATTAATTCCTTTTAAAAATGTTTGCTCTGAATCTTTATGTCTTAATAAGGCTTCCATTTCATCGCTTGATGAAAGACTAGATGATTCCGTTTCCATATCGTGTTGGTCAGGGTCAGATTTAGAATTAGATGAATTGCACAGAAATTTACAATAATTTTTTCCATCGTTACAAGCAGAACCGAAAAAAAACCGAAACATAATATTTTGATTCCGGTTCAGCACTTAACAATGCGTTAATATAAAATACGAGTTCTGTTTCGGTTCCGGTCCTAAAAAAACGGTTCCGTTTCGGTTTTGGGGCCATATCGGTTCCGGCCCGAGTCCCTGCCTGAAAGTAAGGTACTCACTTATACAGTGTGTAACAGCCAAATAGAATAAATGGGAGCTTGTTCGAAAAAACGATCGAACACGTCGATTGCCATTTTTAGTTGCTCATTTTTGTAAACCAAAACTTTTTATACAGGGTGTATCATGTAACAGTGACCATTAACAACTTTCGTATTTTAAATGATTCAATTTTTGGTTTGTTCAGAAATATCTAGATATATTTCATGTACAATATCCTCAAACTTTTCCAGACTTATTGCAGAGTTTAACATTTTCAAAGTCACATTAACAAAGGAAATTTATTAGATTGAGTTTGTATGATAATCACTCAACATGGCTTTGCTTTTTTTGGTTGGCTGTGCTTTCATATTATTCAATGTATTTTTCAATTGAAGTGTGTTTTTTTCTAGAGGACAATCATATGTGAAACACCTAAAACTATTTTGTGAAATCGCTTTTTCGGTGACTAAAAAGTACCTAGTCAGTCAGGAAAATGTGTACGTGCAAATAGGAGCATTTTATTTGTTATATGCCATTTTCTACAAACAACCCATACGGTAAGCATATTTAAATCATAGGGATTAAATAACTGTGTTTATTTAATTTTTTATATTATTTCAGTAAAGATGTCACAATACGGTTAACGTTGGAAGAGCACAGGTCACTCAAGAGATTGTTAAACAAAATGTTGGACCAGGGCCAATACGACGCACTGTATATTTATGCCAAAATGAAAACAGATGAAGCATTCGATTTTGTTGGACATGCTACACCATTATGTAAGAACAGGATAATTCTCATAAAAACCTTAAAATAATGAGTTTGTACAGGATATCCAGGGTTAAAGTGCAAAAAGAAACCACCGATTATTGTAGAAATAAAATGCAAGGGAGTGTCGATCTGGGTCAGTCACAAAAATTGATAAATAGGACTCGATGAAGAAGGATTCTGAGTTTAACGAAACATTGTATAAATGAGTTTTTGATCAGAAGCATTTGATTGTCGTAGTTAAGCCGTTTCTGGCGGCTTATCTAATATTTTGAAGCGAATATTTTTTCAGGATAAGATTTTTTACATTAGATGTTCCACCTGTGCCATATGATGAGATCTTATGTCTGTCTTATCAATGTGTTTAATTATATTTTTATCAAATTATTAATATGTGTGCAAGTTATTTTAAACAAGAAACGGCGCGTGGATGGAAAATAACTATAGAAATAATTATCTTCTAAATTAAAAAAAAAACATTTGGAAATGTTTGCTTACTGCTGAAGTTAAAAATCAAGTTTGTGTGAAAACAAGTGCACGTATAAACGTGCAATTGTTTTCCCGCGAAACACAGTTATCCGATAATAGGACCGTTCCTCTCACCAAAGAATCTCAAGAAAATCATTGCCCGCAAAAAAGCACATAAAGACACAATCGTCCAGAGCGCGATCAAACTCATACTTGAAGTGAAGATTTGGCATGAACACTTCTTTTTCCAAATACTCTCTTAGCACGTTTAATCTGACAAAAATGAAATCAGTTTCGGCATTGATTGGCATATCCGGTTCCTGCCCATGTTCGCTTCGAATTCCTCCGATACAGTCCTTCATTTCGTGCCCTAACTGTCCACAAATCTCGCACAGTCTAGGTTTATTAGGGCGAAACTCTTCCCGGATAATAGTAAAGTTAGGTTCTTGAGTAGCTAGTCCTGACATAATCAAATCAGCATCAGCCCCACACAGAACATGCTGTGTATTCGGGTCATGATCCGGCTGTGCCCTTTGCTTTCTAATATAGTCCATGATTTTGTATTCGCCCTCTCCAGGCACATTGGCATCAGACAAGATGACTTTAACTGCCCTTCCAGTCCTAATCGTTGTTGAATGAATATAATAATGCAATCACCCAGACAACCTGGCCATGAATGGGGTCCCAGGAGTGATACAATTCGAGTCAAAGTGCTCCTCCTTGGGTTTCTCTGGTGGCAACTCGCAGCCTTTCAACAGGAGCTCGTAATAAGTTAGGAGTTAATAATAACAGATAGTCAATATCACAAATTGGTACGGAAAAAAGTATATGTTTTAGACCAGCAAAACTAGTAATATTGTATTATTGTTAACTGAAATTCACTTATGCAAGTAAATATATAGGCCCATCATAAATAATCTACTAGCGCTTTCTTGCAACACTTTGGTATATTTGGTGTATTTCTCACAATTCAAAGAAATCTATGAGCGAGGTTTACACGTTCGGAGAGCAAAAAGCAAATATTTTGTTTCCATTTTATTTTAAATCGGCATGGCTTAAATGATTCTATATGTATTTTAAATAAATTTTATTCACACATGTTTATTTCAGCTTTAACTTCGAAGTGTGGTAATGATACTTCGCTATCTAATATTGGCGTTTGTCGAGAGTTTTCAGCTATATTAGCCAATTTTGAAACAGTGTTGAAAAGCGAAGCAGTAGAAGCTCTGAACAAGACGTGTACGACATATCAGACTAAAATGGCAGAGTTTGCAAGTAAGTAGTACCTCTTTTGAAGTAGTGGTTGGCATAATTTCGTATATAAAATCAGAGGCTTCTTTTATTTAATAAGTGATTAGATTAAGATAATAAGTACATTTTTATCATTTCATCACTAAAACACATGTTTGCAACTAATACACTATTAACATGGTACTTTCTACACATGCTCATTCATTTGGCAAACTTTTTACTTCCGTATCAATCTCCTATAACATAGTATTCTAATGTTTATAATTATCCTTATTGTAGAACGACACCCCGGCTTAATGCCTCTTGAGACTACCATTATGAATGATCTAAAGAAAGCTTATACTGAGATTATGAATTGTGGAAATTCCAAATTACCTGAGTCAGACTCGAAAGATGCAGACCTTCAAAAGAGGCAAGCTGTGCGAATAAAAGCAGCAACTGCTCTAAACTCGCAGTATCGCGGATCAAAAATTGTAATTACTGCTGCTGATTTGGATAACCAAAACATTTCGAAATCAGATGATGTGTCTTTGTAAAAATGATTAAAACACATTAGTAAAATATCTAAGTACATGGCTGAGATAAGTACATCAATACGCAAGAACTAGTATTTATTTGAATTTGTTTTCTATTCCCATTTGGTTCCCCAGTCATTCTTGGAATATCAAATACTTTGGGCTGGTTTGAAGGCAACTTTAGAAGTACTATTATCAGGTGGGGCTTCCTCTATTCCAATATTATTTTCTAATTGCTGTACCCACATACCTGCATGTATCCCATCCTTTATCACTAACTCAACGTGCCTAGGAATATAATATTTCCAAAAGTAAAATACGATAAATATATATTTTCTACGAACGCGCAAACATGACAAAGATTTCGGAAAGACTCATACGTCTACAGACAAAATGGACAAACAACCCCTAGAACTGAACCATACTGAATCCCCTTTGTCTTACAAGACCAACCAGACAATCCCGCTTCCGTTTCCCTACACCAACGCTACTCGAACACTTACAAACGCAACTGACTACTGGACAATAAAATAATTTTTTCTTCTCATTAGAATTGAAAAGTTTATTTAATAAGATTGTTAACCTAGAATAAGAGAATTTTCATATTTGTTTTCTATTTAGATTAAAACTATATGTATTAAACAAGGGCAGAAAGACCGATAGGTCGATAGCCTTTTTTTAGAAATAAAGATGTTTACTACTACTATATTTTCTACGATATACGTACTGGAGTACTACTACGTCTTGGAGTCTCTCTCTACGATATATTTTCTATAAAACGACTATAAAGTCGGTGTTGTAAGAAGAGCTCGCGCAATTGCGACCCTCTGTTTTTCGTCGTCGCTCAATTTTTTTGCAACTAACTGCTGCAGATTTGGATAAATAAAACATTTTGACTTGAGTTGATGTATATTTGTAAATACTATTAAAATATCTAAGTACATGGTTAAGATAATCACAGCAATCCGCAAGCTTTAGCATCTACTGGAATTTACTTTCTTTTCTCATTTTAATCCGTATTCATTTCTGGAACATCAAATTCTTTGGGCTGATTTGGAGGAAACTTTTGAATAGTACTATCATCAGGTGGGATATCCTCTATTGCAAGCTTGTTACTTTCCAACTGTTGCTTCCACATACCAGCATATATGCCATCCTTCTTTAGCACTAAATCCACATGCCTAGGAAAAGAATTTTTCCGAAAGTAAAATATATGTGAATGATTTTACTTTAAAATATATTTTCATTGATTGAATTTTAACCAACCTTCCTCGTTCAACTATCTCTCCATCTTTTAATACTAAAATCTCATCAGCTCCGATTATAGTAGATAGTCGATGTGCTACTACTACACTGGTTCTATTCACGCACATTTTATTTAATGACTCTTGAATATTTCTCTCTGTGTGGGTATCTAAAGCACTAGTTGCCTCATCCAGGAGTATTATAGTCGGTGCTTTAAGAAGAGTTCGCGCAATTGCGACTCTCTGTTTTTCGCCGCCACTCAGTCTTAATCCCCTTTCACCTACCTGCAAAATAATTTTCAATAACCAATAAAAAAATTTAGTTTTAGTCGTTTGGCCAGTCGAAAGATTCTTACCACAGTATCATATGCCTGAGGAAATGATACAATTCTGTCGTGTATATCGGCTCCTTTTGCGGCTTCAATAATTTCCGCATCTTCAGCTGTAATTCTGCCATATTGAATGTTATATCTGAAAACATCGTTAATGTAAGAATCGACTTTTTTTCTACCTTTAGATAGTAGGTATATTTATATATACAGTTAAAACGCAGGGATTGGAACAAATTTATCTAAAATTTATAGGTAGATTTTTTTTGGGAGAGTTAAATTTTTCTTTTCAACAGCAGTACTTCTAATCACAAATTTTGTTGGACAGGGTGGCTCAAAAACAAGAATTGTTCACCATTGATTCAAACTTTCAAAATGGAAACATTTCGTATCCATTTCATTCATAAGGGAGCTAAATGTATCATGACATACAAATACCTAAGCTCAACAGTGATCAAGAAATTGGCAATTCCTCTAACAATTTCATTAATCAAGGCTTATATGTTTCAGTTCTGTGAAGAAATGAAACTGATGAGCGTAACTTATTTTTGTGAAAACACACTCATCCTCACTGTGTTTTTATGTAATTCAATGTAATTGAAAATGATTCTAATTGAGCTAATTATAATTCAATTAAACAAATCTGTGCTCTGGTTGAAAGTCCCAATATTAAACAACGTAAATGATAAAGATACATACTTAATTGTTTGATTAAATAAAACTGTGTCTTGTGGAACCACTCCTATAATAGCCCTTAAAGATTCTTGAGTCACTTGGTTCTTTATATTATATCCATCAATAACAATTGATCCTGAATCAACGTCGTAGAATCTGAATAGCAACTTTATTATAGTACTTTTTCCACTCCCAGATGGTCCAACCTGCCAAAAACAGAGTCAGCTCTTAATTAAGATTAAACGAAAAAAAATTCTTATCAAGTATCTTACCAACGCGACTGTTTTACCGGGAGGCACAGAAAAGCTGACGTTCTTCAGTATAGTTTTTTCGGGTGTGTAGTTAAAATTAACATTGTTGAATTTAATACCGCCTCCTTTAGGCAGAAGCTTTTGAGCATCTTTCGCATCAACCACTTCTTGCTCTTGACGTAGCAAGTCGAACATATTTTCCATATCCACAAAGTTATTTTGGATTTGCCTGAAAATTATTCGTACTAATTGGTATACCTAATTGACTTTCGTTTTTGAGATAAGTAAAAAAATGTTAATGCTTAATGCAGTCTCTTACAGGCTACAAAGAAATTGCATTTATTTTTGCCGCGTGCAATATGATATGAATAACTATAAATCGACACAAATTTATTCAAAAGATTTTCTTTGAGACCCACTTCGGGTGGGCAAAATTCTGCATCCTTTTAATCTCATGACGAATCAATCTTGATAAAAATGGGGAAACAGGTTCCAAGTGTAATCACTTAAATCGCTGTAACTTATACAATACCTACGTATCCGATTTCAGTAAATAAACTTAGAATCGAATCCAGTTCAACAGGATAGTTTTAATGAAATTAATTAATATCGAGGATGCAATTGGCAATATTAACAGTTCTTTCATAGTTTAACCCGGAAAATTAAATCATGCGGCATAATTATGATATCATAGTCATAAACAAGATTACGGTTGTTCAAGAAAAACGGTACAACTACGGTTTAATAGCTTGGCTACAGTGGCTACTTATGAATGGTTAAAAAAATGCAGAAAATTAAAATTTATGCCTACGGACTATATCTAGACTATACAATAATATCAAATATTATTATTGTGTATGTCCAATAAAATGTGTATGTTCAAAATGTCCAATCAAATGTGAAGGTAGAAGCATCTAGACATACAAACTGATGATGGTGGAGAAAGACACCGAAACGTATTTGTAACATTTTAAATAATAAACAATAAAATTGACTGAAACTCAGGAAATTTTGAAATAAATCAAATATTATAAAATAATTTTTCAAGGACCAAACGGACACCAAACGCGTCAAAAAGCCAACTTCTGCTCACAAACCACAGACTCAACGCTGACTCCCCTACAATAACTGCAGACGGCCAAACGACACAACCAAAAAACGACGTAAAATACCTTGGAATCACAATTGACCACAAACTTAAATTCACTAAACACATACGAAACATCAGGACAGAAACAATAAAGAGAACAAAACACTTCCGATCACTAACCTACAAAGACAAAGGAATTAGCACAAACACCGCCACCAAAATATATAAAGCTATTTGTAGACCCTTGCTAGACTTTGGACATATACTCATGACCAACGGAACAGAAAGGACAAAACGTTATACACAAACAACAGAACAAATTGCACTAAGACCAATAACACGAATAAGACCCTAAACCCACTACACCTAACCCAAAACCCACTACACAACCCCCCCACCCAACTACTATACGAACGCACAACCATGACAAAGATCTCGGAAAGGCTCATACAGCTACAGACAAAATGGACAAACAACCCCTACAACTGGACCATACTGAATCCCCTTTGTCTTACAAGACCAACCAGACAATCCCGCTTCCGTTTCCCTACATTAACGATACTCGAACACTTACAAACGCAACGGACTAGTGGACAATAAAATAATTTCTTTTTGCCACTGAAATTTTATTTATTTAATAATATTGTTAACCTAGAATAAGAGAATTTTCATATTTCTTTTTTATTTAAATTAAGACTGCATGTATTAAACAAGGGTAGAAAGACCGATAGGTCGATAGCCTTTTTTAGAAATAAAGATGTTTACTACTACTACTACTTTTTCAAGGAAATAATAAAAGAATAATGACATTTTTAAGAACGCAATTCAAAAGCATCTGAAATGTTCTGCGTAGTGCAAGAGTTAACATTCATTTTATTAAAATGAGTACATCACGGATAGCCAAACTCACCTCAAGTTGTTCATTGTTATCTTACTAAATTGGAAGCAGTTTAAGAGGTATTAAAAAAATTCATGGGAAACAATAAAATTTAAATATTTGTAAGAAACAATGCTTGACCGCAGACATTAGGAAGCAATAAGTTCTTCAATTAATGGGCTAGAAAGTTTTTAATTAACTTAAACTCTTCTCTTGGCCATGATTTTGAAATGAACCAAAGCAGATTGAACTTTATATTTCACGCTTTGTTCTCAAATCGAAATTTAGCTGATTTATTCCGCATGATTTGCGTTTTCGTCATTGTTTGGTTCCACATAACGTGATAATGCAAAAGAGGATTCCATAAATTTACCGGTGGTAACAGTCATTAAAATACGTATTTCTACTTCATACACATTAGGCGTGGGTATCCCTGTGTTGAGTTGCGCTTTTGAGTTGATGCCGGTCTATAAGTTAATGAGTTATAACTCATCGAGTTTCACTGCGCTGCACTTTGAATTACGCTTAGCACTTCACCCAGGCCCAGATTAAAGCTTTACAAGGCCCGCGACTAGAATTTTACCATTAGAATTTTTTGTGATGACATACGCCGCAGAAACAAGAGCGGAAAACACAACCAAACGCTTGCTAAGAATAACAGAAATGCGAGTCCTAAGATCCATAACAGGACACACACTATACGATATGAAAAGGAGTGAGGAAATTAGAGATACCTGTAAGGTTTCGGATGTTGTAAGATGGACCAGAGCAAGGAGAAGAGCGTGGAGAGACCATGTAGAGAGAATGGCCGACGACCGAATGGCAAAAATCGCCAAAGACCAAAAACCTAACTGCTCAAGACTCCCAGGAAGACCACCGAAGCGATGGTACGAAAGCTGGACATCAGAATCCCAGGACTAGGAAGTTGAAGAAAAACACAGGACTCTGAGTCCTAACGTACGAGGAAGAAGAAGAAGAATTTTTTTGGATAACGTTTTTCCAGTTTGGCGATTATTTTAACAACCGAAAAAAGTAAAGGTCACCACATTTTTGATAAGTAACGTTTTACCTCTGGTAGGTGACTCCACGCCCCTACCCCGGTGATGTGGTGGCGAACGCCATCCGCTTGCCATACTTGAGATCCTGGTTCTAACCCCGGCCATTTGACTTTAGGTCAAATGCAATTTGGGTTCCGTAATGGCCTCGGTACGAGGCAGGCTCTTTTTGGCATTAATGCCTTGCCCAAAGAAGCTGTGATATGTCGGCTGATGTTTATGCCTGCTAAGATTTTCAAAAGGCATTCGACCGTGTTAAACATGAAGCCCTGGTGGATACTCTCGAGTTGCTTGGGCTGGACGGAGCGGATATCACAGTAATCGCAAAATTATACTGGAATCAGACGTCGATAATCAGACTGGAGGGAACCACCACGCCAGAAGTAACCATCAAGCGTGGCGTAAGGCAAGGATGCATCCTATCTTCGTTGCTCTTTTGAATAGTACTCAGAAAGAATTTTCAAAGATCGCACTTTCGAAGGCAGCAGTCGGCATTGTCATTGATGGCGAATTGATAAATAACTTGCGGTACGCGGATGACACGGTTCTGTTGGCATCTAGATCTACAGCGGAGGAACAGTGTGGTAGTAAAGTGCGACGCAGCTGGCTTAGAATTAAACATAAAAAAGACCAAAGTTTTAGTAATCAGTAAACAGCAGAATATCAGAGCTGATATTAGAGTCAAAGGCATGAGCTTGGAACAAGTTCATCAGTTCAGATACCTAGGCAGCGTTATAACAGAAAATGCAGATCAGCCACACAGAACTAAGATCAGGGATAGAACAAGCACGAGCAGCTTACAGAAAAATGAGCAACGTTCTAGGATGCAGGGATCTATAATTATCACTACGAATCCGACTGAGAAGCTACGTATTCTCTACACTACTGTACGGATTTGAGGCTTGGACCCTCAACAAAGCGAAGAGAGTCAGCTTGAAGCGTTCGAGATCTGGGCCTACAGGAGATTGCGAAGAGTGACCGTGGTCTGAAAGAATCACCAACGTGGCAATACTACAGCGCTTAAATAAGACCACTGAGATGCTCTCCACTATAAAAAAAGAGAGGAATCTAGAGTATTTCGGCCATGTCATGAGAGGAGAAAAATACAGACTCTTACAAAACATCATGCAGGATAAAATACATGGCAGCCGCAGACCAGGTAGGACCAAAACGACATGGCTGAAAAATCTGCGCGACTGGTACAAAACGAGTTCACACATACTTTTTAGAGCTGCCGTGGACAAAGTACGGCTAGCGTTGTTGGTAACCAATGTTCTGAAACGACACGGTACATAATAAGAAGATACACATAAACTCGCAAACACAGTTTATTCAAGATATAGGGTGTTAAAATTATAATTCTCCTTCTAACGGAAGAACAAACATTTGCTGTAACGGAAACCTCTCTTCTAACCGTTCTCTTTCGTCAGTTAATGACCTGAGACATTAACAGTGGTGCGTCTTATTTTACTTGTGCTAAGCGACCAGCTTCTGCCATCGTTCTAACATTAACAAAATTGCATATGACTTGGACTAATTAGCCGTTTTGCAAATAACCCGAAAACAGTGGCAGATACGAAAGAAATGCGAGAGATGAGATAGTTTCTCAATGGGACAAGGAAGTTTTAGGGACCCTTATTCCTTAAAAAAAATTTGCTCTGTACATGTTGACAACCGTTTGCCACTGAATGATGTAGATCCTAAAGCGTAATTTAATGAATCACAAATAAATACCTTAAAATTTTAAAGAAATGAAACCGAAAAACAACGTAAAAGTTCTAATTGCAACACCATACATATTGCAGACAACGCGTATTCTGGCATATGTTCGCGAATCAAAAAGGCTTGCCTTGATGTTCCCTACCTCCTCTACAAATTTGGTCGGTATATTTATGAAACATCCTGTATTCTAAATTTTTTTTTGTTTGTGCTCTAAATAACGAAAATGACACGTTCATTTACATACTTTATAACGCTAAGAGTGCGATAAAAATAGTATAGATTAGGTCTCCATTGTGACGACATCCGGAAGTAAAAAATAATTTCCAGAATTTTCTGATGGAACGGTTTTTCGGAATTCTGCACCCATTTTATTATTATTTAAAAATGTATCGATTAGATATGGGACTTACCTATATTGCATTCCAAACATATTCAATGGACCATATAATTGAACTATGTAAGTAGCAAACAGGACATAGTCACCAACATTGTATTCGTTTGTGTTCACCACGTAATAAGCGCAAAGCAAACTACCGGCCAGAAGTCCAGAATTTGCAATCAAATTCTGAGCTGAACTCATCATGTTCATCGTAATTGTGGTTTTCCATTCCTCAACCTAGGAACACAACGCTGTTTATAATGCAAATGTCATGATAACTTTTGTATGTGTACGTGTATAACTTTATTATATCTACTTTTATTTATAGTTAGTAAAATGGAAAACTTTCCTTCGACAGACACCTACCTGATATTTCAAAATGGCTGTTTTGTAGGCATCAACCTCGTAATCTTCAGCACCGTAATATTTAACAGTTTCAAAATTTAGCAGCGAGTCTACACTTCTTGCACGTGTCTCATTGTCGGCCAAATTCATACGCCTTCTGAACTTCGATCTCCATTCGGTAATAGATATTGTAAAAACTGCAAAGAAGGTCGAGATTAAATGAAAAAACGTGAAAAATTTAGAATAAAAATGAGAAACTAATTAAATAAGAACGAAATCTACTTACTCAAATAGAGAATCATGGTGACGCTCACGATTATTCCAAATTTATAATCAAACACAGTGAAGAAATATATAATGGCTATCAGCAAATCAATAACTGTTGGCACAAGTGAAAATAATATCATCTGTAACAAGCTATTAATACTCTCAGTTCCTCTGTCCATTATCCTCAGCACTTCTCCAGTTTTACGGTTTAGATGCCATCTTAACGATAAACTATGCAAATGCCTGAATAGTTGTACCTGAAAGCAATAAAAATACCAACTCTGTTCAGATTTGAAATATTGACATTCAGCGTCTTACATGATGCTTGATTTTATGCCCAGACGGCAACCGAATTTTATACCGATTGGTTACTTTTTCTACAAGGACTGAATTTTTAAATTCTTAGATGCACTTCTGAAGAAGTTGTCCATGAAAATCAAGGAATGTTGCTTGATTGAAGTTTTAATTCCAAGGAAATCCAGCAAGATGAGACTATGTGTGTCCTGCGTACCAAAAACCTCATTTCTAGTCCTAAATTAACGACTTAGTACTAAGTTTTATGGCATGTAGAATCGCATGACTTATTCCCTTTTAGCTTCTTTAGTTGGGCCATCTAAAATCGAAAATGTATACAATGCTACCGGTAATCATTGCAGATACATAATGTTTCAACATAGAAACTTTTTATTTACAATATTTTTTACAGTATTATTGAATCTTTCTCGCTGCGCGCAACACTCCTTGTAGTTCTCATAGGTTTTCTCAAGAAGTGCTGATCTTAAGAGAAAGTATAGAAAGAGGATGATCGTACTGATTTGGATAGGTTTGTGCGTTTAGAACTTAGATGAAATATTTCTAAAAAAATATATAAAAATACCCGTTTATAAGGTAAGTTTTCGTTGGCTCTATCTGAGGTTTGCTCAGCACATTGAAATTTTAAAATTAATACAAAAAGTTTATGAAAACATAGGTGACAAACGGTCAGTTTTCGAAATGCGTTGTGCTCAAATTAGACTTTCCTTGAATATTCTGGGCATTTTTAAGTGACGATTCATTTATTGAAATTGATTATATGGAATATAAATATAAACCTGTTATTGAAATGAAAATTACAAGCATCAGCAAAATAACAGGTTAAAATCTACAGTTCTGCTGAGGATGTCTTGCTGAAAATGGTTTAGTAAAGCCTAAAGAAAAACAGTCAATGAGTGTTTCAAGAGGTTTGGCTGCCATAAAAAAAATAAGGTACGACGAAACATTACGAACTCTAAATAAAAAATAAAACTAATATAATTTTGAATAATAAATTTAATAAAAATATAGTAGCCTTTATGTGGCTCTTATTATTCTAAAACGGGCCAACTCTGTGGCTTTGTTAAAATTTTTAGAAGATAAACACATGAACTTTTATGAATATTTATGGATTTAAAATTTTAAAAAATTCAACTCTTGTTAACATTCCAACATAATGTTGATAGCTCTTGTTGAAGATAGGCTCTTGTAGGCCCAATTTTTTACATTTATTTTACCTTTGTATTCCTTGAACATATTATATATAAACCCAATTATTGAAGTGAATAACAATCAAATATACGACCGTATTTATTCAACTTATTTATTTTATATTATATTATTGACCTTCACTAACCTGCACTTCTTTAGTTGTATACTGTTGAACATTTATCCACAAAAATGACCTCAAATTATTGAGAAACCCCATTCCTCCTCCGCCGCCACCTCCTTGCAAGAATTTAAGACCCACATAAATTAAAATCCAATCCCATCGAAATTCTAAAGGACTTGTTGGTGTTTCCGTTAGCGAATCCACTGAAATACCATAAAAAACATGTAAAATGCGTTTTTGGGGTTTTTTTTTTCAGTTTTCTCACCAATTTTCTTATTGTAGATTGGAATGTACAAATTAACAGCTCGGCCTAAGCCGAGAAGTACAAAGCAGACCAGGACTCTTGCTTGCAGTATTGCTGAGTTCTTCGGCCATAAAAATGGTGCTAAAATTTTCAGCTTCTTAAAAAGTCCTGCCCAAGTCGACTTCACTTCTTGTTTTTCCTATTTCAAATAACTGTTTAAAGTTTGTTTAAAAATTAGTTTCTTTAAAATTTAAGACTCCGAAAAACCTGATATCACTTTATTAAAAAACGCAGCTCTAAAATGGAGAGAAAGCCTTGATAGAGTCCAGTTATATGACATAATATGGGTAATACCAATTTTTGTCGAAATATGCAATAAGAATGAAGAATTTTTATTAAATGCGAATAACCGTTTCCAACTAATTGCATTTACCGTTTCTTAAGGCTTCAATAACTATTGTTTTCGGTTGAATACTGTTGTTAAGAAAAGTAGGATATTGCAACATAAACAATTTGTATCGAGAAACATCTTAAACTCTACATTTTAACACATTTGTTACCGCATGATATGTTCTAATAGTAGTTAAATTAAGACCACAAACCTTGAATTTGAGCTTAATATTAATGTTATCAAATTCTATTCGATCCTTTTTGGGAGCATTGGGATCTGTGGCCTGTTCACGTTGTCCTTTCCTGAAAGAAAAATTCATACCAGTTAACATACAAAATCTGCTGTGACTTGCTGAATCTTTCTGTAATAAACATCTTGATGGCTCAATCAAAAGCGATACGGTGCAAGTATGCTGTTTTCGAAAGAAATGTATTTTTCTTGAAAGAGTTTATGTAGCTTCCTAAACAAAATATATATGCTTCAATTCCGAAATATATTCTTTAGACGAGTATACGTTAAGCGAAATTTAAAAATATTGTAACATTTGACAAAACAAAGACGCTTTGGCGATGTAGAAATAATCTTACTGATTTCCAGCTCCAAACAAGTCGAGATTTCTTCTGGTTCGTGGACCACCTTCACCTCCGGCACGCATCATAAAGTTAATTAAAAAGTTCACTCTCACCACTTTGATAGTAGAATAACAGTACTTGACTGAATAGCCACATTCATAAGGAAATTTAGCTTTAACTTACACAAATAAACTTGATGTTGATATTGCAACAAAGATTGTTTTTCATTTAAGAATTGTGTTACCCGGTATATTTAACTTGTCATTGTTTCCTTAATCTTAGACAAATAACATGACTGGAACTGTGATTAAATGAAATTGAAATTGGCGGAAAAAACTTGCGCAACTTTGCGCAGTCTCTTTAATCCTAACACTATATTGGAAATTTATATTTTTTAATTAGGTTTCATTTGTAAAAAGGTACAGTTCAATAAATATTCAGAAAAATAATGCTATAGAACAATTTTCCAAAATTTGTTGATTGTTTGGAAGCACCGGTTAGCAATGCAGAAACTGATGTTTCAAATATATTGAAATTATAAATTAGGCCTTAGAATTTGAATATATTTAATTTATAAATTCGAGCATCTTTTATCGTTTTTGGTCGCTGTGACAAATTTGATAAAGCGGATGCACCTTTTCTAAAAATACGTGCCATCTTAAGACAATAAATCTGAAAACTTTGGTTCCGAAAAAGCGTCGGTTCAATGATTCTATCGAATCTTGTAAAGTAAGTAAAATGTTTACTGCTCATTTCAATAGAAACCATACAACAACAACTTACACTAGCCATACGAAAATTTAGCCCGGAAATAAAAAATGCTTTTTACCGACATACACTGCCCAAATACATACTGAGACTAATAAAACATAAGAGAGAACTGTACAGACTATATACAAACACTAAAAATAACGACCTAAAAAAGACACTGAACCAACTTAACAGAAACATTAAAACTCTGATTGGACAATACCGACAAGACAAATGGCTAGAAACATGTAAATAAATACAGAAGGACAAAGGAAAAACATACTGGCGAAAAATTAAGAAACTGGCGCAATACAGGAAGACTGGCACTACTGACACAATTGACGAAAACGGAATAGAACGCTACACAGACAAAGAGAAAGCGGACGCATTCGCCAGACACTATCAAAGGGCCTTCAGCATATCGACAAACCCTAACTTCGACAAACCCTAACTTCGACAATGACAACTGGAACTTGATCAACGACTGGTACTTGAACTATTTTAATAGCTCACCAAACTACACCTACAAACTGATCACAGACACAGAGTACGATGAAGCCCTAGCGCACATCAAAAACACTGCACCGGGGAAAGATAAAATTAAGGCAAAACTCTTGAAAAGCCTAACTCAAGAAACACACAAACTGATCCTAACTGAATTGAACAACTGCATCACAAATGGCAGAATCCCAGAAACATGAAAAAACGGCTTAATAATCCCTATACCCAAAAATGGACTGGACAATACACAACCGAGCAACTACAGACCAATTACACTGCTTCCAATACTGGGCAAGATTTTTGAAGGCATAATGAAGCAGCGGCTTGAAAGAGTGATTGGAGGGTATATACCTACCTACCAATTTGGTTTCAAACAGCATCACTCGACTGTTCATCCGCTCTTTATTTTGGCCAACAATATACAAACTACCCACTTAACTGACAGAAAGACAGCTTGCCTGTTTATGGACATTAACAGGGCCTTTGACAGTGTCTGGCATAGAGGCTTACTATACAAACTATACAAACTACACACACCAACATATCTACTACACACCATAAAGAACTTACTAGAAAACAGACAACTACAAGTACGAATTGACAAAACACTGTCATTTTCTATTTCCCCTGAACAAGGGCTCCCTCAAGGATCCCCGCTCTCACCGTTTCTCTACAATATATACTGCCATGACATATACAATTACAACTTACCAGATAAAAATCAAATCGACAGATCGGCATACATATTACAATACGCAGACGACACGGCACTTATTGTACATGACAAAACTACTGAGAGACCAGCTCAAAGACTCCAAACACTAACAAACAATGACATGGTTTTATAAATGGAGACTAACACCAAAACGCGTCAAAAAAACAACTTCTGCTCACAAACCACAGACTCAACGCTGACTCCCCTACAATAACTGCAGACGGCCAAACGACACAACCAAAAAACGACGTAAAATACCTTGGAATCACAATTGACCACAAACTTAAATTCACTAAACACATATGAAACATCAGGGCAGAAACAATAAAGGGAACAAAACACTTCCGATCACTAACCTACAAAGACAGAGGAATTAGCACAAACACCGCCACCAAAAAATATAAAGCTATTTGTAGACCCTTGCTAGACTTTGAACATATACTCATGACCAACGGAACAGAAAGGACAAAACGTTATACACAAACAACAGAACAAATTGCACTAAGACTAAAAACACGAATAAGACACCCCCAAAACCCACTACACAACCCCCCACCCAACTACTATACGAACGCACAAACATGACAAAGATCTCGGAAAGACTCATACAGCTACAGACAAAATGGACAAACAACCCCTACAACTGGACCATACTGAATCCCCTTTGTCTTACAAGACCAACCAGACAATCCCGCTTCCGTTTCCCTACATCAACGCTACTCGAACACTTACAAACGCACCTGACTAGTGGACAATAAAATAATTTCTTCTTGCCACTGAAATTTTATTTAATAATATTGTTAACCTAGAATAAGAGAATTTTCATATTTGTTTTTTATTTAGATTAAGACTACATGTAATAAACAAGGGCAGAAAGACCGATAGGTCGATAGCCTTTTTTAGAAATAAAGATGTTTACTACTACTATTTTGAAATTATAAATTAGGCCTTAGAATTTTAAAAAATTTAATTTTTAAATTCGAGCATATTTTATCGTTTTTGGTCGCTGTGACAAATTTGGTAAAGCGGATGCACCTTTTCTAAAGATACGTGCCATCTTAATACAATAAATCTGAAAACTTCGGTTCAATGATTCTACCGAATCTAGTAAAGTAAGTAAAATGTTTACTGCTTTTACAACATTTATTCGCTTTCCATCCAGATTGTTTGAATAAATCAATTACAATTTTTTGTAGATTACTTTTCTTTGCAAATAAAGACATCGAAAGAAATCAGTTCTCACAGTTCAACCCTAAATATATACGGTGGTCCCTCGACATACGAGTTTAATTCGTTCCGTATTTCAAAGCAGATTCGGTTTTAAAGTTAAAACTTGGAAATAAAAGTCATGATTTCAGCATTTAAGAAAGCCGGAGCGTCGTTTTTAAAGTTGCAAAATGCACTTGAACTTCAAATTTCGTGTTTGAGATTTGAAACGATACCCCGAGTTGGACTTTTGAAATTAAATTTAAAGATTAAAATTACGTTTACCATTAAGGATTACGTTAGACATCTGAAGATTCAATTTCAAGTCGAAAATTGAAACCCCAAATCGGAATACGACTTTCAATTCTAAAAATACAACTGAAGTTGGAATTGCGACTCAACATTTCAAGGTCAAAGTTTCTTTTTGAAATATTGTCACAATTTTGAGATTGAAGTTGCAGTTTCAATCTTGGTGTAAAAATATCGAGTTAAGTTCTGTCTACGTTTAAAGATTGATGTCGCAGTTTCGGTTTTAAAGTTAAAACGTGGAGATAAAATTTGGGTTTAAAGTCGAAATTTTGTGATCAAAGCCGGAGCGTCGTTTTCAAAGTTTTGTAATGTACGTGAACTTGAAATTTCGTGCTTGAGGTATGAAGAGGTACATCGAGTTGCAATTCTGTATTTCAATTTAAACATTAAAGTTGGAGATTATATTTCAAACTCTAAATTTCGTTCCAAGTGAAGGACGAAGTTGTACGTTAGTCTGAAAATTCCATTTCAAGTTGAAAATCTGAACCCAAATCTGAATACGACTTTCAATTCTAAAAATACAACTTAAGTTAGAATTAATTTCGAGTTAATTTTTTGCGAGTCAACATTTCTGGGCCACACTTTTTTGTAATATTGTCACACTTTCCAGATTAAAATTGCAGTTTCAACTTTGGAGTGCAAATATCGCGTTAAACTCGGAATTTTTTGTTTAATTTTACATTTTAATGATGGAGTAGTAGTAAACATCTTTATTTCTAAAAAAGGCTATCGACCTATCGGTCTTTCTGCCCTTGTTTATTACATGTAGTCTTAATCTAAATAAAAAACAAATATGAAAATTCTCTTATTCTAGGTTAACAATATTATTAAATAAAATTTCAGTGGCAAGAAGAAATTATTTTATTGTCCACTAGTCAGGTGCGTTTGTAAGTGTTCGAGTAGCGTTGATGTAGGGAAACGGAAGCGGGATTGTCTGGTTGGTCTTGTAAGACAAAGGGGATTCAGTATGGTCCAGTTGTAGGGGTTGTTTGTCCATTTTGTCTGTAGCTGTATGAGTCTTTCCGAGATCTTTGTCATGTTTGTGCGTTCGTATAGTAGTTGGGTGGGGGGGTTGTGTAGTGGGTTTTGGGGGTGTCTTATTCGTGTTATTAGTCTTAGTGCAATTTGTTCTGTTGTTTGTGTATAACGTTTTGTCCTTTCTGTTCCGTTGGTCATGAGTATATGTCCAAAGTCTAGCAAGGGTCTACAAATAGCTTTATATATTTTGGTGGCGGTGTTTGTGCTAATTCCTTTGTCTTCGTAGGTTAGTGATCGGAAGTGTTTTGTTCTCTTTATTGTTTCTGCCCTGATGTTTCGTATGTGTTTAGTGAATTTAAGTTTGTGGTCAATTGTGATTCCAAGGTATTTTACGTCGTTTTTTGGTTGTGTCGTTTGGCCGTCTGGTGTTATTGTAGGGGAGTCTGCGTTGAGTCTGTGGTTTGTTTTAATGATGGATTTTGGTGTGAAAGTTAAAACGTGGGACAAAGTTAGTATCTTGGGTTTAAAGTTGAAATTTTGAGATCAAAGTCCATTCGTAGTTTTTAAAGCTTATTAATTGAAGTTGAAAATTCAGCTTTGAAGTCAACATTTTGTGTTTGAGTTCAAAAATATATTTAAAGTTGAAGTTTCTTCTTAGCATTTGGAGATCTTACTCGCATTTAACTAAATCGACAAATTTCCGAAATAAAGTTGAAATTTTGAGTTCGAATGGATTGAATCGTTATGTGCACCATAACTATTTAGACTCCCTACCCAGAATAGTGCTTCAGAGGAGCTAACACGGTCTGATGCTGCTTTCCATTTATTCTACATTCAACTTTATAAATCGTTTGGTTGAATCTCAGCCGGTCCTGTGTGAAAATTATCATGTGCTGTTTGCTATAAATAACCTTGCGCAATGTTTTGTTACTTTCACTAAATAAATTTAACTGGTTGATCTGCAGCACTCGCAGCCAGTAATACATTTAATTTATTTAATTTCAGTTGATTCTAGTAATTTGAAAAATTGTGCAATTTAATACAATAAACCAACCGGTTCTGTTTCGTGTAGTCTAATCAACTTACGTTAATAAGGAAACTTGAACATCCATGTCTCTCCCCCTGCCTCTAGGGCCGCCTCTTCCACCCATTATCAGAAGGTCTTCTACACTCTTTTTCCACCTCAAATAATCGATAAATTTGGGTTTATAGGAGGAGATTCACCGACCGTAATAACGATAATCACGATTCAAGCCCGACGGAGCCACTGAAATATTTGCGGAATTTCACATGGAATACATCCATATTCAATTGGACTAATGAAATCATTGGCCATTATTTCGATAAGATTAGCACGTTGTTGAGGAAATATTATATTGATTAACAATGAGGAGTTTTATTCAGTAGTTAATTATTAAAAACAATAGTAATTCAGTCAGGTCTTTTACCATTGGCTACTTTGCACTGGTGGATAGTGAATTTTTCATGTAAATGATCACGTGGCTGGTGTATTTTTATATTGATTGAATTCATATGAGCAGAGCCGTTCTCAGTTGTTTTTATTTGTTAAAGTTCTTCTTGATTTCCATATTGTGTTGCTTCTTGAAATCCTGTGCTGTTTCCTGTTTCCTTGCAGCGCAACCCTGTCTTTTACTTGTCCCCAAAAGTAATAGTCCATTGGATTAAGATCCGGTAATCTCGGTGGCCAGGCCACTGGTCAAATTCCGTTGACTACATTATTTTCTATTTCATTTCTTCCTAACCGGCCAATACAACGCCATCCAGTTGTATTCTGTACTTGTAGTATTAAACTAAGTTATTAGTTTATTATTAACTAAGTGGTAAATCATCAATGTAGTCCCTGCGGCTCTTTAGTGAGAAATTCTTGGAATAGTTCTGAATTCAACTTGAGGGTAGAAAATGTGGGCACAAGCAATTATATCAAAAGCTACTAAATTCACTGAAAATTCATTTCGAAATGACCGTGGACGAATTTCTTGAGGCTTTTCATGTGCCCAAACATGGAGATTATGTAACTCCACATCTAATGAATGTTTGATCTATCCGTCCACAGAATTTTGCGCAAAAAGTCAAGATGTTCATCTATCGAGTTTAAAAGCCAACGGTAAAACTGCATTCGTTTTTCAGCATTCCCGGAATGTAAATCTTGGCCGGACTGTAGGTGATATGCATGCCTATGGTCATCTCGTAGTGTTCGTAACATTTGAGACTTAGAAATTCTATAAAATAGTTGCTGAGCCGTCCTGCGAGAGCTCAAACTCGGATTGTTATCAAAAGTGCGAAGAATCCGATTCTAATTCAATTAATTTTATTACTAATAAAAATGTTTACTACTACTACATTATTAACAAGTAAGCCAAAGTTACAAAAATTCTATGTTCTAATAAAAACACGAGTATTTTGAATTCTGCTATTTGGATAACGTTTTTGAAAAAATTACACTAACAAAAACAATTAATACCAACTAAATGTGATACATTCACTAATTAATTTTACAGATCAATTTGCTACCGTCTCGGCGTACTTTTTTAATTGTTTTTCAGAGGCTCATTTTTTTCAATATGAAATTAAAGCAGGTGGAATTGTGTTGGCGGAGTGTAACTGTTGCCACTTCCATAATAATTGGTTTAGGTACCAAAAAAAAGGAAAATGTTATTGGATGGTTGCACTACATTTGGAGCAATGCCTAAAGTCTTCGTTTATGAGGAACATTACAGATTGATATTGATATTATTTTCTTTGAAAACGCTGGGTTGCACAGATAAATTGAAAGGAAACATTTTTCTTTGAAATTGAGTGAAGGATTCAAAAGTGATTTTAATTTCATTTTTATCTATTCTGATGTTTTTCCTGGTGAAACCTTCATTAAGGTGCTAGTACGGACGTCACTGACAAAACAAAAAATGTAGTTTAGAATGCAAAATATGCTCTTTTGTTGGCAGTTAAAGCCTGGAAAAAGCTCTTTCCATATCCACAGCCGTTTGACAACAACTAATAAATTTGATTTTTTTAAGCCATACTTAAACACCATGTATTTTCGTAACCGGTTCTTGACGCGTGGTAGCGTGAGCTGTTTTTTCCATACCAAACAACATTTTATTAACGACTTTCAATTTTGAAAACCGCCCTGAGTTCTTGATTCATATTTAGCGAATCAAAAGATCTGTAAAGCTTTCATTTTCACTGCCGAATAGAGGCTTGAAATGCCCACTCTTTTTGTTAACATATCATTTAAGCAATGTTTCCGGTTTTCACGGCAAATCCAAAATTTACACGGTTTTTTAAGTTTTTTGAAAATTTTTGTGTTTTTGTTCAGTCTTTGGCTCATATGTAGAGAACGGAATGAGCTCTAAAGCTTGAGTTTTCACTAACTGATAGAGTCTTGAAAGGTGCACTTTTTTTATACAAAACATAGTTTTAGGTATGATTTCCATTTTCTCGCAAAAGGCAAAAATTCAAAATAGAGCGAGTCCTTAAAGCAGTCTAGTCTAGACTCAATTGAGCTGTTAAGCTTTAGTTGTTATTAGTGGATAAAGCTTGAAAAGCGCACTTTAAATATCAAATGTGACTATCAATTTTCCCAGTTTTCACGCAAAATTCGAAACTTAAAAATTAAAGCGTGTATTCAAAACCCTCTCCTCGTAGTGTTGGCTCATATTAAGAGAACCGGTTGAGCTGTAAAGACGCACTTTTTAATACCAAACATCATTTGATTCCCGCTTTCTTGCAAAACTCGCAAATTTTAAGTCGGTAAAACCGCTCCCCTCGTCTTTTGCTCATATTTGGAGAACCGGTTGAACTTTAAGTTTTAGTTTGGGTTATTTTTATTTAGCAATTAGGCAATGCCGAATAGAGCCTTAAAATGTGCACTATTTTTTGTATTCTAAGCAACATTTTAGCAATGTTTCCATAAAATCACTTTCATTACCTGGACTGTCCATTGTTGCTGCCTCACGCTTTCCAAACTTTTTTACAAAATACTGTCCATTCAGAAACGCAGAATGAAAAAACAGTCAAAAACAACTATGCAACTAAGCTAAAATCTACTAACAGGCCTAGTAAATTGAAAAAGCAGGATAATTGTTCTATTTTAAATGTAAAAACGATCAAAAATGAAAGCAGAGATGACAAGAAAAAGAGACTTAAATCAGCAATGATCGAAATATTGATACACACAAACAACGTAAACACGCAGGCAAAGATTAAGTGGAGCTGGAAAAAAATATATTACCGTAATTTACACTTTAACGAAAAAATTAATAAAATATGAGAGTAAAATAGAACTTAAAACATAAATATTTGTAATTATAAAAAAGTGCTATAACAAAGAAAGCAAAAATACAGTTTTCCTTTATTTAACATAACGAGGTCAAAGAACAAAAGCAGCTAGTCATTTGACCACCAAAAAATTGTGACTTTTTTAGACTGGTTATGCAATTTTCTTTAGGTTTGTATGTCAAATGTGGTTACAAGACAAAAATATCAATGATAACAACATCCAAATATCAATTAAATATTAGATAAAGGGAAAGGGTCTTCTTTTAAAATACCTACGAATTTTTAGGGTTGGTAGAAGACATAGAAACAAGCATGTTTTAAAATTATATTGGAAGAACGTTATCAATATATAAGGCGTTAAAATTTGTAAGAAAAATCGTATTTTACTAAATATGGAAAAACTACGTATTTTTCACAGTTTGGTGTTTACCTAAACTAGACACTTTCTGCATTAATTACAATTAAAACAGTATTTTCAGGGGCTTACTTAGGAAGTAATAGGTTAATTTATTACCTAAAATATAAAACTTAAGAATATTTTGCAATTCTGGAATTTTTTAAGCAAAGCAACTAAACCGAGCTAAGAAAGATTTTTTCAGTGTTATTGTCTCTCAAAAAATAATGTTCTTAATAGGGGATATTACTGAGAAATAGCCTTGTAACACTTTAAAAAACTCACCCTGTGTCCTCTAAAAGTTTGTAGGTATATTTATAGAGAAATCTCTATAAATAATTCATACCACAGTTGCAAAAAAATTATCATTATTGTTTACGTTGATTTCTTAGTTTTGAGGATGCAGAAATGAATAACCAAAAACTACGCAGTTATATCTGATCCAGTTATATTTGATTTAATTTAAAAAAAACATGTATGTTTCTGTAATGTATTCTTAATATTTATTTAATTTTTAATTTGACCCCAAAAACGGATACCAAAACCACGAAATACGTTTCTTCGTCGCATTCTTCAGTAATTGACTAAACCCAGTTTTAACGTATTTCAAAAGTATGAACTTTGAAGTAACTTGAAAGTTACTCCGATTGTTATAATGAATTCAATACTTCTGCGACTTTAGCATTAGAAATATTCGTTGTTGAACATATCCGGAAACAAAGACGTGTTTATTAATATCTGTTAATTATTATATGATAGTAACGCCACTGCTTCTTATAAAATAAATCTTAAAAACAATGCAATTTCTAAATTGACGTTTAAATGTTTTACAATTGTGTACTAATCGATCTCGGTTAATTATTACATAAGCATTAAATGTCAAGCACATAGAAAATTCTAGAGTACCCCAGATAATAAGGAAAGTAAATAATAAGAAACACTCCAATAAATCAAATGTTTTGAAATTTTATTTGCAATTCACATTTTTATGGAAACTTGAAATTTTGCACGATTGCTAGTTCAAATTAAAACAATGTACCACTAATAGAGATAAAACAAATTCTTACTTCCCACAGGAATGCTGAACTGCTCATCCGCAAAATGTTCACTTTCCGGCCTTTTCTGTTCCAATACTATCTGTATGTACATTAGTAGTTAGTTCCATGTCAAAGACTGTCCAAGTTACATTTTTGTCAAACCTTGCAATTTTTCAATGGCCTCCATATGAAAAAGAAAGATTTTCAATGATTTCCTATTATGTTTATTAACAGTCAATTAATTTTTTTCATTCAAACAATGCATGAAGGTCAGTGAACCCATTGAAAGCCCAAGTTGTTACGCCAATGGTTCTGACCAAGTCCAAACCAACTGTTATGTAGTTCAATACCATAAAACCTAAATTAGGTATTGTAAGTAATCGTCCGATATAAAAATGCTTATAATCCTAATCTTGGTGAACGTGGACAGCAATTCTTTTCAACATGTATCAGAGACTGTTTGTGTACCTAGTTTTCGTAGAGTTTTGCTATTCTTTGCACTTACCATTACCTCCGGATGAATTGGATATCTACTTCAACGAAAGACGTGAACTACTGCACAAATCTCTGGATGGTACCCTAGGAGGGCACCTTGTTCTGGACAAGGAAGAACGAGAAGTGAACGAAATTTTAGAAAAATGGAGAAATGAAGAATTTAGCAGCGGTGTGAAGAACCCTAGTGAATTTTGGGCTAGTCAACATTTTTTCAACGCTAAGCCCCACATTGAAAAATCAAAGGTATTCCGCATTATTCAGAAATTCCCTAAAGGAGCTTCTCTACATTCGCACGAAACAGCATTAGTGTCGACCGATTATATATATTATAATATTACATTTCAGTAAGTACTTTAGTAAATATTATACCATTCCCTTACATTTAATTTACAAATGAATTTACAGAGAAAATATTTATGCAATGGAGAGTGAATCTGGAGAAATAATTCTTAAATTTTTTAAACAACATCCTGGTGCCCCATGGAGCCCAATTGCTCATCTAAGGCAAATCGACTGCACTTTTAACCATAGACTCAGAGAGCAGATGACTTTGATGAGAAATAACACAGCCCTTCTCCATTCTGATGTGAACACTATCTGGAAAGAGTTTCAAAATATTTTCGATACAATGAGGTCGTTATTAACTTATAAGCCTGTTTTTAAGGATTATTTCTACCAGGTAACAAATCAAATCAAATAAACAAAAAAAAAGATTTATTACACCAGAAAATGTAAAATACATTTTATGGACTACATTTAAGGGAATTACAAATCAGCACACAGACCAAAAAACGTGTGCTTTTTCGACATATTTGTAGAAAATTCCAAAGGGTGCTACATAGAATATAATATATTTACTGCTTTCAGGCTCTCAAAGAGCTATACGAGGATAACATAAAGTATATAGAGTTTCGAAGCTCATTACCTCGGCTTTATGACCTGGATGGGAAAGTGTATGATCAGGAAGAAACTGCAAGAGTTTATTTCGAGACTACCAAAGAATTCATGGAAGAGTATCCAGATTTTTGGGGTGGAAAATTGATTTTTGCTCCTAGTCGGTTTACAAATAACTCAGTTGTGGAACATTACGCACAACTTATGTCCAGACTGGACGAGAAGTTTCCCAATTTTGTTGCCGGGTTTGATTTAGTGGGCCAAGAAGACTTAGGTAAGGTTGGAACTTATTGGTTTTTTTAATAGCATGATGTATTTAATTTAGAAAACGGTAAGGCTTTGGGGATCGGTTTTATGTGGTCTTGATAAATATGAATAATAAACTGAGCAACTTCTTCTGGATATTGAAAACCATGATTTATTGATAAAATATGATTCTTGGAAAAAGTTTGGAATGAAGGAAAAGTTGGCAGTCAACTCGAAAGTGATTCTTTCTGAAGACCACATAAACTCGATTCCTAATGTCCTGTACTTTTCAAAAATGTTAATAGATACAGAAGGTGGTCAAGAATTCCATTTCCAAAGTTGCACTCTCTCGCAGCAGGCAAAATAGTTCAGTAAATAACTTTTTGAAAGTTTTTTAGAGACTATTTAAAACCGATTTGAAATATATTTTCCTCCAGTTTTCTAACATTTTGGCCAAAAGTTAGAGTTATTTAATAATCGCCAAATTTTGGTTCATATTTTATTATTGTGTATATTTTCCTGACTGTATTTCAATTTAATTCAAAAGAAATTCCTGGGTTCCATTCAATATTAGTGTTTATTAGTTAAATCTTTACAAATACGTTTCGGTGTCTTTCTCCACCATCATCAGTTTGTATGTATATATGTATGTCAGTTTGTCAAATGTGAAGGTGGAAACAGCCATGCATACAAACTGATGATGGTAGAGACAGACACCGAAACGTATTTGTAAAGATTTAACTAATAAACACTAATATTGACTGGAACCCAGGAATTTCTTTTGGATCATATTTTATTATTTTGTCAAAACATTAATTTGCTATTGGTCCTCGAAAATGTTGAGTATTTTCAATTGTTCGCTTTCATTCCTTATTAGCAGCAACAATTTCAAAGTTTACTGTTTTAATTAAGTTCTTTGCAATCGACAATGGTAATAATAAATTTATTTCAATTTTTATCAATATTAACTCTATTGATGAAATATTTAGTCTGCTTTAGAAAAATTATCAATTTATTTTTCTGGATTTTTTTCTATTTCCTCGACAAGAAGAAACGATTGTACATTGTATAAGAATGTCACTTGTATTCACATTGGTAACTCTAATACTAGAAAGTTAGCATTTTCAGTTTTTTACAAGTGTAGAGACAATTAAAATTTCAATTTCAAATTATTGAAAACCAATAAATATCGTATCAATTCAATTTGACTTTATGGCTAATTTTCTAAATTTTCTTCGACTTAACAATGGCCCAAATTTGTCTCAAAATTTTCTGTTTTTTTGAATCCTATCGGAAATAGTTCTTGTTTTTTACTGATCCGGAAAATAGACAGTTGTATGCTAAATTTGATGTCTCTTGAAAACGTTTTACCCTTGGAAAGACCTATTATTTTTCCAACGGTTTTAATAATAATAACGATAGTAATAAAAAATAATCTTTATTTCTTACAAAAAAAGCTATCAACCCATTCGGTTTTTCCGCCCTGGTTTTAATTATTTATATTATAACAGTAACGTTAATACCAGAAATTGTGGCCACATATTTTGAGAGGACTAAAATCAACAAATAAAAAACAACTAAACTGAAAAAGCTGAACATTTAATAATAATACCCCGATGCACACATAATATAATTTAACGCCACCACTCTAATTCTCAAGATATTTTCAAGGTTTGGAATCATGAAATATTCATATTCAATCTGCAAAATATGAAAAAATATCTAAATTTGCTTTGTCTGCCGTAAAAAAACTAAGAACTTGTTGCATTTGAATATGACGGCAGACACATGAAACATGAAGACCGGTAAATGTTATTCCGACTCCATGTTGATCTTTTTTATTACTTCAACTTCTTTATCAGCTCCAACTTGGAGCTTCCAAACTGACGTTAAAACGACATGAAACTTCTGAAAATTTGATTTAAGTATGCTAAAAAATAGTTCGTTGTTCTTTTTTTGAACACGTACAGTGTTCTTTTTTTTTAAATACTCTAGAATAAAATAACCGAGTTTTACTACTTTGTCCACAATTGATTTTTTCACCTGACGCTAACCAAAACTCGGTTATTTCATTGTGATTTGTTAAAGGATCGAAATCTAAAGAATCGTAAGTTGCAGCAGATTTTTTTATTTCTACCTTTTAAAAGCAATCTGATTTTTTGAAGCTTATTATTGAGTGCTCGCTATTGAGCTCAATAATTTGCCCTCCGCAATAAACTTCTCAGAATTGTCACACAAGAAAAAATGGTAGCGAGTTAATAGGGTCTTTGCACATTTTATTTCTTAGGTAGAATTGATTAATGACGAACAAATAAGGGTCCTACAAATTTTTTCCTTATTCTGCCCAGCCATAACGAATTTATCAGCAATCAAAGTTTAAACGCACTCAAAGCGCGCCGAAACTACGTGTTTTTGGGTACTGGGTATCTTTCAGCAGCACCACGTCCGGAGCTTATCCGTGATGTCGTGCTCTAGTGTGAATTTCGACTTTCGCTTTTTGAGCGTGAATTGAAAATAAAATGGTTTATCGATACTGTGTGGTACCGCAGTGCACAACTAGTCCACAGCAGGAAAAACATGTATAAAAGTGCCTTTAAACGAAAATAAACCGCGGAACTACACAGATGTTTCTGCAAAAAGTCTCATTTATATTTGTGAGGATCATTTTGAAGGAAGTTTACATAAAAACAATAGTATTTAATGCGTTATTAACCGTGTCGTGCTTTGAATTTAGATGTCACCTTTGTATGTGCACAGCTTGAAAAGGACAAGGAAAATATTACGGACGGAAAAGAATGAAAAAAGATGATGTTCCACATAAATTTGAGCGCCAAGAAGATAGAAAACGAACTATTGACCCTCATGTATGAGCCATAGTTTTGAAACGAAATAGACTTAACATTATAAAAGACTAATATTGCATCCTCCAATAAAAGTGGAATCGGTTACGAAAAAATTAAACTCCTCAGCAGAGTCAAGTTTAACAAGTGAAATGTCAGAGAAGATATCAGGATTTAAAGGTGGTATGTCTGAGAGTCTCCTTTCAAGTTCAGAAAATAGCTGGAAATTTGCATTTAAGCACACTTTGTTTAAAATCCAAAATAATCCAAGAATAAATAATGGCACTCTATTTATAATTGATTTACTTCGAGATACTACAAAATTTGATTTTCTTATTCTTCTTCTTCAAGTAGCACTACAACCCTATGTGGGTTTTGGCTGCAAGCACAATTTACCTCCATCGACTTCTGTCTAGCAGTGTTTCCTGTTCATTTTCAATGCCCATCTTCCGCACATCCGAAAGAACATTGTCTCTCCATCTCATTTTAGGTCTTCCCGGTGGTCTTCTGCTCGTCGGTGCCTGCCATGCAATTTTCAGCATTCTGTCATTCGGTGCTCTGTATATGTGTCCTACCCATCTCAGTCTTTGTGACTTTGCTTCTCTCACAATATCTCCCTGGTACAATTGTTCTAACTCCGCGTTTGTTCTTATTTATATTGCCCTAAACTAGGATCCTGGGTTGGTCCATATATGTACTTTTCGCTCGAATCTTCGCAGGACGTCTTCGTTTGCTTTGGTTAGAGCCCACGCTTCACATCCGTACATGACTACCGGTCTTATAGTAGCATGGTTCAATTTTGGTTTTGAGGATCGCGACATTCTTCTCGAGTGGAACTGTTCTCTTAGCGCATAAAAGCATCTATTACCGCTCTGTATGCGAGACTTCATTTCTTTATTCATGTTGTTGTCTGCTGTGATGCCTACGCCGAGGTATTTGAATTCTGAGACCCGTTCAAAATTTTCTATTTTTCCAAACAACTGTTACTGGCAAGATATATATCATCTGCAAATGCCAGTATCAGGTTTGGTCCACTGCTTGAAAAACAGCTGCAGTTTTGTATTTCTGCACTTTTAATTTTTAGAAAAGCTTTCTTTTAAAAAAATAAAAGATTTTTTTTTCTCACATAAAACATCAAATCTTCTCAAAACGAAAATTAGTAAACGTTTAGTTTCATTTCCCGTACTCTTGATTTATTATTAATGAAAGTTTCCAAATGTGCAATAGAGGCAAGAAAATTTTTCAAAACGGTATTCCTAATTTTTTCAATTTGATACCTAAAGAAGTAAGCAGGTAGCAATTTCAGTTTTAACAAGTTACAGGAGTTAAATACGCTAAAATTTACATATAATTTGATTTGAAAAATGATTAATTGCTTACGTCACATCGATTTGAATTCGAAACCGTTTTGGTTTTCTGAATGTTTTTAGATTTTTTCTTTAAACTCTATTTTTTCAATGATTGAACTTGATACATTTTATGGTTTTCCTGAAAATATTTTACACCCAGAGTATTTTTTTCAAACTTTATCACATTGAAAATAAAGCAACTTTAAATTTTCGGATAGAAGACACTTAAATCAGAAAATAGGGAAGATTCTTCTGCAATTGATACAATGTTGATTTTTAAACATTTTAGACTAGAGAAGATATGTCTTTCTATCATTATATCGATGGATAAAAAATAAATATAATGAAACAATAAGTAAAAATTGTGAAAGTTAGATAAAAATTGAAAATTCCTCAGCAACCGGAGTTTACCTTACTCTGCAACGGTTTCCAATTCTTCTTTGGGAAGCTACAATCCCTTGTTTAAGAATTTATTTTTTTTGTAACTGTAAACTAAACAAAATAGTTTTATCATTGTTCAAAGTCTTTACTCCAAAACCATGATAAGTGAAATTTCATCCTTGAATATTTCGGTTTTCAAAGAAAAATTTACTTTAATTTCTAGACAGAACAGCTGTTCCAAGAAAATAAAGTCTTGTTAATTTAAACATCAATAGTGAGATATCGGAAAATTGCAACTCGCAACAAAACTACATTAAAATAAAATAGCTTGATCTTTCAAAATTGGTGTAACTTCAATTTCAGGTTCTCCATTAAAAGATTTCATTCCCAGTCTTTTGAAAATGACGAAACAGTCCAGACTGTTCCTGCATGCTGGTGAGACCTTATGGAATGGTGCCAACACAGACGAAAACCTTATCGATGCTGTTCTGTTAAATGCTACTCGAATAGGGCACGCGTATGCCATTTTAAAGCATCCTGAAGTCTTGAAAAAAGTCAGGGAGCGAAATATCGGGCTGGAAATATGCCCCATTTCAAATCAGGTTTTGGGCCTGGTTTCTGATCTGAGAAACCATCCGGCTAACCATCTTATAGCCAATAATTATCCAGTGGTTATCACGCCTGATGATCCAAGTCTATGGGGTGCCAAAGGGCTGAGCTATGATTGGTATGTGGCTTTCATGGCAATGTCCAGTAAACACAGCGATATCCGATTACTGAAACAACTGGCGCATAATTCAATAATCTACAGCAGCATGGACTTGTATGCGAAAGAGATGGCGTTGAAGAGATGGGAAAATGACTGGCGAAAGTTTTTAATTCAAGTCCGCAAAGATGAGACTCTTTGATATTTTAGTTGTGTGTTGTTTTCTGTTTGGCTGTGACAGTTAATGATTCCAATTGTATATAACTAATTTTGCTCAAATCAGCTACAGCCAAATTGTATGATCTCGGACGAGATGGAAACCAAATACATGAAATTGGTGATGTCATCGAATAAGTAATGCCAATATTCTAGGAATTACTTAACTTGTATTTATCGTGTAGTGTGCAAATAAATTTTAAAAACCACAAACGTGCCGTTTTGAAATATTATACCATGGATTGTAAATTGATTTTCCACCATGCAAACACGTATAAGCAATCAATATTATTTACACATATGGACGACGTTATTTCAATTAACGTGAGTACCTCCAAGATAAAAAGCGGAAAAAATTTCCTTCCAAAGCAAATGTTGATCATGGAAGCAGAAAGCTACAAAATGGTTATTTTGGGGTGAATGTGCTTACGTAATTGCAATAAGCTTTCTGATCACTGAAGGCGATTTCTAATGCATTTATATCTCGATTCGGCAGAATTGATAAAAGTTTCTCTCTTTATTTGCTTCATTGCTTATCTTATTTGAACACGTGTCTTCTTTATTGCAGGTATGTCGGTGACTATATATGTATCATTAATTGCGCCTCGTTAAAATAGGTATTTGTTAATATGGTGACGTTTGAAGATTAAAATTTTAATAAAACTTTTGTGTTCACTATTTATTCAACCAGGATCACACAGTCGGGTTCTAGAGCTCTCGGAATTTCTAATGGAATAATTATTTGTATGGCAAAATCGGTAACACAAATACGTTTCATAAAAAATGGTCTCAACAAAAAATTTCCGTTTTTACATTCATTTGAAAAAATCAAGAGACTCTGAAAGAGCATTCTTAAATCCAATAGTAATTGCTCCCTTCAATGAATTTGATTCTTCTGAAGATTTAGTGTCTTTGGGAAAACATTTTTGTGTTTGGAATTGTCTAAAATTAGCAATTTGGAACACTAATTTCCAAAAAAACAGGGTGTCCGTTCCGACGAAACGAAAAACAATGTAGTGAATATTTTGCATGTTTGGTTGACGAGTTTAGTTTGGTTTGAGTTTAGAAAGAAGGGTATCATCATGGTTTTCTGGCCTATGTGAATCTTTAAGAAGATGAGAATGTAATGCTCCCGGATACAAAGATGTAAAATTGCGTAATACACAACTGCAAGAAAAATCTACATTAAATGTAGAAAAATACATAAAACAATCAGCTTCTTCAAATAATGCTGAAATACAAAAATGTTATATTCAATTGTTGCAAAACATATGTGTTTTCTTTTTCTTTAACAAATATATTCAGTTTTTAAAATCATTTTCTTGCATTTTTGTTTAAAAAGAACAGAATTTCCTATTACAAATTTACAAATAGTGCTCTTATTTCACAATAAAAAACGAAATCTTTAGCAAAGGTAATCAAGAACTGTAACCTAAAGGGTATTCTACGACACAATTAGGATCAAGCTATAAGAGAAAAATTTCAATAAGTAAAGACGTTTTGAAAACAAATCTGCTATCGTTCTCAAAAAATACCTACAAGAATATATTAATAAATTGTCTAACAAGACTAAATGAATACAAATGCGTAAAAATCTCTCTGATTTTTTTTTTACAAATCATCAATTTGTGACTGATTTAAATATCATTGAAAGTTGAAAAGTTTTCCTAGTTTATAAGCCGTGGTCCATTAGAATTATTTCCTGACGTTTCGTTCACATCTGCGTTGAACATTCTCAAAAGCGATGAGGTAGCGGTGGAAGATACCTCCCGTGTTTCTCGACGATGACTGGTTTCCTAATTTTTTTTTGTTTGCCCGGCGGCGGCTGGAGGATAAAAATCTTCTCGAAGACACCCAGTGTCCCGTGACACCAGGTAGTGATGAATTTCTACCAACTAAAAAACCCCCATTTTTGACTGCAAGTTTCCGGGAGTTATCCTTTAAAACTTGTGGTCTTCTTTAAGAATGGTTCAGCTCTGGCATCCGTATGCCTTCACCTCTCATTCTCTCCATGCTAGCTAGCTGCTAGAATAGGCATCTTACTAATTTGACAAGCACTACACTACTCAATACTACTTAATCACACTATCTTAAAAAGTTATTTACTTACAGCACTCTACAGTAATCTGCTGTACCTATTTATTGCCCTATTGGGCCAGCTGGTGTCTGGGCCTCTTTTTCCTGGGCCCGTTGTCCTCTGGGGAATAGGCTACGGCATTCCGTGGCTCTTCAAAGGGGTGGTTTTCAACCTTTTCGAAGGTCGTGGCTGCTTTTATTTGCATTAGGTCTCTCAATGGCTCCCACTCTAGGTCCCTGTAAATTTGACTGTTACGTACAAACCAGGGAGCATCTATGGCCATCCGCAGAAGTTTATTTTCTGTGGCCTGGAGCTGCCTCGACAGGTTTCTGACGCATATCCCCACGCTGTGGAGGCATACGTCATGGCCGGCCTGATGACACTTCTGATGAGTAGCAGCTTATTCCTCAAACTCATCTGGCTTCGTCGGTTCAGCAGGGGATACAGCGTTGCCGCTCTAGCCCTTGCCTTGTTGATCGCTGTCTTCACATGTTGCCTCCAGGTCAGCCTCTGATCTAAAACAACACCCAGATACTTGACATTACTTGCCCATTGGACCTCTTCTCCATCAAGATCGATATTCCCATCAATCTTGTCTTGTTTTCTTCCAATAAGGATGGCCTGGCTCTTTGTTGCGTTCACCTGCACGTTTTCCTAATCGGAATAACTGCTCTATTTATAGCTTCGTGAACTGGTGGTAGGAGGGCGGTTGGTTGGTGCCCAGGTGCAGCTGACGTGGAGCGTAGTGGTCGCTTCCAGTTCTGGTTGAGCGCACTTACTTCCTCCTTCCTATTAAAGTTATCCGGGTGGTTGAATATTTCAATGGCTTCCCTCGTGATTCGTGGAAAGAAGTGTTGGGTTTGGTCTAAAACGTCTGCTTCATGAAAAAGAATTTGTTGGCCATCCGCCAGAGCGTGCTCAGCTACAGCCGATTTTTCTGTCACAACACTATAACCTTACTTAGCACACTTACAGCTTACGCTGTTTTCTACCTGTTGCCCTAATGGACCAGCTGGTGTCTGGACCTTTTTTTCATGGGCTCCAGATCCTCAGGTGTGTTATCCACTACGTTTCGCAGCTGTTCGTTGGAGTGCCTTCCAGCTGTCTCGAAATCCGCTCCCGCTTTCCTAATGAGAAACTTTCGTAGTGGCTCCTACTCCAGGTCCCTGTAGATTTGGAAGTTCCCAACAAACCAGGGCGCATCTATGGCCAACCGCAGAAGTTTGTTTTCTGTGGCCTGAAGTCCATTCAGGTGCACTCGACTGCATATCCCCACGATGAACACGATGCAGCAAGCAGGAGTGTAGATATCTACAGTCTTTTCTACAGACGAGGCTCTGACGACCGAGGCACAGCGGTATAACCGTTAAAGCGAGGCTGAGAAAATGAAGCGCTCATGACAACACCCTCTACCAACCCGTGCTGGCTCGCGTGGTAGAAGCATTTGACCAAAAACCCTCAAGAAATGGAAATCGAAAGGTCGAATTTTGAAATAGATCTCCAGGCGAGTAGGACTGAATGTCCAGAATCCCGCACCGGATACCCGGTCAGCCCCAGGGATTTTTGAGAGGGCAGAAATTCGTCAGGACGCACGAAAACACCACTCAAGAAACGGTCAGTAATTAGAGTTGCAACATACAATGCCAAAACTTTACGGTCAGAGTACAAGTTTGCCGAGATGGAAAATGAGTTATAAAAACATCAAATGGGACATTGTAGGTGTCAGTGAGATAACAAAGCGGGGCGAAAGTCTCGAGACTCTCAAGTCGGGACGCATCTTTTACCATAAAGGTGAGGAAAACAAATCAATAGGAGTTGTTGGATACTTTACACAGAAAACTGGCAAGAAATATAGTAACACTCCAAACAATAACCACGAGAGTTATATACCTCATCCTGAAAATAAACGCAAGGTATACGCTAAAAATTATACAAGTCTACGCCCCCACGACAGATCAATACCAAGAAAAAATACAGCTTGGAAGAATATGGCTTTCGGGTGACCGAAAGACGCAACGAAATTCGAAAATTATATCTGTACGACCCTGAGAAACAAACAAGCTACTAACGACATAAATGATCTAAACAACAAAATTATAAGTACGCTAAAGGAAGCAAAGGATGAGTCCTGCACAAAAACTGAATAAGAACAGAAAATCAATGCAGATATAAAAGCAAAAATGGAGCAGAGGAGAGAACTGCGGAACGGCAAAAGTGCAAAAGAGGGTATTAATAGGAAATTAAATAATCATATCTCTAACTCCATAAAGTGAGATATAAGGAAGTATAAAAGCGAGATAATAATACAGACAATTGAAGAAAATAAAAGCATGAAGGAGGAAATTTTCAATTGGAAAAAGGATATTCTGATGAAACTGGCAAAATAATAAACCACGGGGAACAAATACTACTAAATATTGGAAAAATTCTGCCAAACCCTGTTCACCAACAAGTCCGCCATTCAACACCATACGAAAGAGGAAAAGTTTTGTCTATCTATCTTATACACAAAAAGGGCGATAAAACGGATCTCTAAAACTGTAGGCCTATTAGTCTCCTTAGCCACTTGTATAAGCTCTATACCCGAATCCTTGCAAACAGGTTGGAAACTAAACAAGATTTTTTTTCAATCTCGGGAACAGGGTGGCTTTCGATCCGGACATGGCACTAAACGACCGACTTCAATGTCTGAAAATCTTCATAGGGAAAACAATCGAGTATAACCGACCATTGGCTCTGATAGTTGTCGATTTCCGCAAGGGCTTCGATACCATGGAACTTCCCGCAATCCTTGCGGCATTACAGGAGTGCAGAATTGATCATAGATACTGTGATATCATCAAAAATATATGCACAAAGGCAACAACAACAGCACATCTTCACTCCACCACCAACAAAATAAAAATAAAACGGGGAGTCAGGCAGAGCGATACATTATCCCCGAAATGGTTCATTACAGTCCTCGAACATGCATTTCAAAGGTGGAACTGGGCTCAAAAGGGCATCACCATTGACGGAGAAAGGCACCTTCTCCGCTTTGCGGACGATATCTTTCTCCTAGCCGACAAACTGGGCGAAGTCAAAGATCTTCTACAAAACGTACAAAATATAGCACAAGAGGTGGGATTACATATAAACTTTACAAAGACCAAGATGATAACAAACCTGGTGCCTAACGAACCTATAAAGATTGGAAATATGTGCGTCGAAATAGTGGACAAGTATATGTATCTGGGCCACGAGATAAGAATTGACAGGGATAACCAGACATGCGAGCTGTCCACAAGAATCACCTTGGGCAGGGCGGCATACGGGAGGATGAGAGACGTATTCAAAAAAAATATTCCGATAAGTCTGAAAAGGAAAGCTTTCAACCAGTGTATAATACCAGTTTTTTCGTATAGCGCAGAGACTAACGCTTATAAATGCATCTATAAGAAAATTACAGGTAACTCAGAGAAAAATGGAGAGATCGATGCTTGGTCTGACCCTAAGAGAACGTGTCAGAAATGAATATATACAGAGAAGACTAAGATCAAAATGGAAATGGGCTAGACCCAAAGCAAGAATGAACGGGGACCGCTGGTCAAAGAGGATACGGGAAAGGAGACTGAGAGCCGACAAACGCAGCAAATGTCGACCTGCCACACGATGGAGCGACGATTTAACGAGGATTGTTACAAATTGGATTGCGACTGCCCAGGAAAGGGAAACGTGGAAAAACCTCGAGGCGCGTATGTCGAAAATTGGACGCGAAGGGCTGTATGATGATGAAACACAATTAAGCACTTGCTTTAATTTTACGTTTTTTTGTTGATGGTTCCTTTGTTAAAATTATTGAAGCATCCCATTGAATTTGGTGGCAATTATCAAATGCATGTGATCTATGAAATTCTTTGTTTTTTATGTATGTATGGTTTGTGTTCTTTAATTCTTTTATTCCATGGCCTAATTTTGTTTCTGGTTGTAAAAACTTGTTTTTTAAAAACCGTTTATTTTACAAACTAAAATGTTTTACAACAGCGAGATGTTACTGCCTTACCCACTTGCGCAGTTTATATAGTAATTAAATGCTGGATCGACAGTTATGGTGTGAAATACATAGTGGTCCGCATAAGTGGTCATATAACTGCCTTAAAGATTTCCCTATAAAAAAATATCACATTGGCAAGGAATTTTGAAAATTATGTTTTTCGCATTTTCAATTTTGTCATGAGCTTTTGTTCTTAAAATTTTACTTTTAGTTGTATTTTCAGTTTTGAAGATGCTTCTGATATTGAATTTTTTACCTACTCGTTTATTTCTATCTGACATGAAATCCCCAGGAATATAAATAGAATGAAAAGGTTTGTGATGGGTTCATTTTGAGTTCGTTTTAATTTTAGATTTTCAATTTCATTAAAACATTTGTCAATACAGGTATTTGGATAATTGTTGAAATGTAAAACTTATTATACTTATTTTTGCTCTATCATATAAACTTTTTACTATGTATTCAGGTTTATATAAGCGTAGTGCGCCGTTGAGTGTAAGCATTTATTCCAACAATGAAATTCCTGAAGTGTTACTGTGAGGAGACTGTATATTTCGTCAATATTAGAACGTGCCAAAATAAACAAAATAAATAGAACATATGTAATAAAGCTTGACATAGGTAGGTCTAGTGTAATGACTGGATAGAGCATGATTGTTCCAATTTTTTCATAAGTTTGTGCTTTGAAGTAGATTTTATCGAAATTATTATATAGCTTGATTAATACTAATAGCTGCTAATAACATTTTAATGAAAGTACAAGTTATTGCCCCGGGATTTTGGCTTTGAAAGCAAAACGTGGTCGCCAACAAATCACAAATCCCAAAACAATCATAATGACGTGAACACTTTGGATTAAGTCCAAAAAACGCTTTCAAATTTCCTGCTTGTTGCCTCGTCAGTAAGTGTCTGAAATATTGACGTTGCGTTTTTTGTTTTTGTTGCCGTTTTTATGCTCTGTTCACTAAAATGACCGAAGGGTAAGTTTTTGATTTGCGAAAGAACAGCATAAATGATGTATATTTTACCGAAAAAAGCGCCGCAATAAATAATAAGATACATTATTTACAATTTGATTATACTTATTTTTTTTATTATTCTATTTAATACTAATAAATTAGAAAATTATGTTCCGCTTCGATCTACTGATGAACCATCAAAAGGTACAATTTTTCCTACAAAGGTTATTTAACTAATTAAATTATTAAACTAACTATTAAAAACCTTTCAATGTTCTTCAAATGTAAAACAATGAAAGAATATTAACGAAGGAGAGAATATGTTTACAAATATGAATCAATTTGATTGAATTCTCCTGTTTATATTCCTTTTGCAAGAGACGTTTTATATGGTGAGTGTAGTTGTCCAAACTATTTTAATCAAATTGTTTAAATAATCCAAATTTTATGGCAAGAGAAATGCAGACTTTTGTAACGATCTTTAGGACGGCCTTCAAGTTATGTGAAACGTGGACTGTGAGTGGACATTGGCTGATGACTTTACAGATGACAAAGAAATATCTGCATTATTTGAGCGTTTGATCGTGCTTGTAGAAAATACGATTATTGTCCGAATGTTTCTTAAAAATTGACAAGCGTATTTTATGAAAAACTTTAAAGTGTTTTTTATGTCTTTAAATAAGTTTTGTGTGCAAAAATATTGTACATCTTGTAGCTTTGGATTCGCCGGGAAACTTGTGCTTTCTGCCTTCGCAGAGATTTTTTAATAGTGCTGAACTTGATGGGTAAAATCAACACCTTAACACATAAAACACTATTACTCGCAATGACATCATTTTATGTTTAGTTACGGTGAGGCGTAATTTGAATTAAATTAGAATTTGCAGCTGCGTAAGGATGGGATAGTAGTGAGCAAAAACAACTTCATGCTAAATAAATATTTATTATAGCAAAAGCATAAATAGTAAAAGCATAAAAAAACCGTATACTATTCTGGTGTTATCTTTACACTAGAATTTATTAAATATAGTCCTTAAAAATGTAACTTAAATTAAAAATGTAAGTAAAATGTGTGTTTTAAAACATTTTATAATAAATAAAATTTCGCGTTACATCAAAAGAGAAATAAAAAATTACCCCTTCTTCTTCTTCTCTACATATTAACTTTGTCTTTGAAAGGTTCATCTGGAGTCTTTGGTTGTCGTCTTCTCCTCTAGTTCCATGAACATTTTGCCTAGGTGTTCTTTGTTTTCCGATATGATATCGGAAAACAAAGAACAATGTGAACAACAAAAGACAGAAGCAATGTCGTCCGCATACCTCAGAAGAATTAATCTCTTCCCATTTGTTGAGATGCCCTTGTCCTGCCAGTTTAGTTGCTTGAAAGCATCTTCTAGGGTCAAGGTGAATACTTTTGGAGATGGCGTATCTCATTGTCTTATGCCCCTTTGTATTTTGATTGTAGGTTTCGTGATGTTATTCAACTGAACTGGTAGAGGCGGCGTTTTCGTATATGTGTTTGTGTTTAATGAGGCTGGAATACCTGCTGTCTATTCTTGCATTTGCAAGCGGTTGCATTATCGCCCAATGTGCAACGCTATCAAAGGCCTTTTGAAAATCTAAGAACACCAGAAAAATATCCACATTATATTCAATCGCTTTTTCCATTAGGATCCTCATTGGAAAAAGATGGTCACACGTTCTATAATGTTTTCTAAAACCCGCTCGTTCATCTGGCTGGTATTGATCTAATTTATTAGTCAGTCTGTTCGAAAGAATTTTTTTGAATAGCTTGTTTACTGGCGATAACAATGATATCGGGCGGTAATTCTCTTAATTTGTTTTCTCCTTTCTGGTATTACTTTCCGGTATTACCTTTCCGGTATTACAATAGCGATGCTCCAATTTCTACATCTCCTCCTTCTTTTAGCATTTCTATCAGAATTTCAACTTCACCCGGTGCCTTATTATATTTCATATGATTTAGAGCATATCTAATCTCGTCCTCAGTTATTTCCGGGATCTTTTCTGATCCCACGTTCATAATCTTATTGCTTCGCTGGTGTTTGGACTTTTGGAGTGTATAAATTACTGTAAAAATGTTCGGCTGTTCGTATTATTTCTTCTCTATCTCTTATTTCGTTACCCGTTTGATCCTTCAGGGCTGTTATCTGTTTTTTATAGTTGTTCTTTCTAAGACTTCTAAAGCTTTTATTTTCCTCTAATGGTTTTTAAACTTCGTTTTCATAGTGTTCATTTAAATCGTGCCTCATCACCCTTCTTGTCTCTTTTGCAAAAATTCTAAGTTCTTCAAATTTTTTCTCCTCTATTTTTCAATACTTTCTTTGTTTCATCCCTAAACTTGCATGTTTTGTCTCTTTTCTGCTCTGCTATTTCTCTTGCTGTGGTATTCAATATGGATGTTAGTACTTGGCTGGTTTTGTGGATGTTCTTTTTGTCCTGAGTTTTCTCCATTTATTTTATTTCTTTTTCAAGTCTTTCAGTCTCTTTCCCGGTATCTTTCTGAATTTTCCTTGAACGTTTTTGGATCTATAATTTGTTTCTTTTGTTTGAGAATCTTCCTCCGTTCTAGCTTGGTATTAACAGTTACTTTGGCCCTTATCATTCGGTGATCGCGGTTGATATTGCTCCCCTGTTGGTGTCTTGCCGGTACACGCCTGCCCCAGACCATCCCGTATTGGGCGCCCGTGACCCGTCGGTGTACTAACATTGCACCCCCAATGACGCAATAAGAAATTTCCAAAAAATATATTTATAATGTGACTACTTATTATGCAATTAAATTGAGAGTTCAGCTTAATTTGTATAGGCCATAAATTGTCGCTGTTAACATTCCATGAGCTCAAAATAAGAGAAAATCTATTTTTATATATGTACGATATATTGCGATGAGTTAAAAACTATTTTAAAATGAAAAAATAAAATTCCTTAATTTTTATAATTTAGTGGGCAGATTTAAAGAAGAAGCCTAGATGTTAAAAATATAAAAATCTCTCAAAATAACACGCTTGCATTATCTTAACTTATAAAATCGCATTAACTGCCAGTTTTAAATTAAACAATTTGTTTTAGAAATCTTCAAATACTTTGTTACGACTGAATTTATTTCAGGTAGTTCATAGTTATAAAGATCGCACACTTCACTTCTAAGATGCGCAGATATTTTTATTATCCGCAATGATCAGTCTAACCGAACTGGGACAATAGAATAAAAAGGCAATTTTATATCACATTTACATATATAATAAATATTTACGATTAACACATATTTTACTAAAAACAAACTACGAAGCTCTTGTACTTTCCTGGTGCTCAAATCTTTCTGAAATTTCCTCAAAAGTTTTTCCTAGTGTTTCTGGCAACCAAATGTACAAAAACACCAATCCTAAAGTGTTAATAAGTCCTAAAATTATAAACAAATGGTCCATTGTCACTGATTCCATTAGGAATGGAAATATTTTAACAACTCCAAACATAAGAATGTAGGCTACTGACACTATGACGCCTCCAAGTTTGCCTCTAACTTTAACTGGTAACAGTTCACCGATTAAAGTCCATGGTATCACTAAGTAGCCAAAAGAACTAAAGCACACATAACCCAGCACTAAGAATAAGGAGATTTTGTTTGTACTTTCAGTGACTTGTAAAGCTTCTGGATGACTTGCGGTAACATTTAAACTTAAAAGTTGCAAAGGAAATGTGGACAGTGTTTCTAGATCTGCATCAGGACTAGCTGTGGTTGCATTAACAGGAACTAAAAGCTCTGGAGGTAAAGTGGACAAATTAAGACCAACATCGTCAACCCTAGACAAGATCGGTGAATCACTTTTGAGAATTGAATCAGTTTGAAAGTTTTGGGAAAAGTACATATTAAAACCACATCCGAAACTAGTTGCAATCATACCAATTGCAGAAAAAAACATCAATTTCCGCCGTCCGACTTTTCTGGATATGAGCGAAGAGATTATTGAGGTAACAAATCTTATAGTGCCCAACAAAACTAAAGCACCAAACCCGTCCATTGTGCTATTGGAAATTCCACGGAAAACTTCTACTGCATAGAAAACAATAACGTAAGCACCTGAGAGTTGTTGAAAGAGAAATATAATCAACAGAATTAAAAGCGGCTTCCAAACAATCGGCTCCTTGTAAATATTAAGATTCTTTTTGATCCGAAGCAGTTGAGATTTTTCGGACGTTTCATCTCTTGAACTCCCTGTTATTTGATGTCTGCTTTCCAGAACCCTTTTGTAGGCATTTTCAGCAATCTGAAACGGAAATTAAAGACAATATTTTGCTAACACTCAGTGAGTGTCAACAGAATATCTTACCAGATTATTACTGTATATCCATTTCAATGAGCGAGCGCTTCCAAGAGTATCATTTTTAAAGACCACTTGCCAATACGGGCTCTCAGGTATCCAAAAAAGTGCAAAAGTGGTAAATAAAACCAGAAAGAAGAAGATCTTGGACATAAGACGCCAGTCAAACCAGAAACCTACAAAATATATCGAAAGTAATAATTTTATTCTGTTGAAATTGAAAATCGAGTCACCTAAAACGCATGTGAGCAATATTCCAAATGTAACAAAAACACTATTTAAGGAGAGCAGCATTGGACGGTACTTTGGATGGGCGATTTCGCTTACATAAACTAGAGCCACTGTTGTCAAGCCTAAAACAAGTAATGCATAGTTAGATAAAAGTTTTAATTAATAAAAATTGTGCAATAAAAGTAGTTTAATTTTAAACGGTTATTCCAGAATTTTTACGAAGCATATATTGCACAGTTTTCATGTATCCGGAAGCACAGAAACCTCTTAAATTGAAAAAACACAATCGAAATTGATGTGTGTAAAGTTGATATAAATTTTTACCCGAGCACTGCCGATATTTGTAATTTCATGACCTCTGAGTTGAAAAACAAAAGCTTGAAGCTGCCTTTGAATACCAGATAGATAAAAGTAAAGAGGAAAAAACTTAGCAGAAGAACTAAAGGATAAGAAGAAGAGTAAGCCGATGTTGGCCTTACGTCTCTTTTACTCAATTTTATTCTACTGTGAATATTCCTAAACTGTTTCCTTTACCAAGTTTAAAGTTGAAGATGAAATAACAGAACAAGGAACTAATTTGCCCCCGTAATTCATATTATCAAAAAAATAATTGTCGTTTAATTTTTAAAAATTTTTTTAATGAGACGCAGCCTTTGAAAACATGATATTATTATACATGAAAAATCTAATATAAATAAAATAACTGAATTTTACTACTGTTGTATTTTTCGCCTTATGCGTGTGTCTCTCTTTCTTAGATAGTCTTTATACTCGCAATAATAAAAAGGTTTGCGGTTTGCGGTTTGCGGTTTTGCGGCTATATTAAGAGGAATATATTTGAAATTGAATTGAATGTAACTCTGTAAATCTTCGGAAATTTAAGTCAAAACCTACTAGTAGTGATCAACGGGTGGGAAATTCATCAATCAACAAAAAATTTGAAAAATTGGAAACTGGAAAACTTTTGTAAGTATTACATTGTTGAAAAAGTTTGTTTATAATTTTTTTTGCGATTTCTTGAACGGGACTTTAAAATATTTAACAGAAAGAACATCATAAATAATGTTTCTGAAAATACATGAGTGCCTAGAAACTTTCAGTATTGCTGTCGCTAGTTGAGACTTAGCTGTGTTTTCGACCAAATTTCTTTTCAACGGATTTAACCGCTACTATTATGTTTTGACTCAGTTCACAGTGTTTATTAACTATTAAATTAAATATGTTACTTATTAATAATATTAAGTATTATAAAAACTTTACCTTTGTTACCAAACCTCTATGAAACCTTTAAAAATATTAAAGTAGTACAGGAAAATGTACAGACTGTTGTATTTTAAATATTTAATAAAATAACGTCACATTTTCAAACGTATCATGTAAAATTTGAGGCGCTATAGAAAATACAGTTACATGGTATAAATATTATATTATATAGTATATTATAATAGTTTTTTAAATCAAAAATCATTTATAATAAGCTTCTATTCGAATTTAGGACATTTCCCTTTCATTTATTGGAAATACTAACAATACAGTTTGAAAAAAATATTAATAAGATAGCTATTTGTTTAGAAATTATTCAATATATAGAAAATTATTTTTTTTATTGGTAATACAGTTTTGCACGGAATAATTTACTTCTTTAAAATGGCCTGAAATATTTCAATGAAACACAAAGGACTCTTAAGTTATTTGCTGTGATAAGCAGGTTTTAATTAACAATTGAAACCGATTGACCAGTTCGAGAAAATCAAAAAAATTGTAATTATTGGAGCATACAAAAATATTCTGCATCGAATACGACGAATATGACTAAATATTTGAATATTTCCAATCAACTTATTTGAACAATTGTAAAATGTTTTGTACTACATTTTAAAAGTAACAGAACACATTTCAACTATATTTTATCAATCGATTTCCACTGACTTGGTCACATTCTAGTATGTCAATCTAGTTTTTATATTTTCTTAATTTGTATTGAATCTCATTTTAATTCCAATTCAAAATAATATCCTGGGCTTCAGTCATTCATATTATTTATTATTTCAATTCATTAATCAGACAAACTGATGATGGTGGAGAAAGATACCGAAACGTATAATTAATGAATTGAAATAATAAATAATATTAATGACTGAATCCCAGGATATTATTTTGAATTGGAATTAAAATGAGATTAAACACAAATTAATAAATTGAAATACAGTTAGGAAATTGTACACAATCTCATTTTAATCTCAACTTAATAAATTGTTTTTCAGTTAAAATAGTTCACCTTTGCTCAATTTCATTTTATGACAAAGCTTGTAAGATTTCCTTTACCTCCACTAAATCCTGCAATTATCCTGGCGACATAAATGCACCAAACATCAGTAGCAAATGCATGTAAAGCCCATGATACCAAGAATGGAAAAGTAGCAAAGATGCACATTTTTTTCCTGCCAAATCGATCCATCATAGGACCTATACTTAAGGATCCAATTGGTAGTGCAATTGCCACTATACTAGCTGAAACAAAAGTTAATTGAGGCAAAATATTAAATATTTTAAATTTATTTTAGTAGCAGTTAGAACTTCTTCTTCGTACTATTGACGAAGCCATTATTAGGGTTTTTCAAGAAGATCCCACGATGAGCGTACGTGTCGAGGCTAGGCGTCTTATAGTGTCACACTGGAAAGTTCGGGCGACATTGAACAAAGAGAAACTACATCCCAATTATTATACACCGGTTCAAGACTTGCTTGAAGAAGATCCTTTAAGGAGAATGGGCTTCTGCTGATTTATATTAAACGCCGATATGGAGGACTCAAGTTTTCTCAGTAGAATTTTGTGGACCGATGAATCAAATTTTAACCGAGAGAGAATTACCAACTACCATAATGCTCATTACTACAAATAATCGGGCCGCATATCCTGCCAGACATCTTAAATGGGCAACGATACGAAGACTTTCTTATTAATCACCTGGAATCACCACCATTACTGGAAAATGTGCCGCTAAATATTCGTCAGAACCTGATCTTCCAGGATGACGGATGTCCTGCACATTACAGTACTGCACAAACTGTAATCCCTTACAGTTTGCCGGGATTACCTTATCAGCGTTTTCCGAATCGATGGATGGGGAGAGGAGCTAGAATCACAGACCTAGCTCCGTTAGACTTTCACGTATGGGACAGGATGAAAGAGTTGGTTTATGTCGGAGAAATGCATACAAGGGAGGAATTAATACAGCGCATTACAGATGTCGCTATTACACTTAGACAGACATGTTCGGCCTGGGTAACCCGGACAGAAATAAGAAGGCATGCGTTATAAGGGGACTTCTTTTCGAGCAAGATCTTAAGTAGTTATAATTACCTGTTTAATTACTGAATGACATAATTTTTTCCCATATCGTAGCATGCTTGGTTCTCATTCAATACTAAGAATAAGTTAAATTTTAATTTACAGGTAAAGTAATCTAATATGTAAAAACAAATAAACTCTAAGACTAATGTCAACTGCAGCCAGTAATAATTTTTTGTAATAAAACTGATACAATCTAAATGCACAATTTTTGCTGTTTTTATACTAAACCCTACTTAATTACAAACCGATTAAGCTATACAAAAAATTTTTTACTCAAAACGGTGCGTTGTAGGAAAAAAGTCAAGATACCTTTTCTCTTCCAAGTCGAACAGGAAGTTGAAACATAATATTTATGATTAGAAAAATCAGTGGCGTAACATTTTTTTATTTGGAATTATGTGCCTGTGCCCACCCCACCGGCGAAGCTTTAAACAATTTTTTATCATGAAACATGTATTGTTAAGTGCCTAAGCCTGTAAATTTTCATTAAAATATTTCAAGCGGTTTCCGCAATATTAATAAATAAAAATTTTTAACTAAAACTTTAACACCCTGTAGCTTGGAAACTAAGAGTTTTCGGAATATGGTCTATTCAGGAAATGTATCAAAAATAACTTGCACTATGACCTTCTGCAAGGAATGCATCTACTTACCAAACACCCTGTATATTGACTTTCAAAATATTTACTTTATTTATAATGTTTACAAAGATAAAGTGAATTCAATTTATCAGTTCAATTGGGAACGATAAAAAATACATTATTTTTAGACATAGATCACCATTACATATATAATTATGTTTCTGCGGAATATAATTCTTAGGATTAAGGTTTAGCTATTTAGATTATTGGGATGTACTTTATGTACATTCGTCATATTACTTTTAGTTAGCTGTTTACTAAGATGTTATTTATAAACTATTATAAATAAAAAGAACATATTTGCGTCAGATAGAGCACATATAATGCATAAATGCAGGCAAATAAGCATACATAGCCTCCAATAATCTAAAAAAATTTCATCCTAGCAACATTGTTTTTATACCGAAAAGTCACCTAAACTCTAATAATTCAAATGAAGCATCCTGTATATTATAAGTAATTTTGGGGTAAAATAATGGTTATATAAAAGATTACGTGATAAACAGTTTTGTCTGCTCCACTTACCATACATCCAATAGTAAGAATTATCATTCATGAGCAACTCTCAAATGGCTGATGTATATTTAAAAACCACCATTAAAAAGAATAATTTTTTAAATCAACAATTACAACGTTATGGAAATATTCCATCAACAATTGTTTATGAACCAAAAGAAATGTTAAGAAATATGTTCCAAGCTCTCGGTAAATATCCACAATGTATTAATAATAAAACAACAATAGGTAGACCCGGGACGAAACGCAGGGCTCATCACATAACACCATAATTGTGACAATAAAATTGACTGAAAACCCAGGAATACATTGGAATAAATTTTAATGGAGTAGAAATATATAAGATACATTAAATTCTGTTCTTGGCCTTCAAATAATTGCTTTTAAATAAATCTATAAAAAGTATTTGTTAGAATTTTTCTCTGAAATATTTTAAATTTAATGTTTTTAAACAATAGTGTTAAATAATGCGATAAACTTGTTCACAAATACTTACTTACTAGTTTTAGTTTTGTTCACAAATACTTACTTACTACTGTTAGTTTCAAACGTTTTCTTATGTTGATGTTAGCAAGTGCAGATTTCGTGCGAATAACAGGCACCCCCAGACCGGTTTCTAGTCTATCTACTGTCGTTTTCCTATTTTCATTAGAATTTTTGTAATCATTACAACCTTTGCATGAAATGTAATTTTTCTATTTGCCAGAAGAGAGTTTGAGAGTACTTTGAAACACATTGTTAATTTTTGTATTTGCTAACTTTATTCGAGTACTTAATTCACTTTTGCATATAAACACGATTTCAATAACTCTTTAGCCTTATGGAACTGTTTGGTTTTCAGCTAGTGTGTTTTAAATAATATTCACGTTTCCTCTATTTGAAAATACTGTGGTTTTGGAAACAGCTGCTCGAAAGATCTCTGCGGATGTGCGCCCATACCACCTGCGGATGTCCTTTAGCCATGAGTTCTGGCGTCTTCCGCTAGATCTTTTTCCCTGAATCTTCCCTTCGATGATGAGCTTCAGGAATTCGTATCAGCTGCCACTCATAATATATCTAAGATACTGTGATTTCGTTTCTTTTATCGTCTGTAGCAGTTCCTTTCCTTTGTTCATACATCTTAGAACTTCTATATTGGTTACCTTCTGTGTTCAAGAAATTCTGAGCATGCGTCGATAGAGATACATCTCAAATGCGTCGATTCTCTTCTCCGTTATGCGATCAAGGGTCCAGCTCTCACTGCCGTATAGAAGGACAGAGAACACATAGCAACGAAGCATGCGTGTCCTAAGCTCCAAGCTCAATTCCAGTCTAGTAAAGAGCTTCTTCATACTAGCGAAGACCTTCCTCGCCTGTTCTATTTTGGATCTGATTTCCCTTTTAGGGTCACAGTCCTGATCTATCGAGGTGCCCATGTATTTAAACGAAGAGACCTGCTCTACATCTTTGCCTTTGATGGTCAATGTTATATTTTTATGTGTTTTGGAGAAGACTATGGTCTTGGTTTTGGATATGTTCATGAAAGGACCATATCATACGCTTTGTTTGACTATTTTATAGATCATTCCCTGAAATTCACTTGGAGTGCTGGCTATGATGACGGTGTCATCCGCGTATCTTAAGTTATTTATTACCTTTCCATTTACTACTATACCTCCTGTTGTTTCGTCAAGTTATTCTCTGAATATTGCTTCTGAGTATATGTTAAAAAGAAGTGGTGACAAGACGCAGCCTTGCCTCACTCCTTTCATGATCGAGACGGTTTCTGACGTTTTGCTGTTTATTCGGATTGTGGCCGATTGCCTCCAATATAGGTCACCAATCACACGAATGTCCCTATTATCTATACCTGTAGATGTCAAGATCGGAATTCAAACTGGGTTTCGTCAACTTGGGTCTCGCATTTGCGGTAAATTCTTGTGTTGATTGCTCATAGGAAAGCCTATAGAACATGTGACATGAGACTTAATAGGCGGTAGTGGTAACAGTTCGAGGTGCCAGCCTTTTTGGGCAGGGTGATGAACGTAGATCTCAGCCAGTTAAGTGGTATCCTGCCACTGGTGTATATGCTGTTGAACAGTGATGTTAGAAGATCAAGACCTGATTCGTCGTTTTCTACCATAATCTTCAGAGTTTCAGCTTACATGTCATCTGGACCAGTTGCTTTTCCGTTTTTTTTTTGTAGTTTGATAGCATATGTAACTTCATTTTTTACAATTTCTGGTCCGATTTCTTCAGCATCATTCAGCAATTGTATTAGTTAAACGTTGATTCAAACGATATTTAATTTGAATCATTTGTAATTTCCTAATGTTGATTATAGAACGGAATTGTGTATTTGTCATACAAAGTATTTTAGCAGTTTTCTTGGTGTTGTCTAAACTTAGAAAGAAACTAATTACGACAGTATAAGACATCATATTTAATGTTGGCAATTAAGACAACATATCTTTTCAAAAAGCATCTGATATTTTAATGGTAATATTTAGACCTAAAAACAATACATCAAACGAAGTTCTTATAAAAGAAATTATTTATTCAACATAAACAGTTTGAACAGATCAAATTAAAAAATTGCTAGATGTTTCTTGATTCAAATAAAATTTTGCTATTAAAAAAGAGTTTGAAAAAACGCATTTTTGGGCCCTGGTTCCTTTTTAAAATATCAATAAAAATCACTTGTGATTGTATTTTTACTGTTTAAACTTTTTCAACCACCGACATCTAACATTTTGCGCTGCATTGGAATTACCACTAAATCGATTGGATATGCTACATATTCACGAAAGAATTGGTCCAATCGAAATACGAAATTAACTCGAAGGCATTTCGCTATAAACATAAATTATAAAGGCTTCAAATTCAATATACAGCGTGTCCGCGGATGGACTCGTAAATCTAGTTTAATAATCTGCATCTTTTTTAAGTGTTACAGGCTTGGAAAGTTTGAAGCGGCAAAAATGTTATTAATGTCGTGTTCTGTGCCATCAAAGAACAAAATAAAATAAAGAAAAATTCGTATAATTTGGTGCGATCAAAAAAAAAACTATACAGGATGAGTCAGCGAAGCAAGACCCCCTCTTAGATCGTACAAAAATTGCGATTAAAAAAAAACGTTCATATAAAAGTGTTGTGGTTGTTTCCAAGGTATTTGTTGCTGTTACTTTGAAGTATACAGAGTAGCTCAAAATAAATGACAGTCAAGTTAATTTTTTTAAATGGAATAGCCTACTTTTTAATCCAGATTCAGGTTCGACATTGAATTCGAAGCATTTTTTACAACATACTATGCGACTAAATTCAATAGTTTTGGACATAACGACATTTGAATATGGGAACGGAACCATAGTAAACTTTATTATTATTTTTTGTACTAAAATAAACGCTATAATTGGAAAACAGAACAAAACAAAAACAAAAAAACAGAACATTTGTTTTAATATTCCTTTAAAACTCTATCGTTTATTTTAGTAAAAACAATTATAATAAAGTTTTTGTTGTGTTCCCATATTCAAATGTCGTTATGTCCAAAACTATTGAATTTAGTCGCATAGTATGTTATACAAAAAATACTTCGAATTCAATGAAGAACCCGAATCTGCTTTAAAAAGTAGGCTATTCCATTTAAAAAAATAAACTTAACTGTTTTATATCAACAACACTTTTATATGAACGATCTAAGAAGGGGTCTCGCTTCGCTGAGTCAGCCTGTATACAGGGTGTTTTATTTGACATCAAAACCGTTGTTATTTGTGGACAGAAAGACCACTTTGTATCTTTTGAGGTATTTTGGGAGTTTAGTAACGACAGTCTCAAACACATAAGCTTTTTAGCATGGCCTAACCGTCCACCCTGCATAAACAGTGTTAATAGATTTTTGTAAAAGCAATATCGAGTTTTGCATTTATATAGTAATTTTAAATGTTAGAAATGTACTTGAAAAATCAAAAGTACATCAGCTTTAACTTTTTAAGATTGTAAACAGAATGTTGAATTTAAAAATTGTTGCTATTGTTGCTGTTGTTGATGCAGATAAATATATAATTTTCGAGACACTATGTAATAGTGAGTCTATTTTTACTAGCTTTTGTTTGACTAAGTTTAAACCAGCAAAAGTTTTATTGGTCGTGTTCTGTTCCATCAAAAGAGAAAATAAAATAATTGAATACGCGTAGAATTTGGTACGACCCAAAACTAATCATATACATGTTGCTTCATTTAACATCAGAGTTTCTGTTATTTTTAGTCATAAAGACAACTTTGCATCTTGAAAACGATGTTAAATAGTAACGACAACCCCAAACCCATGCGTTTTTTAACATCGCCTAACCCAACACCCTGTATACACAGTGGTCATACATTTGCGTTAAGCCAATATTGCAGTTTTCCGCTTCTGAAATAATTTTAAATATTACGAATGTACTGCAACTATCAAATGGATGTCAGCTTTAATTTAGCCAGATTGTAAATAGGATGTTGAATTTAAAACATTATAGCTGTAATACCAATTTTTTGAACCCTCTACACAATTAACGCGACCCCTAAATAACTATATACAGGATGTTTCCTTTAACATCAGCCATGTAAATTTTTGTGGACATAAAAACTATTGTACGGCTTTGAAAGCATTTGAAATAGTAATGCCTGCAACTGTCTCTAAGCCATGCACTTTTCAGCATCGTCTAACTCTACACCCTGTATATATAATTGCGCAATTTTCCTTGATGATTAGTATTTTAATTGCAATTTTATTTAAAATTCAATACACACCTATCCATGATGCTTGCGATTTATCAATTACAATGTTACTTCCCGACTCTTGAAGTTGAGGTAACAAGACTGCACTGAAGGCCATGTTAATTCCGGGTTGTATGACCAGAGTATGTGCTATGCAACAAGCAATAATCTAGAAATTATGTGCTATTTAATCCAATTTTAAAATTAATGGTTTGATGATGGCCCTTACTTGCTTCACGGAATCCCTCCATGGTAAAACCAACGCTTCTTTATGGTTGGTTTCATCTATTGTTATTACGTTTTCTTTTAATTTATCTGTTTCATTTGCAGCAAGATCTTCTACATCTTCACCTTTAATCATCTTCAATTTGTTTAAGTATTAATTAATTTGGGAATTTGGACAAGAGATATGCCTAACCTCATACACTGCGAACGTTGAAAAGTGGCCAAATTTAACACTGAATAGACACTAATAAATAATGTCGGCATCCACTTCCCGTAACGACACAAAGCCAATTAAGTACAAAGATCGTTAATAAGTAATAAGAAGATTGAAATGATTTCATTTATCTCTGGTTTCTAAATTTATCTTGAAACTTGCCACTGAACAGACTGTGTATGTAGTGCTTAGCGTATATTTAAAGAATTTCCTTTCTTTGAGGCTAAACTCATATTTTTTGATATTGCACTATCATGTTGACTTCAACACTTTCCACTAATAAACCTTGTTCAGTTCGGTCTGGCATACAATATCACATACTAATTATATGTGCTTTTAAATACTGTGGTTATTGGGTTTAGTAACATTATCACTGCTATCAGTGTAAAGTCTCCTGATTTTTTAAAACAATCGGATACATAACTACCAGGGTACTTCAAAAATTCAGTTTGGCTTGTTTATGTACTGTTATTGGGATGAAGTTATATGGTATAAACCATATGTTCTTATTTGTATACGTGTAGTGTCTTCTAATCAGTTTATTGACATAGCTAACTTTATCAATATTTCTAAGATGATTTCAATGTAGAGATTATTAGAAGTTTTCTTGAAATACCTACTATTTTTGCAGTATCAAGATAAGAACGTGTCTGTTCAGTTGATGGTACTTCATGTCAACAACACACACAATTTACTATAATAGATTTCTCTTAACGGTTTCATTTTTATTTAAATCAGGCATCAAAAATATACTAATGCTTTAATTAGGAGAATTTAGTATGTTTTCTTAAATTTTCACTGTTTTTGAAGCTACTGAATAAAACGACATATTGTATGCTTGATGCAGAAGGATAACGACATTCTGTTGAGAACCTGAACATTTGAAACCGATTTTAAGATAGGCAGTAGATGTGTTTTACGAGATAGGAATATTTTTTAAAGTCCCATTCTACGTCGGAAAATAAATTACGTGTTGCCAAAATGATTCAAAATGATAAAGGGCTTCACAATGGCATGGAGATATTTAAACGAAATTTACTAGACATCATACGACGCTCCTTTTACTAAAACCTACCTAAAACTTATTTAAAGAAAGGTATATTGCATATATATTATTTAAAGAAATACATATAGAAATAGAAATCGGCATACATATTACAATACGCAGACGACACGGCACTTATTGTACATTACAAAACTACTGAGAGAGCAGCGCAAAGACTCCAAACACTAACAAACAACACAATGACATGGTTTTATAAATGGAGACTAACATCAAACGCGTCAAAAAACCAACTTCTGCTCACAAACCACAGACTCAACGCTGACTCCCCTACAATAACTGCAGACGGCCAAACGACACAACCAAAAAACGACGTAAAATACCTTGGAATCACAATCGACCACAAACTTAAATTCACTAAACACATACGAAACATCAGGGCAGAAACAATAAAGAGAACAAAACACTTCCGATCACTAACCTACAAAGACAGAGGAATTAGCACAAACACCGCCACCAAAATATATAAAGCTATTTGTAGACCCTTGCTAGACTTTGGACATGTACTCATGACCAACGGAACAGAAAGGACAAAACGTTATACACAAACAACAGAACAAATTGCACTAAGACTAATAACACGAATAAGACACCCCCAAAACCCACTACACAACCCCCCCACCCAACTACTATACGAACGCACAAACATGACAAAGATCTCGGAAAGGCTCATACAGCTACAGACAAATGGACAAACAACCCCTACAACTGGACCATACTGAATCCCCTTTGTCTTACAAGACCAACCAGACAATCCCGCTTCCGTTTCCCTACATTAACGCTACTCGAACACTTACAAACGCAACGGACTAGTGGACAATAAAATAATTTCTTCTTGCCACTGAAATCTTATTTATTTAATAGTATTGTTAACCTAGAATGGGAGAATTTTCATATTTGTTTTTTATTTAGATTAAGACTGCATGTATTAAACAAGGGCAGAAATACCGATAGGTCGATAGCCTTTTTTAGAAATAAAGATGTTTACTACTACTATTTAAAGAAAGGTATTCCACGTAAAATGACTCCTTTTTTAGAGATTGAATTCTAAAGTTAGATAAACTAGATTGAGCGAATACAGGGAAACCCTTAAACCTGATCTACCGATTGTATTCTTCCAGTAGTTAAAAATCTATATTTTGCAAGTACTGTTCAGTGTCTTAGCGATGGTACATACATACATACTTCAGTAGCTAAAGTAATGTTTCGAAAAAGAAAATATTATATTATAATTACGAATAAAAATTTTAAAAAAGTTCAGAATGTGGCTATTGCTCTCCCACGCTTATCTAGTCTTCTTCTGAGATGAGTTACTGGGCTTTGAAGCACTTTCGTCCTCCTACTAGACTATTAACAAGGACTCATTTCAATTAACAAGGTCCTATGTAACATTAGAATTCAAAATGTTTGATGTAGTGACAAAATGCAAGCGGCATTCTTTATGTGGAACACAAAAAGAACTGTGAAAAAATATTGTAATAACTAAAAAAAAAATAATCCTTCCACATTTTTCTCGGGTATACGTAGGCTTTCTAAGATCGGGAGTGTGGATCCTAAAGTTTTGATTTTTAAATTTTTTTATTAGAACACATCCTCTTCGTTAGCTAATTCTCGTTACAAAATTTCGTTGAAATATATCTATCCCGTTAGAAGGAATTGTTCGTTTTGGGTTCCTTTATTAAATTTCAACTCTTTGTATATCCGTCAAAAATCATTTTTCGGGTAACGTTTATACTGAAAAATAAAACAATCTGGAGTACTACAGAAGCATAACCCTGCTTTGCACCACTATGAAACTGCTCACCAACATTAGCAAAGGCATCTTAGAACACACCATCGAAAGCAAAGATGAACAGCAAGGACAGGTAAAAGAGAAGGCGATCGAATTCAGCTGCCCTGCTTATCTGTGTCTTATTGACCTAACAAAAGCGTTCGACAAAGTACAGCTGCCCGATTTAATGGACATATTGAGAAAGACACAAATCCCAACATCAATCATAAATATACTCAGAAGTCTGAACACAGGCAACACTACAAGAATAAAAGTGGACCATCAAACAACAAAAGACATACCGACACTAACAGGAATAAGACAGGGTGATAGTGTCAGCCCATTCCTTTTTAACTTTGTCATGGACGAGATTATACACAGTGTGACAACAATGAACAGGGGATACAGACAGAACAACAAACCAATCAGCATGGTGTGCTATGCGGATGATGCGGTAATCCTGGCAGAAACGAAAAACGATCTTCAAAGGCAAACACATAAGTTTTATCAGAGTAGTAAAAATGCAACATGTCAATCTCCATTGATAAAACAAAATTTATGACCTTCTCCAAAGAAGAAAGAAAGTATGGTTTTAAGTCGTAATAGACAGCAAACCAATAGAAGAGGGAATGAGCTTCAGTTACTTAGGAGCGGCAACAACCACATCAAGCAGCAACAACCCGATAAACGACATAAAATCACAGGTCAACAAATCCGCAAGAATTTCAGGATGTCTGAGAGATACCGTCTGGAAAAACAACCACATGCGCATTGATAGCAATGTGCGGATATATAAGTCCTGTTTTAGACCGCTCCTGACCTATGGTATCGAAACTAGAGCTGACACGAATGAGACAAACAGCATCCTCAGAACAGCGGAGATGAAAACCTTAAGAACCATCGCAGGGAAGACACTTGGGTACAGGGTGAGAAACAGTGACATAAGAGAGGCATGCAAGGTGGAGGACATAGTGAGATGGAGGAGGAAAAGAAGAAGATATTGGCGTGACCACATAGACAGAATGGACCAAGAGAGACCAGCATACCTCGCTAAACCAGCAGGCCGACGACAGCTAGATCGACCAGCTAAGATATGGAAAGATAGCTGGAACTCTATGTCACAGGATAACCAACCGAATTGAGCCTTTGCAATTAACAGACCTTAAGGTCTTCTTCAAGTAGAAGAAGAGGAAGACGTTTATACAGAGTAATTCAAAACGGGAGTCGTTTCTTTAAGTGCGGAAAACTTGATGGGAACGGAGAAAGAGTTAATTGAAAAGTGTCAGTTTATTCTCGAAGATATTAGCTGTTGAAATGTGATGTGAATTAGTAATATTATTCAGCAATATTTTGAAGTAGTTCAATTGTCATTTAGCAACGTTAGGGTAAAACCAAACATTATAAATAAAACATTGCTAAACTTCTATTTGGTAAAATGAATACTATAAAACGTGTATAAAAAATTACGACGGCGACCACATATTCAGGCACATAGTGGTTAACAACCATGCTAATCTTAGAGCGTATTTGTGGTTAGAGTGTCAATTGTGCTCTTCAAAACTTCAAATGAATAACAATGTGTAAAGTTTACTTTTCTTGGGGAGACTCTAAATCGGTCACATCTTCCACATAATGGACGTATGGAATATGAGGTGTGCTGTTTATTACAAACAAATTGAGAAACAGAACGTGCAATTTGCCGAAGAAAGTGGAAGTAGTCTTAACTGAGCAGCTGATTGATGGATTCCGTGTTGAGTTTGATCGAAACCAGCACCAATTTCGTATCAAGGATGAATAAATGCTATAGCTTTACCATTCTATTTACTTTTCTCATCCGATAACTTTTCTTTAGCATCAAGGTGTGCTATGAGAATTTAAAATTCTGGTATAGAATGGAAACTGATGTTGTAAAGTCAGGTTATAAAATGAAGTTGAGCAGTTTTGTGATAAATTATGTAGTTGTGTTGAAAAAGTCATGTAATGGAGTATGCATTAAGTATTTGTGTCACTGTTTTGGAACCTCAATCGAAAAACCACATTTGGAAAGTGGAAATTTATGATTTCCTCTTTTTTGAAATACTAAATGCTTCCATTTTTCGTTTTTGGTGTACTTGCTAAATAACTTGAGCCAACATCTACACAAAAATAAAGGCAATTTAAACCATCATTAATTGATTCCTTTATATTGAGTCTGAGGAAAGACAAGTTTCGAACAGAACCAAGAATCTACAATATCATCAAACAAATAACAAAATAACAATAATCTTTAATGTAAAATTGCAAATTTACAATATTAAAATAGAGTCAAAATAACAATTTGCTTACTAACTATCAGATAGCCAATTTCAACCACTTGCACATAATTGGTAAGCCATCTACGTTTGCAAATGCTGATTTAGGCTGTAAGGTTCGAGACAAATGGGCATTTTTTTAAATCCTCTTTGAACAGGAATATATTTTGTTTTGCTTCTTAGGTTTAATTGTGATTTTATTAAATAACTTTACACACATATATTGTGGCAATATTTCTATGACCGCTAGTCCATATTTAGTACATGGCATATTTTCAAAGGTTCAAGGAAACGGAACGGAAGGGAATCTCCGGAACTGTGGATTAATTTCGATGAAGAGCTTTTAAATCTATATCTACTATTATAAAACATTCCTTACAGAAATTTTATTTAACAATTTGGTGACCTTAGATTTTCTTTTCGTTCAAAGTGATGCCATTTTTAGTTCCAGGACAAATCGATCTGTATCGAAATATTCTGACCGTATCGCGTAAACTAAAGTAGCATTTCCTTGTCATCACTGTGCTCCTTCCTCTCTGAGCCTTGTCAATCTTCTTAAGGAGTTCTGCCGAATGAACAGATTTTAATCCCTGTGATGACGTTGAAAAACTATTTGATTCAAAATTAGATCTCAACAGTCGCTGGGAAAGAACGATACAACTGAGAACTCAAGGTTCAACATCTAATCTAAACCATCTCTAGATCATGGGCCCAGACGTGTTTGCACGAGCTTACGGATTACAGTTTGTGTTCTAAGATGTCTACTTTTGATCCAAACATATTATAAAGGTTTCGCCTGGCCATGCCATGTTATCTGAGATAATATACCTTGAGCAGCGTCTATGTAGCTCAACTCCTTCAGTCTGTTTAACTTAAAACCAAATTTGCTCAAAACATCTGAAGTATAAAAAGTAACACATTGAACAGTGCTATTTACATTGTCTTTATTTAGCAAAAAATTTCCACTGTGTGAATATGAGTATAAACCTTAGAAAGCGCATAGCCAGCAAATTGCAATTTATTACGAATTTATCATATCGCCTTCTAGAAACGACATGCATAATGCATTGCATATGACAGTAACCAGACACTAATAATCTGGAATATTGTTAAGAAGATATACCACAAAATGAAGCGCTACGAAAAAATGGTATGATGATGAATTCTTTTCAAACGGGAAAATCCACATTTTTAATAGAAAAAGTAGCTGTAGTTGTACGTTTTATTTAGGTAATTAATATTGCAGCATGGGTCGAGCAAGCAATTGAGAAATATTATCACCAATCAGATTCTATTGATGTAATCACTATTATTATGTGGCCCAAGAAAAGGCAGTTGAAGTAATTCTCCTCGTACCAAAGGAACCCTGCTTTTGCTGGCCAAAAGACAAATTGATTTACAACGTTCTTATGTACCCCATTTCTGGTCAGACATTAAGCGAAACATCTAAAATAACAGTCCCCATTTTTCCATATCTACAATGTTATTTTAGAGCAACAGCTGAACACCAACAATAATTTTTTTTTAATATCAGTGGAAGAAAAAACCACCATTAGTCCTACGACCACCACTAAAAATACTAACGTGCGCTCCTTATATATTGTTACTTTATTATAAACAAGCAGTTTAATTTTTTACTATTTACTAACTCTTTCTGTTAGTACGCTATTGCCCACGTATTAAACTCGTCTATTTAACTGTCCCAATGCGCTCACACCATTTCCACAGTTTAGATTTCATGATATTATATTACGTTTCAACAAAGAATATGTACATAATCAAACGTTTGTTTACGTACATATTCTTTGGTTTAAGAGCAAGTATTCTCAAGAATCTCATTTCAGTCCGGGCGCCTGTGTACTTTTCTAACTGACTAAATTGTTAAGTCGGTCCTAGGAATTTCGACCCATCAAGGGAATAAGGTTCAGCACCCTCAGAATCTGGGTATATGTGTGGGAAGTGGGAAACGGCGCCTGTCCCTATTCTACGTGGATCTGAATCCACAAGCAAACAATAATGATATCTACAACGTTACACGACTCCAACAAACAGTAGTAAAAGTTGAACCACCAAGAAAAGTTAAATCATTAATTTAATGCACCATATGCCACGAATTTGGCAATACAAAAAATTACCGCACCAAACCGTTTAGGTGCGTTAAATGTCCAGGCTATCATGAGACATCGAAATGAACAAAAGAAGCCAAAGCTCCTCCAATCTGCGCCCGATGTGGGGACAAACACCCTGCTAATTATAAAAGATGCAAAGTTTACAAGGAAACCATAACTAAAAAATATTCCCACAAACACAAAGAACCAGAACAAGTAGTCAAGCAGAAGAAACACTTGAAAGAAGATACCGTAGACAGTCAGATGATATCTCATATGCAGAAAGGGCGAAAAACACAACTCAACCGAACGCAATCCCTCCATATACACTGAATCAAACTAAGCCACATCGTTTATGGAACAATCTTTCCAAAGGTCAGAAAATATTTTAACCAAGCAAGCAAAGCAAATGTCTTCACTCATCACACTTCTCACCACACCACGCAAACGGACTGGCCCAACATCGTCAGGAAGTAAAATTATTCATTAGAACAAACAATATTGATATCCTTATGGTGTTCGAGACACACTTTACTGGTCGGACTAATTTTCATATTCCTGGTTACAACATATACGACATCAAACACCCAGATGGAACATCCCACGGTGCTACTGCAATTGTCATAAGAAACGGAATAAAACATCACGAACTAGCTAAAGTAGATGAATATCACCTCCAAGCTACCACTATACAAATAAACATAGAAAACGGACTTATAATAATATCAGCAGTGTATTGTCCACCTCGATACAACATCACCACAGAAGCGTTTGAACGATACTTTAATACACCATATCACAAATCCATATCAGGTGGTGATTACAATGCTAAACACACCCGATGGAGCTCTCGACTTATCACTCCCAGAGGAAGATCACTACTGAAATGTATAGACAAAAACAACTGTACCCCATTAAGCACAGGCGAACCAACATATTGGCCTACTGATGTCAATAAGACTCCAGACCTCTTGCACTTTTTTATCACAAAAGGAATTTCTACTAATTATATATCTCTTCAATCTTGTTTGGACTTAAGTGTCTGTGATCACTGATCACTCTCCAGTCACTCTCACTGTCAGTTATAAAGTAATCTACAGACGTCAACATATGAAATTATGCAGTCCGCACACAGACTGGAACTTCTATCGGAAATACGTAGATTGTAATATAAAACTGCATGTTGCACTGAAATGCCAAAGTGAAATAGATGAGAAAAACTAACTAGGTTACTTCATGAAGATGCATACCCTGCTATATCCTCCAACACAAAACACAACAACCAAATTGGTATTCACTACCCTAGAGAAATAATGGCACTTTAAGGAAAAAAAGAGGAGCAAGAAGAAAATGGCAGGAAACTCACTGCAGCAATGTATTTGCTGTCAATTTGAGCAAGATGTTTACACCAAACGACATGGCTACGGATAGTGAAGCTGAATTCCAAAATCATATATCCAACTTCCTCAGCAGCCCAATACCAATGGACTACACAGGAAATACTCCTGGATAGGATTGGTTAACACCAAAATCCTTAAAGCTCTCAAACAAACGGCTATTGTCTATATCACTCATCTATTTAATTCCATATTAAGAACAAGCTGCTATCCAACTCAGTGGAGGTTATCCCACATTATAATGATCCAAAAACCAGGAAAGCCAGCAGACCAACCTTCAAGAGAGGGGCACTCAACACTTGAACAGATTCACCGCGTAGCTCACAAAATTTCTGAAGCACTCCAGCAAAAACATTACTATTCTGTTGTGTTCCTCGATGACGACAAGCATTCGATCGAGTCTGGCACACAGTTTTGCTATTTAAAATCAAAAAGGTTGCACCAAAATATTACACCATATTAAAATCCTATTTAAACTCCAGAAAATTCTATCTACGGGTTGGTAGTAGCGACTCTCGTCTCTCCAAAATTCAAGCCGGAGTCCTCCAAGGGTCTGTCCTGGGACCTTTTCTCTACTCACTGTATACACAGGACGCGGTCCAGAGTGACGACGGCCTATTATCAACCTTCGCGGATGATACGGCATTCCTGACCTGTGATACAGACCCCCAACGAGCAACTGACAATACCCAGGAGTACCTACATCAATTTGAGGCTTGGCTACGCAAATAGAAAATCCGAGTAAACCATAATAAACCTGTCCACATAACGTTCGCATTGAGAAGAGGAACCTGTCCACCAGTAACAATATTTGACCAACATATTCCACAAGGTGACAGCGTGAAATACCTGGGTATGCACCTTGATCGCAGGCTAACCTGGAAAAACACATCCAGACAAAGAGGACACAACTGAATCTGACCATCATAAACCTCTCATGGCTCATCGGACACCGTTCCCAGCTGAGCTTAAACAACAAAATGCTAATATATAAATGTATAGTCAAACCAATATGGACTGTGGCATCCAGCTATAGGAAACCGCCAGCAAATCGAATATATATATCCTCCAACGGTTGCAATCCAAAGCTTTGCGTGTTTCTGCAGACGCCCCATGGTATATAAGCAACGCTGCTCTACATCAAGATCTCCAAATAACCACTGTCAAGGATTAAATTCGAAAACGAGCCAATATATGTATAGCATGACCGGAAAACCATCCCAACCACCTCGCAATAAACCTTCTGGACTCTGCCACCTACTCCAACCGGCTAAACAGAATCAACCCAGGTTCAACCAGCCATAAGAGGGTAACTGTGCTGGCAGCTTACCCCCGCCACTTGTGACATCTTAGAAGTGTTACTAAATGTTCATGGACATATTGAAATTAATAAATTTAAATAAAAAAAATGTAATGTTTGTTATTTATCCCAAAGAAATAATGAGAGGGAATTACGATTATTCCCTAATGCACAGTGGATACAAATACAGTACAATGTTACATTTTTTGGAAAATTTTCTTATTTAAAGTTTTATTTTAAATACCAAAAGCAACTATTACCTTTTCACGATTCAGCTTTAAAATATATATAAGTATTAAATTTATAAAAGTTAACTTTAGATTCAAATGAAGTGTTTTGGAAGAAGTGTTGATGTAGACCTGAGTAAAGTACTGTTTAACTCTCGGTTCTTATAGCCATTATAAATAATGATTAATTGTGTTTTAATATAATTATATTGTTAGTTGTGTATTAATTTGCAATTACAAAGTTTGTTGACAAAAACTCGACGACGATATATGTGACGGAAGATGATTATAAATAAGTAGAATATAAAATTTTATGACATATTAAAATTTACGTACATTAATTTTTAAAAATTTAAATAAAATGTTAACTTTGCCAGATAGAATCCGAGATAACATGTATTACGTTACATACTAGATAAATACGAGCACTCAATGATGCGAGTTATTGCATTTGCCCTTGAATTTACCAGTTTTCGGCATCAGTCGAGTGTGAGCTTTCGGTCGAAACACTGAAGATGCAAGACGCTCGTGCTTGCGAAACGTCACCAGTATAAGAAACTTCGTAATGACTTATTCTACAGAAAACTGGCATATCCTATGGGTATATTTGCATATAATATATATAACGAAGTAACATCCGATGCTATTAGACGATTATTCTCAGGCTTTTAATAAATTTAGAAAAATTGCAACTCTTAAAGTATTTTCTGATTTTCAAGGGCTATTTTGCTTGCTTTGAAAAATATAATAATTATGCCAATTTTCTATTGTACTGTATCGTATATTATATGTTGCTTTTCTACTTAATTCGGAGTGTTTTATTTTGTTGTTAAGTTTTTTTTAAGTGTTTCTCGTTTAGTACAGTTCGTTTCTAATTTAGTAACTGTAGTTTTTTACATGAAAATATGCCTACAGAATATGCTGTAGACTGTTTAGAAAACAAATGGACTCTAGTGAACAAAAATACTAGAAGAAGAAGACCATAGAATTGTGCATACAGTGCGTATGCATTAAATTTCTGAATAAACAAATTATACTTGTAAATATTCTAATTAATAATTAGTAATTAATAATTATATAATCTAAATGAATCTAGGATCATTCGAAATGTTTATCTACTAGCCAATGAAATGAAAGTGAGTTAATCCAGATCGTATTAAGATATGCTAAATTCATTTTAAAATCAATATTTGATTAGCTTAAATGTTCACGTGTATGGTACCATATACAACAATGCAAATTTCATGCAACCCAACACGAAATTCATGTTAATGTTTGTTCTAGACTGGGTTTCTAGTTAAGATTTAATTTCAAATGACCTGAAAACATTTGCAAATGTAATCAACTTCTCCAGGACCAGTACTCTTTTAAAAAGAAATAGATCATTGCTCGTTACTTATTCATTGATCAAATTCAACAAGGTATGCGAAAAAGAAAGCAATCAAATTCGGATCGGAGACCTTCCATGGCATATATACATATAATTAAAACAAGTGACGTAATTGGATTTTATTGCTTTAAGCTTAATGCGATATTTGTCTGAGTTTTAGCTCACAAAAACACATGTTATCTGAATCAGACTAGGCTAGAACATGTTTACTCGTGTTAACGAAGGTCACATAGTTGTTACCCATCAGATGAAATGTTCTATACATTTTTTTTTTAATTTAATTATCTATAATCGTCTAACTTTGCAAATAACACATTTTGCTCAAATGGGTCCTGGAAAAGAAATACAATGGATTAGATTTAAAAATTCTGAAAACTTAAGTTCTTTGAAATGATATAATGTAAACAAGTTATTCATAAATCAGCCTTGACATGGGATAAATTTGGGAAAATATTGCTTCTATGTAATAGTATTGAACGATTTCAAAATGCAAATATTAAAGATTATGCTAATATGTATATATTATTATGCTGTTTGATATTAATATTTACTTGCAGGTGTATAGTTTTTATAATTATATTATTTGCAATTTTTTTATTAAGCGAATATTTGATCCATTTCTATTTTCTTCGTTAGCCCCTAAATAATTCAAAATTAGTGTGAATGTAACATTTCAATGTTTTAAAAAATTCACATTTAGTTTCCTTGGATAAGTGGTATATCCCGTTAATGGCCAATGTGAAAATGAATCATACGGTAGGATGGAAATTATGAAAAATGATAAGCGTTAAGACTGATGCCACACTGACTAGGGAGTTGGCGTTTTATTGTTGCTAAATAAAATCGGTTTTACTTTAGCTTCGGATTAGCGTTTAGTCGAATCAAGACGCGTCGATGTACAAATGCTCTGTTCGCTCATAGTTGTGTTTATGCAAAAGTCGTTTTAACTGGAAAATGTGGTTATTAGTTTAGTTCTAATTGTTGAAGAATTTGGACATTTGCTTTTAGAAGACAAAGGTGAGTTTACATTTCTGTTTTCCTCGCATTTGTTCACTTTTTTCAGAACGTTTGTAAACGAATTTTTATTTTTAATCCCAATTTTAAATTGTGCACTTGTTATCAAACAAGGCTCCAAATCGATTTTGCCAAAGTTAAACCAAATATCTAAATATATTTGCCAGAATTCGACTTTCAATGGTTCTTTGTTGAAAAGTCCATTATATTGGAAAAACTTTAATGAAATTTTTTGAAAGTTTAAGCTTTGAAAGTATTACTTTGTGGCTACATTTGATTTGTTTTCTCAAATAAATCAAATTTTTCTCAGTAGATTTGTTCAATATTAATAGTATTTGCTTACTGAAATTTACAACTTGCAATCATTTAACTCGAGAAAGGCAAGTTTACAAATCAATACCAAACCCAATGGAAAAAATGTATTTGAATAAACTAATTATTATTAATAATGAATGCACTTCTGCTAAGTAACAAAGCTTACTTTAGCTATAGGCGAGCAGTAATGTAAATTCTTCTTTAAGGTATCAACCATGCGTATACCATACGATGTATGTAGGATTAATACATATTTAAATTTAGCTCAAGGTTTACTTTTTTCTGAAATATTTGCTGTATCTGAATAGCATTTTGAAAGGTTATTGGCTTAGTTAATAATGCTTTCTGCGTCTCATCTTAGTTAGAAATATTTCTAAATTTTATAATAGACGCCCCTTTATGTCCTAAATACATATGGTACATAATTCTGCTACAAAGATATATCTGAATGTTAATTAGAATGCTCTTGAATATTTGGTATTATGTCAGGCACTACCGATATTTTAAATATTACACTTATACATTTTTATAATATAAAAATCTTACATATATTTTTTAATTTAATCCAAAAAAATTCCTGGTTTTCAGTCAATTTTATTGTTTATTATTTAACATGTCACAAATACGTTTCGGTGTATTTCTCAACCATCATCCGTTTGATTATTAGGGACGTAGAGCTGTGCCTTAAGTCCACTTACTTCCAGTACGAGGGCAATTTCTATTCCCAAATATATGGAGTAGCTATGGGGTCTCCCATAGCTGCAACAATTGCAAACCTTGTAATGGAAAGTCTGGAAGAAAAACTAATACCTGATTTGAATTTTAAGTGTGAATTTTTTAAAAGATACGTGGATGACTGCATAATGTGCCTGCCAAACCAAAAAGTTCAATACATACTAGATAAGTTTAATGCATTCCATGAGACCATTAAATTCACAATTGAGGAAGACAAAAACAAATCATTAAACTTTTTGGATATGACGGTTATATATGACGGTAATGGGGAAATAAAAACAAACTGGTACACAAAGGATGTATGGTCTGGTAGGTGCTTAAATTATCAATCATATGCACCTCTACAATATAAAAAAAGTGTTGTAACAGCTCTTACTGATACAGCGGTTAAATTGGCACATTATGAGTATAGAACAAAGAATCTTGAAAAAATAAAAAAGATACTAATAATGAACAACTATCCCAAATCATTCTTCGAACCAATTATAAAACGAAGAATAAATAAAATCTACAATTCAAATAAATGGAACAACATAATATCAATAAGAAAAAAGAAGGTGAGATCAAGTATGTATCATTACCGTATATTCCAGAAATCAACACGAAAATAAAAATATTTTAAAACCACATAATATTACTATAGCGGAGAAAACTAAAAACAACTTAGCAAAGGAATGTTTCACAAAATTTAAACCTAAAAGTAATAAGTTAAACACACCTAATGTAATGTACAATATTGACTGTTTGAACTATGACAACACATACATAGGTCAAACAGGACAATATTTAAAGAAAAGAATATACGAACATAAATATAGCTTAAGAAAGGTTAACGAAAATGGAACAACATTAGCACAACATGCACAACAAAAGTTACATAATTTTGATTTTGATAACACAAAAATATTAATCAATGAAGACAATTATAATAAGAGAAGAATCCATGAAATGTTAGAAATTAAAAAACATCAGAATGCAATGAATTTTAGATCAGACACAGACAATGTTCGCTCTGTACATCACACACTAATTAAATGAGCGCTTGCATACACTGATTGTACCAAGTAAATGGAATATAAACACCTGACATTGAAGAGTTGCAGAGCAATTGATATTCTTAGAATGCAAAGAAAAAGCGAAATATAAACAGTTTTTTTATTCTCTCGCTCGATATCGAACAAAGTATGGATTTCAATAGCCAGTCAAATGTGAAGGTAGAAACAGCCTTACACGTAAGTTAAATTTGAATCTCTGAACAATAGATTCTAGTCTTTTCCCAGACATGATTGTCCTGACTCATCACCAGAAAACCTATTGTTTTTAATGTACTTTTTAACATGTGTGTGATTTGTATTTTAGTATGTGAATTTTGATTAAAAAAAAAATTTTTTTAAATTAATGATGACTGTGAACGTGTATTTTAGACAAACTGATGATGGTGGAGAAAGACACCGAAACGTCTTTGTGACATTTTAAATAATAAACAATAAAATTGACCAAAACCCAGGAATTTTTTTGGATTAAATTGAAATACAGTCAGGAAAATACACACAATATTTTTTAATAATAGACCTAAAACTAAAATCCAAATTGAATACATTTCTGTATCCTGTGCATTGTTTTAATTCAACTCAGAAATGTCTTGCACGAAAACGGCAACACAAGCGGTATTTAATTTATATTAGAATTACATTATTTAATTAAAGTTTTCTTCCATTTTTTATTTACTGAACTGACGTAGTAAATGTAATAAATTCAGTTATTTTAAAAGAACTCACAATTCTTTTATAAAGCAGTATTATACCAGCCCTAGCAACAACATACAGCCAAGAACAAAACCCATAAAACAATTAATCATAGAACATAATGCACAACTCGTTTAAGGCTAATGATTAATTCGAACGATAAGGGTTTATCTTGTAGATTACAAATTTTTCCGATAATTTGGATGATGAACGGTTAGGCTACCAGTTTTTCGAGATCTCCTAGGATTAGTTCATTGCATGACAATTATGTTCAACAATCAATCAACGTTCGATGAAATTTTTTTGAAGGTCCCTGCGCATGGTGTACTTGAATCTTTTCCATTTTACTACACGTGCTTTTTAATTTAATCTTAATAATTTAATTTTTTTTCTGATTATCACAAAATAAACATTGTTTGTGCTGTTCACAGGAACTTCAGGACGATGGACCCGATAGGGTAAGCAAATTATTTTATTATTGATTGTAATCAGTTATAGGTACCAAATAAGTAACTTTAAATTAGGCCCACTTTACAGAAAAGAATATTATTACAGTTATCATTTTTAAATCCAAAACTGCTTAAATAATATTAAATCGTTTCACTTTGATATTTGCTCATATATGAAGATGTATGTACAAGGTGTTTAATATGTTTTTCAAAGAAATAGTTACACACATATCGAAAACTAGTTTTATATGACTTACTTAATATGAAAAGTGTGAATATTAAAAAACAAACATTTTAAGATGCTAATACTTTTCAACGGTGCAAAAATAAATTATTATAAAGTATACCGTAATAGATACAAATTCGCTTGAATTAGGGAACAGTTGGGCATTTTGGTGATTAATAAAATTTGTATTTTAATTTAAAATTAAATGTTGGAACGATTGATAAGATTTTTAATAGAAATAACTTGATAAAATTAATTAACTAACTATTTATTATGTGTCGCTTTAAGTGTGTAGTAAGCAGGTACTGAACATATAATACTAATTAAAACATTAATTGACTATTTTTCGCGCTCTATATCTCGCTCGATTTTTTGAAATAATTGATAAAAGCACGTCGGATTCTCTATTAAGCATGTATTTTTAAACCACCATTTTGTTTAGCACCAAAATGCGCAACTCTTCGATAATTTAACGGACTTAGTATATCTTATGGTTTACGATATTCCAATGCTAAACGCTCGAATTTATAATTTATAACCCTCTGTATAGCTTTTGCTTTTGATTTGTAAGATTGGAGTCAACTTTATAAACTATAATACATATAGATTTATGGCATTCAGCTGTTCGATAATTCGCTAGATTTTAAAAGCCTTCAAAAGATTAATCTAATGGGGAATAATTAAATGTCTTAAATACTTTATATTGTATGCATATGATAAAGTGATTTAACAGGTTCTTACCGTGCTTAAAATTATCTTTTTTTGGGATCTATCTAATTAGCCTTCTGCGGTCTATCTTGGGACATAGGCCACCCCCAGTCTTTTCCACTCTTCCCTGTTTGTCGCCATGTTCATCCAATATTTCCAATCCATAATTTCCAGAGTGTTTCTTCAGGTCATCCGCCCACCTCATTTGGGGTCTTCCTCTTATTCTTTTATTTTCCCAGTTCATCTTTTTGACTGATTTTGATTTTTTTGTCTTTTTGATTTTTTGACTGCGAATTTTCATTTTAATTTTACTGTCTCTTTTCTAACATGTCTTACTTTCGTTTTATTTCTTATCCACTCGTTCCTCTTTTTAACTATCAGTTTTACATCTAACATTTGTCTTGCCATTGGATCTTTGTGCTTTTGGTACTTTATCCATGTTTTTCTGTGTAAGTATCGATGTTTGGGATCCATAGGTGAGGACAGATAATATACATTGATTATATACTTTGGTTTTGAGGTATTGTGGATATTTTTATTGTTTAGGATGTAGCACAATTTGGCGAATGCTAATTCCAAACCATTCTGAACGTCTCTTCATTTCTGCTGTTTTGTTTTCTTTGTTGAGTTTAATAATGTGTCCCAAATATATGGATTCACTGACTTGTTCCATTTTTTCTTGCTCTAGTCTGATTGTGATGTCTACATCAGTGTTCGTCATGGTTTTACTTTTGGCGTAGTTCACATCAACACCTATATTTTTAGCTGCTGTGTCCATTTCTTCCAGTATTGTCGTCAGTTCTTTCTTATCTGTTATCAAGGCGATATCATCCGCGTATCTTAGGTCGTTCAGGTGTTGTCCACAAATTTTTACACCTTTTTCATTCCAGTCTAATTTTTTAAAAACATCCTCTAGGGCCTGGTTAAAAAGTTTAGGTGATATTGTGTCGCCCTGTCTGACACTTCTTATGTGTATTGGTCTTCTTCCTTCATGGATTTTAATTGATGTTGCTTCGCTATATATGTTGGTTATTACGTATGTGTGTCTGTAGTCTATTCTGCTATTAATTAGCGAGCATTTCATATTCCTGTTGTTCTCTTGCTCTTTCTATTTATGTTTCTTGGTTCTGTCTTTTGTTTTATTTTATCATTTTCCTGATAGTCTTGATCATATCGTATATATAGATAATATGGAATACGTAGATTCTATTGATTTCCTTTTCCCTTCTTTGCTCATGTTCCGCCTTTCATCCATGAGTTTCTTTGTCTCCGCTGTGATGAAATTTTCCTTCTTTTTCCTTTTGTGGCGATAAAAATTGAAAAGAACTTTTTTGTCGATAAAGATAGTAAAACATTTTAAACGAAGGTAACCACCCGTATACATAATATACAGAGTGACAATTTTGAAAGTTACAATGGACCCATTCCTTTAACAAGTAATTTCTTAACAAGGGAATCAAATGTATGCACATTTTATACTAACCGCACTAACCACCCCACCCCTAAAATTTAATTTGGCTACTGCATACATTTGACTCGGCCTCTTTTTTATAGCAATGAGTTGCTTTTTTATAGCAATGAGAACTTTTTTCTTTCGTTCCTCAGATTGCATTAGAACTTTTCATCTTGTCACCCTGTATAAAACATCTGTAGTACTGCAAATAATGTAAAGCTTACACTTAAAGCAATTTCTGAATAAATGATATTAAAACAACGTCCGCATTAAACGTACATAAGACGCCTAGGAATTTACGGAAATTGTAAGTAAAAAAGATTTAAAGCTTTAGTGTGCCATTAAGCACACGAGCCTGCTATACTTAGCAAAATATATACAAGCCACCAAATTCTTAACAACACAATAAATAAGCCTGGCATGCCAATAATGAAAGATTTGTGGTTTGCTCTGAATTAAATTCTGTGGTTTATGCTGAAATTCAGATTGCGTTCCTGGTTATTAGATTTCAATTTTAGAATTGTTGGCGCAAATCGCCCATAGTAAATCTGCGAATAATATCCATAAAATCTGCAATAAGAGGAAAGTAGTTAAAGTAAATGTATAACTTACTAATGAATTGAGGTAGATTTTCAAAATTATTTTGTCATTAACTTAAACGAGAGAAAATAAAAAATTTAGAATTTTTTGTTGTAAAAAATGGTAAACGAATGAGGAATTGAAAACAACAAACAGTTAAAATTGCAATCATCTTTGACCTAATGATTTAATGTAACGTGCTGTGAATTTATAATTCGAGATTTCCGATTTGATCGGAAAAAAACATGATCGGACGAAGGTCATCGGAAAATATCTGTTATTTCGAAAATATCAGAAATCTTCAACGAGTTGTCTTTTAAATCAATCCGTTCGAAGGTTTTGAGAATCACTAATTGATGCGCTAGTAGATCAATCCCAGTAGCATCTATATAGAAGGAATTCATAAGAATGATGACCCGAGAACTCTCAAAACTTGATAAAGGAGTGATGTGCAGTTTTCTCTTTGTTCTTTTCGATTTTTGTGATCAAATTTTAAACATACAGTTTCTTGTGGAATGTCGATTAGCTAAAATAGTTGCAGCTGATATTTATTTACAAAGTGATACATCTTTTGAGGTCAGGGACTTTTCCATTCTGGTGACACTGACTGTGCATTTAAAACAGGTTTCCTACTTTATAATTAATTTAAGTTTTAATTTGTTCGGAAACAATTAATTTCGTATAAATCAGTTCGATAAAGCATTATGCAAACAAACGGTGGGCAAGGCATGAAAACTTCCTAACGCCAAAAAGGTATTAATACCTTATTAAGAAAATCCTGCTGCAAAAATCTTAATTGATAAATTTTGCCAACAAAACTTCACGTAAAAAATTCAAATCAATGTCATTGAAAAACAAATAAAATGCACAGGAAAAATAAAAATCGATTTGTAATATTAGCATCATGCATCAAACAGCACTTGAAATGTTATATCTCCATCTCGTTATTTTTGTGTTCTAATTGTAATGTAATTAACTTTCCGTGTTTATACGTATTTTACGAAATTATATTTGGACTATAACTCATAAACAAAGGAAAAGTGTGCATAAACAAAAAAAAAGAATATTTATTGTAGTTTCAAATTCTTCAAATATTCTCAAACTTAGACCAACTGTTACTTTCAAGGATTTACGGAGTTTCTGAAGACTAAACGAGACTTGATTAAAGCGTTTTAAGATTATGTCAAATTGTAACTATAGTTCCAAGCTAAAAAGTATTTTGGATTTTTTGAAAACTACTAATAGAAACTCCCTTTACTAATATTGCGAAAAACATATTTTCAAATTATTATTAATTCGAAAACAAACATATTTGCCTTCCTTTCTTAAAGTGTGTTTTTAAAAAAACCTTGAAGAAGCCATTGAGGTTCGATTCGATTTTGGATGAAAAAAAAAATTTCCTTTGTGTTTTGAATTACTTTCATAATTTTTTATCAATCATTAGCCAATACTAGAATTTTCAAATCTAAATAAAATCTTTTATCATAGTAATAGTAAACATCTTTATTTCAAAAAAAAAGCTATCGACCTATCGGTCTTTCTGACCTTGTTTAACACATGTAGTCTTAATCTAAATAAAAAACAGAGATGAAAATTCTCTTATTCTAGGTTAATAATCTTATTAAATAAACTTTCCAATTCTAATGACAAGAAAAAATTATTTTATTGTCTAGTAGTCAGTTGCGTTTGTAAGTGTTCGAGTAACGTTGATGTAGGGAAACGGAAGCGGGATTGGTCTTGTAAGACAAAGGGGATTCAGTATGGTCCAGTTATAGGGGTTGTTTGTCCATTTTGTCTGTAGATGTATGAGTCTTTCCGAAATCTTTGTCATGTTTGTGCGTTCGTATAGTAGTTGGGTGGAGGGGTTGTGTAGTGGGTTTTGGGGGTGACTTATTCGTGTTATTAGTCTTATTGCAATTTGTTCTGTTGTTTGTATATAACGTTTTGTCCTTTCTGTTCCGTTGGTCATGAGTATATATCCATAGTCTAGCAAGGGTCTACAAATAGCTTTAAATTTTTTTGGTGGCGGTGTTTGTGCTTATTCCTCTGTCTTTGTAGGTTAGTGATCGGAAGTGTTTTGTTCTCTTTATTGTTTCTGCCCTGATGTTTCGTATGTGTTTAGTGAATTTAAGTTTGTGGTCAATTGTGATTCCAAGGTATTTTACGTCGTTTTTTGGTTGTGTCGTTTGGCCGTCTGCAGTTATTGTAGGGGAGTCAGCGTTGAGTCTGTGGTTTGTGAGCAGAAGTTGTTTTTTTGACGCGTTTGGTGTTAGTCTCCATTTATAAAACCATGTCATTGTGTTGTTTGTTAGTGTTTGGAGTCTTTGAGCTGCTCTCTCAGTAGTTTTGTCATGTACGATAAGTGGCGTGTCGTCTGCGTATTGTAATATGCATGCCGATCTGTCGATTTGACTTTTGTCTGGTAAGTTGTAATTGTATATGTCATGGCAGTATATATTGTAGAGAAACGGTGAGAGCGGGGATCCTTGAGGGAGGCCTTGTTCACGGAAAAAAGAAAATGACAGTGTTTTGTCAATTCGTACTTGTAGTTGTCTGTTTTCTAGTATCTTTTATCATATTTTATGATAATATCGGCATTTGTCTCTTATCAAAACTGTTCAACTTGCTTTTCTAGTTACTAATCTGGAAATTCTTATTTGAATGTTTTGATTTTTTATCAATTTGGCTAATAAAGATTAGCAAAACTCAAAGTTGAGTAACTTCTATTTCGCTCTAACTTTACAAAAGACTTAAGTAGTACAAATTTGAAGTTTTAATTAAATTATTATGTATGAGCAAAAAGTAATAGAAGTTTATAAAGTGATAGAGTTAATTATTATTAACCATAACAATGAGTGCTGTTAAAATGAAATAAATTTCTTATAAACTTAGTTTAGTAAAATTAAAACAATCAATAACAGGTTTTAATATATTTTTTTTGTCGTTTTCGATATAAAATGTTTTTGCTACTGTTAACAGATTTAACATTAAAGCGCTGTTCATTGTTACAATTCTTGTCGTTCGTAAGTGATTATATTAATTAATTTTGTTTAAAACGTTGTCGTTGAATTCACTTCTTTTAACTGGTTCAATAAATAATAACAAAAATAACAAAAATAAATCAAAATTTTATAACAAAAAATTTTCTTCACTTTTGGTTTGATTCAATAACAGAATGTTTTACTTTCACTTAAACTCATTTGATGTGAACTTAATGAAATGCAAAATTAGTCTGAAGGAGAATCCGAAATTTTTCAAGTCAACCATTACGTCTCAAACATAGGTTCAGCGTGAAGCCCAAATTCCGGTGATCAAATATTTTTTTTATAAAAATCTAACAGTATTCTTCATATACGTGCACTAGTTTCGAATTATGGCAATAATGCAGCTTATTGACTTTTAAAGTATCAGCCTGTGTTGGGCTTTAAATATAGTTTAATAAAAATCCACTAGATTTAAATTTAAACTATATCGCAATAACTTGATTAAACTAAATATGTTAAAGCCAATGATGTATGTTGCGACTATGACCAAAATATTATCTACGTACCGGGTGTAACATTTAAGTTGGCACGCAATAGCAAAGCTAGATTTTACCAAACATTCCGGTAAGATTACCAAGATACCAAACATTCCGGTACATTCTAGATAGATTTTACCAAACATTCCGTTAAGGCATGAGCGACAGGAAAATTTAATTTTGTCGTTTATAAAGCCATCTGTCGTGAATAAAAAAAGTTTTAAACAAATTTCATGTCTTCTTAGCCGGAGAATCTAAGTCTGCAAGAAAAAGTGGGGGTGCAATTTAAAAAATCAAACTTATCCCCCTTCCTACCACAAGGAGCGGCAGAGGAATACCAATTTTGTCATCAATGTATTTCCCCCGCGGAATAATACAATTTTGATACTAAACAGTAGTAGTAGTAGTAAACATTTTTATTTCTAAAAAAGGCTATCGACCTATCGGTCTTTCTGCCCTTGTTTAGTACATATAGTCTTAATCTAAATAAAAAAACAAAGATAAAAATTCTCTTATTCTAACGCAACTGCGTTTGTAAGTGTTCGAGTAGCGTTGATGTAGGGAAACGGAAGCGGGATTGACTGGTTGGTCTTGTAAGACAAAGGGGATTCAGTATGGTCCAGTTGTAGGGGTGGTTTGTCCATTTTTTCTGTAGGTGTATGAGTCTTTCCGAAATCTTTGTCATGTTTGTGCGTTCGTATAGTAGTTGGGTGGAGGGGTTTTGTAGTGGGTTTTGGGGGTGTCTTATTCGCGTTGCAATTTGTTCTGTTGTTTGTATATAACGTTTTGTCCTTTCTGTTCCGTTGGTCATGAGTATATGTCCATAGCCTAAGAGGGGTCTGCAGATCGCTTTGTATATTTTTGTCGCGGTATTTGTACTAATTCCTTTGTCTTTGTATGTTAGTGAGCGAAAGTGTTTTGTTCTTTTTATCGTTTCTGTTCTTCTTTCTGTTCTAAACATTTTTTCGTAAAGTGCTTAGTAGTAGTAGTAAACGTCTTTATTTCTAAAAAAGGCTATCGACCTATCGGTCTTTCTGCCCTTGTTTAATACATGTAAAGTGCTTATTATTCGAGATATTGAGATATATCAAGTTAAATGTTACACCCGGTATACACATATGCAATAAATCACGTCTGTCTCTAAGCTTATATAGTACATGCAACTGACATTTTCAAATTACAAATAATATAAATGGCACGACAATAACTGATAACATTAAAGGTTTTATTTAAAAGGCCAATAAAACTACATTAGGAAAGATTTGCAATAAGTACAAAGCAATTATGTATATCAGTAACATATATGTATCTGATCTACTAAGTGTTTATTGATTCGCGACTGGGTGTATCCAATGGGTTTTATCGTTCATTGATTCAAGGTAGTTGTTTGCTTAGATGGCGAGAAAATGTAATTTGGTATTAGCAGAACAAAGATTTAGAGCAGAACAAGGAGGTTGTTAATTGGACGACGACCTAATTACGTACAGAGTGAATAGTACAAAGAACATGGAATAAATTCGTTATTATCTAATAATATTGCAAGAGGAATTTTTTTAATGTGCGTCTTTTATTACAATTTGTGTTTAAGCGAGATTGTAGTACTTTGCGACGGACGAGCCTGGAAGAGCCCAAACTCCTCTCTCTAAGAATTGTTTTGGTTTGTCGTGCTTTTTAACCAACGATATTACTTTTTTCTGGTACCTCAAGATAGGACTTGTTTAAAAATTTAATTGCATGAGTATATAACTATGAATAATGTAGCTTTGACAAAAAAATATAAGCAAGAAACAGCAAAAAAGGTAGACATGTACTTTAGGACAATACATTACACGAGCATTTGAACAGTCCTAAAGTGCAGCATCTAAGTAAGTATTCGAAAATAAGAGCGTTTATTATACATTATTTTTAAGTAATTGTTTAGGATCATCTTTGTTCCTTAGAAGATATATTACACAGATTATAAAAACTGTTAGTGATTGGATGATTTAAAACCCAAGCAACCATTCAGCATGTATAAGTCGGCTACAGTTGAAAAAGCCTATCCAAAAGCATTCATCGAAAAACATATTACAAACACAATTTATGCAACCGAAATTTGTCGCCTGTCTTAAATACGGACATTCCTGTTGAAAAAGAATTTGCTCATTCTGGACCATCTCTTCATCCCCATAAGTCGTTAACGCCGCAAAGCCTTGTCAGTCCAGAAATTATAAAGCGGTGTCCAAAAACTGCATTGAGAAAATCAAAAGGAGGAAGGAAGAAGCGACAATCAAGAAATTAACGAAAACTTTAATAAATGAGTTAAACTATTTTTAAAGAGGCCGATTAGAATCTTGAAGATCACAGTTCAAAAAGTAAACACCCTGCGACTTCGATGGCTAAGTCCCAGTTGAAGATTCCAATAACTATGAAGACGAGTAATTGAAAAACTGATTGAAGAAGACAGAATGGAAATAGAACTAAAAATAAATATGGAGTACGAATTGACAAAACACTGTCATTTTCTTTTTCCCCTGAACAAGGGCTCCCTCAAGGATCCCCGCTCTCACCGTTTCTCTACAATATATACTGCCATGACATATACAATTACAACTTACCAGACAGAAATCAAATCGACAGATCGGCATACATATTACAATACGCAGACGACACGGCACTTATTGTACATGACAAAACTACTGAGAGAGCAGCTCAAAGACTCCAAACACTAACAAACAACACAATGACATGGTTTTATAAATGGAGACTAACACCAAACGCGTCAAAAAACCAACTTCTGCTCACAAACCACAGACTCAACGCTGATTCCCCTACAATAACTGCAGACGGCCAAACGACACAACCAAAAAACGACGTAAAATACCTTGGAATCACAATTGACCACAAACTTAAATTCACTAAACACATACGAAACATCAGGGCAGAAACAATAAAGAGAACAAAACACTTCCGATCACTAACCTACAAAGACAGAGGAATTAGCACAAACACCGCCACCAAAATATATAAAGCTATTTGTAGACCCTTGCTAGACTTTGGACATATACTCATGACCAACGGAACAGAAAGGACAAAACGTTATACACAAACAACAGAACAAATTGCACTAAGACTAATAACACGAATAAGACACCCCCAAAACCCACTACACAACCCCCCCACCCAACTACTATACGAACGCACAAACATGACAAAAATCTCGGAAAGACTCATACAGCTACAGACAAAATGGACAAACAACCCCTACAACTGGACCATACTGAATCCCCTTTGTCTTACAAGACCAACCAGACAATCCCGCTTCCGTTTCCCTACATTAACGCTACTCGAACACTTACAAACGCAACGGACTAGTGGACAATAAAATAATTTCTTCTTGCCACTGAAATCTTATTTATTTAATAGTATTGTTAACCTAGAATAAGAGAATTTTCATATTTGTTTTTTATTTAGATTAAGACTGCATGTATTAAACAAGGGCAGAAAGACCGATAGGTCGATAGCCTTTTTTAGAAATAAAGATGTTTACTACTACTAAATATGGAAAATACCCCAATTTTATAAAAAGACATCGCACCAGCAGAACGGAATGAGGAGAAATCCATCCGTGATGTACACAGATGACATCAAGAGGATATTAAAGGTTAAATGTTCCAGATGGTTTTTATTCATGAATAGTAATAAAAAAATAATGAATAGTAATTATTTTGAAAGAAATTAAAAATTATGTGAGAAAAAAACGTCTGTAAGAACAACACTCTCCATTTATTTTTTTAAGAAAATAACAAACAATCAAAAAATAATTATAATTAAGTATGTAAAAAATCTATAATTATTCTAAATAAACAAACTTAACACCTTAAGAAAATTACAAAACCAGCAGTACTTATTAAGTCGGAAAGACGAATGGAATAATTTTCAATTTCTTTAGGTTTCTTTTTCATTTAGGTTTTCTAAAGGTTTAATATGTAGTCATATTAATAAACATGTTAATTAGCTGTCGTGTTATCTATTCATATTTATTGTCGCTTGATCAATGTAGAAATACAGTTGTACTCTTTTCAGAATAGTAGGGAAAATATCGAAGTGTAGTGGATTTAATTAAAATACTGTACTTAATAAAATATTTGGAAAAAACCTTAAACTCAAAAAATTCACATATAATTCATACCTTTCCATTTGTTCAAAAAAAGGTGCAAATTTTATATAGAAATGTTCGAACTTGAATTGAAAATGTGTTAGTATCAAACAGATAAATGAATTTTACCTGAAAAAATGCAAACGTAATCGCGCTCAAACTCTGACTACTATATTTCTCCACTACTCGATTAATAGCAAGTTTTGTAAAAACTAACTGGAATAAATTATGTTTTTAATCAAGATCAATTTAAGGAAAACAAATTTTTGTATACTTAATTGAAGTAATTAAGCTGCAAGCTTTGAACAAGTGATTTATCGGATTCAGTTGAATAACCCATATTAAATAGTAATTACTAACTCATAATCTTTGCGCCCGGTATTGGACGACGTCTGAACGGAACGCCATGTTCCGTTCAGCATTCCATAAATCGTTTAGAGAGCGAGTGTTGGGGCAGTTTCTGCAGCTTGTGAGATGAGCCATCTCTTGAATTTCTCCGCAGTCACATAAAGCATCTTGATGGTCTATTTGGTTCCATCTAGTCTTGTTGATTTTCATAGCTGCAGCTCCAGTTCTCCAGTTCCCTCCAGGATTTTTGTGGCGTAAGGGTAATGGGTGGTTTTCTGGGGGTTTTTCACCAACCATCTTAAAGAAGTTCCTTAAGATGGTTCCTAAGATTTGAGCCTTCCCTGTGTCACACATGTTCCGTATAGTGTGTGTGTCTCATCAAAGGTCTTCTTGAATTTTGCTGAGTATACAGCGGCTTGGCGGCGAATCGGTGGGCTGGTAAAGCCTGCTGCTTTGTAAAGTGCTGGTCCTTGCGGACGGCCATTTCTTTGATCTCTCCACCTGCTTAAATAGAATCGTGGGTTTAGTAGTACAGATGAGACTACTTGTGTGAGTTTCTAGTCTTTGGTGAGGTTATACATTTTTGTTTAAACGTTTTTTATGGTTTACGGTATCAAACTCCGCGGATAAGTTAACGAATGCAACGCGCGTGATAAGATTTTCTTCGAACCCCTTTTCTATATGTTCGGTTAGTGCAAGGTCTTGGCCAGTACATGATTTCCCAGGTCGAAAGCCTGCTTGTTGCGGTATGAGTTTAGGCTCTATGGTATTTCCCACACGATTTAAAATCAGAGGTTCATAAACCTTAAAAAGATGGCAAAGAGGGGAAATTGGTTGAAATCAGCTGGCAGATTCCGGGTCCTTTCCTGGTTTAAGCAGAGAAATCACTTTGGATTTTCTCCATAGCTTTGGGATTTTAAGGTCTGAAACGCAGTTGTTGAAGAGGTTTACCAACCAGTTTTTCGTTACAGGACCAAAGTGCTTTATTTGTTCCGTACATATGTCGTCCACTCCAGCGGCGTTCCCATGTTTCATTGTGTTGACGGCATTATTAAACTCTTTGACGGCAAAAGGTGCTTCCAAGCTATGTTTCTATTGCGTGATCTCTTTGCAATCGTTTTATACCATACCTCTCGGTATGGCATTTCTAGAGATTTCTTTAAGGATCTCGGTAAACTGTTAGTAGTTTTCCGGTTTCGGTTCTACACTGCTAAATCTCTGGTCCAGCATTTTGGCTCTGGTCCAGCAATTTGTTTTTTGAAGTTTAATCTGCGTCTGGAGGAAATGGTTGGTGCTTTTACGGCAGCATAAACTACAAGGCCAACCGATCGGTGTTGGGTTTTTGGTATGGGATCGTAGACTCTTTTGACACACAGAGCAGCCAACCCATCACTGGAAAAGCATAGGTCAGGGTTGTATCCTCTTCTCCAGATTTTACTTTGGAATGAGTATGGGAGCTTAGAATCATGTTTAAGGGAGAAATCATTCCCTTCACACCATTCTTCCACTGCTTCCCCGTTGTTGTCGGTCTCAGAGTAACCCCATGAGGTGTGTATGACTGTTGAAGTCGCCAATGGCAAGAATCAAAGTTTTTTGGCGGTGTAAAAGCAAATGCTTCTGTAGGAGGTTTGTAGACGGATGTGACTGTGACTCTGCCTATTTCTATATTGATGATTTCAATTCCTTTGTTCTCGGTACAATATGCTGATGATATAGCCTTATCTGACATGGCAAAAACAGCACTTTCGTGTTTGTTATGTGGAGTTTCTGATAACATGTGCATTCCTGCGATCTAGGGTCTATGATGGGTCACGTCCCAATGGGTTTCTTGTACACACATAATGTCGCATCCGGACTTTACACAGAAATCTGATTTTTTGTTAAGCCCTCTGTGTTTATGGATGCTATTGTCAGAGTTGGTTCTGAAAAGAACCTTGGGATGGTTTTGGTTCTCATTTTGATTTCTTGTTGTTGCTTTGATGGTGGAAGGATTGGCCGTCAATAGACGTTTCCAGTGGACGTCGGCAACAGTCACGAGATTTCCAGTCTGTTGCTCGCTTGGAGGCTCCTTCCGTGTCCCCCAAATATTAATTATAATGCAGCTTTTAAGCATTTCCAAGTTCTTAGATTTGCACTTAATAGACAGGCGAGTGACAGAGGAATTTTACTACAAAACCAGTATTTTGGGTATGGTAACAAGCTTTTCAAGCATTGATAAAAATGTAGAAGTAATAACATTCGAAGTAAGAAAGTAGATTAAAGTATAAGAAAGTAGATTAAAATAATAACAAAACAAAGCAATGTGTTAACTATTAAAACAGCGCTTTTTTAAACGCAATAATAGTTCAAACACAGAGCCACAATTAAATCTATTCAAGTAAATGAACTTCTTAATAAACAAAAGAATACTCAAGAACCTACGTTAACTTATAGAGGATTATTTAAAAAGCAGTATATTTAAAGGAGGTACTTGTGAATTCGAACTAATTCTTATATTTCCTGAAAACTTCACTTCACCTATAAAAAGTTGCACAAGAAAATTAAGAAGCGACCTGTAAAATCTAAATTAAGTTATCAAGAAACAACGGGAAACATATAACAGTCGTTGGACACAAAAACAATCGGTTGAGTGAAGAAAATTCAAATTGTCAAGATTTTTAAAGGTCTTAGCTTAGAATTAATATTTTTTTGCATAAATTTCGATGTCTCTGGTTTCTGGACCGATGTTTATAAGTGTCTTAATTACTTAATTAAAAAAAAGTCTAATTTAAAATTTATTTTGTTTCAGAGCCAGCTGCCTGAGCTTATTGTAAGTACTTTAACTGGAGGTTCTAAATTTTTAAGATATTGATGACTCTTACTCTCCCTTTTCTTAGTAATCCCGCTAAAGATAACTCAATTGATGCAGCAGTGGAAAAGTTTAAAGATACCAAAGATGAAGGACTTCGGGTAATGATAGCGAGTTGCCACTCACTAAGCAAATATGAAGGCAAAAGTTTAAAAAATGTGCTTCCACAAGTAAGTCTAAAGAATATTGCTATTGAAGTTTAATAAATGTTAATTTTTTATTTCTAGATATTAGCATCACTATTAGCAGCTAGTTTTCACATAGGGAATGGAATCTCATTAGCTTATTCAGCAGTATTAATCTCACAATTAGCCGAACCAGACAGTCCAATTAAATCCACAAAAACAGAGAACTCATGGATGGGTAAGTCAATTATTCACATAAATAAGCAGATGGGCGGCATATCCGATATAAACGCACTTCAATAAATCTTCGTAACATAAAAATACACAGTGTTAACTGAAAAACATTTGGAATCGCAGTTTTGAGGTATTTCTAAGTAAAAAACATTAATTAGGTTCAGTTCAAATTTGTCCAGTTCTAAGTTTAAATATTTTAATTCACTTTCTCAAATTTAATGGATAATTAAATAAATAATGCGCTATAAAACAGACAGAAAATAATAAATAACACTGAATAACAGTTCAAGAAATCAAAAGAAAAATTACAATAACCATTAGATTAATTCAACGAAATACCATTTGTCTCATTGGACTCATCAGACTCATTGGTTGATTTTTAGTGTTTTTGTATTTTTTTCAAAATAATTGTTCTTTGTATTGGATTGTAATGTATTGGTATGTATCTTTTTGTAACACCCGGTTACAAAAAGGTTGGCCAATCTTATAATGACAGGTTTCCTGGCCAAATTGAATACGAGTTTCATAATATAATTTTACAATGTGGGTCACCGTGTTCGATATACATGGTGTCCAAATTTAGGATGTGAAAAATTTCGCTTATTTCGAATAGCTAGTTCCACTAGTTACATAAGAAATTTCTAGTTGGGCATTTTTCCGTTCAAGAATTCCGTTCATGAATTGAAACAGTTTTTCGTATTTTTGAAATTATATCACACACTATCTAAACACTATTTGAAACAAATTGCTGGAAAAAACTGGTAATGCAATGATTTTGTTTAAATTAATGCAACAATGAAATAGTGTTTTAATAATTTGGGAAATAGTGAGAGTTATGTATAAAATAAACAAAATTAACTAAATACAAATTAATATTAAACTGATTAATTAATAAACATCTGCTGCTCTATAAATTAGTAAACAACAAAATTAGTAAGATAAAGGTCAATTTTATTGAACATTTTTTGCTTTTAATCAGTCTGACGACTAATTTAATTCGGCCATATTTAATATGTAACCGAGTAAAGAATAAAAAATGTATTGAAACATTACATGCTTTTAAGTATTTAAACCCTTTAAGTAAAAATTCAAAATATTAAAATATGATTGACACATATCTAATAAATACTGTAACATGGTATTTAAAGAATATTGTGAATGGTCAGTATTCTGAAAAAAAAAATTTCTTTTACATTGGATAATTTTTTTATTATTATTATTTTAGCTAGCGTTCTTATAGTGGTCATTCCTCCAGCTTCCATCTTCAGCGGTATTATCATGGATAATCTTGGAAGACTAAACTGCATAAAAATAGCAGGAATTCCAGGAGTTGTCGGCTGGTCCATGATTGCTTTAGCCAACAATGTTACTACTATTATTATTGGCAGGCTTTTGGTAGGGATTTCTTCAGGTAATTATGGGCATTTTCAAGCGTTTTCTTAAGAAAATCAAGAGAATAGAAATAAAATTGTCAGATTATACTGATATGCATAGGGATCTGGCACTGTTTACCTAAAAAAAAATTCTCAGATAAATTTGTTAGGAAACTTTTGCAAGAAACTAGAAAGATCTTAACTGATATCAGAGCTGAAAATAATGACTTTAATTACCAGCGTCACTCGATTAAAGATTTGAGCAAATATCTACGGAACTTGGCTTTTATATATTTTTGTTCCTTTTTCCTTTGTGAAACATTTCAAGAATAAAAAAATACCCGTTACGTGCTGAAAAAGTTATGACAAAAGCAATATTTTCTACTATATATCAACCTCCTATAAAACTAAGTTTAGATAAAATATCTTTTTTTACATATTACAAATTGTACACGATACATTTTAACACCCTGTACTACATGATATATTTATTTACTATTTGTTACAGCTTGGGGAACCAGTCCTGGCATAGTTTATATTACAGAAATTGCAAGTTCGAATTTAAGAATGTCTTTGATGGCCATTGCACCAGCGTATGTTTCACTTGGTAATTATTTTCTTTAACTTTTTTAAATTTCTGCTTCTATACAAAACGATTTATGTAGCATTTAACCAAAAAAATATATGTAGACTGTAATTCGTCAACAAAAGATTGAAAAATTATGGAAGATAGGTCTTAGATATATAGAGGATTGAGGTCCCAGAACATACTCAAGATACTCTATTCATGTGAAATAATTATAAGAATATATCACGTCTGTTTATACCGGATGTTCATACCTTATAGCCTATTTTAGATGGAGTGGACTCTTACACTAAAAAAATACTTTTTGCTTTTTTATTAATAAACTTGGACCAAGCAAAATCTTAGAAAGACAAGTGAGCAGAAGGATGCCATTTAAACAGATTTGCGTATGTCTGGCAAATCTCTCTTCAATGTGTACGAAAAATGTTAAATAATTCTAACTCCTGGCTACAATAAAAAATAAGCGATAAATAACATCGCTTAAGTAGAGGAATTACAAACAAAACAACACATATTTCTATTTTTAAATCTTAACTTTGACTCTTTGTATTTTGAAAAACCGCTAGGTTAATGAGAAATATGTTGGAGGATTTTGTACAGACATTTTACAGACACCCTGTATATCTGATGATAAGAATTGCAGCTCATATTTCTCAGGTACACTGTACACGAGTTGTTCCTAAGATGTTTCTATGAAGAAGATACTTCTATGCTAAATAAAAAATGTTTAAAAGATTTTTGACACGCTGTTTCATAACTTAATTTTCAAATTCTTAATTTAAAAAAGGGAATCAAATCGAACTGTTTAGAGTTAATTTTGCTGTGACTTCATAACTCAGAAACCCCAACATTGTTTCACAACTAAATGAAAAAAAAATGTACTGATATAGACACCGTATCCATAAAGGAAGGTATAAAATCGATTAGAATTCGGGGGATGTTTTTTCAGAAAAATTTTAATAAACAGAGTGTTCCGAAGTTGAGATACGACCTTCAAGTTGAACCTTTCAAATGGAACCCCCATATCTTGATTTTTTGTTACATTTTCGGGTCCTACGTAAAATTTCGAGCATTTCACATGTAACTATCGATATTTACCTGTTTGCGAAATAACGGCGTTTGATAAAAAATATTTATGGCAGCAGCGGTACGTGTCCGAGTATTCTTCTGAAAGAAAATTGCCTTAATCTTAATCAAAGTTATTTCTTTCTTCATGGACAGGCTGAATATTGCTTTGTAAAATTGTTATGAATTTTACTTCCAACTATATTTATTTTATCTCGGGCGTGAGTTAGAGCAAGAGCTAGTACTTTGCGGCTAGTGAACAATTTTTGGAACGCTCAATGGACAATACAAAATTATGCACACTCAAATTCAACTGCACAACTAATGTATTTAAACAAGTTAACAATTTTACTGAGAGTAATAAAGGTAAAAAAAAACATATAAATTTACTTAGAGTGTATCACTCGGATATTTTTGGTAGCACCCTTAATCTATGGATACCTTAACTTCAATCAAGCCTGGGTGGTGAAGGGGAAGGACCCTGAGGGGGACCTGCTGGAGTGATCACTTCAGTCAGTGGCCTCGCAGGTCTTCCAATGGGGATCGGTCGTGATCATAAATAAAAATAAAAAAATCCACAGTAAAGGGGTACCAAATAAATAAGGAAATCACTCAGGTCCGACTGTGAATCGCAATTAAAGTAAAAAGAAACAAAATGAACTGAATGCAGTTGAACTTGAATGTTTCAGCACAAGCAGTTAACTATAAAACGTTATTAATTCCTATTATAAAAAAAACTGTCATAAAAAAACTGATAAAAAAAACAAAGTCTTCACCAAAAGTTGGGCGCCAGCATGCTTCCAAGTAGCATACAACTTCTACCCAAAATAGAAAACACCAGAACCAGCCTCCACGTCAAAAATCCAAAGGTCCCGCTGAAGTTCCCCAAAAGAGCTGGTTTTGAATTGCTCCTCGGATCTCGGATCAATTCCACGTGGTCATAACGGCCATCATGGATTCGTCTATCTGGTTCTTGGGTCTCAAAACTTCACTCGCCGACTCTTGCAAACCTCTTGCAAACCATCAATCAAGGCCTCTTGCAAGCATCATCAATAAATTTCTTGATTCTAAAACCTTTCAAAAAAACCGACCATGCGGTAGCGCTGAACACAATGAAAATCTCAAAGCCCGACCGTGCGGAACAAACTCAAAAATCGACCTGCCGATCTGATCGTCACGGCCTAATTCCTCAACCACCAAAAATCTACCGCTACACCAGTAGAAGTTTTTCCTCCCCCCAACCTTCCGTTGGAGCAGGAATCAAAAATCACCAATTTCATTGGCCCTAACGGACACGTGATCCCGCAATCTACCAAACATTTTTTTCACCTGCGATAAGAATCGAAACTGCGATACGAATCGCCAAATTTGCTAGATTCGGATTTTACAGCCAAAATTTAACTCTATGATGAAAAAACCAAAACAGATATGCTTGGCAAATAACTTGCACACGCATACCCAGGTTGAAAACAAATTAACAGGTTTACGGCAAAATATTTGCACGTAACAAAATCTATACAGATATGTTTAATTGTGCATAATAATCTATTGCTTCAAGGAATGGTCTTAACTTACTTAGGAGGTTGGTATCTCCATTGGAGAACCTTAGCTTGGGTTTGCAATGTATTCATTATTGTTCCTTGTTTGGTATGCATTATTATCCATGAAAGTCCTTCGTGGCTAATTTTGAAAGGTAAATACGAGCAGGCGAAGAAGAGTTTGGAATGGATCCACAAGTATCAAAAACCGCCTGGAGAGGTAAATATTGCCCAATACCAGGATGGCATAAAAATATAAAGGCCATCGTTTGTGTGCTTCCAGCAGGAAACGTTTGCAGACCTACAGTACAAGATATTACATGACGAACAGCAGAAAAAGAAAGAAGAACAGGAAAAGCAGAAAAACCAAAAAGGCGTTAAGTTTATCATTCAAGAGTTCTTGAAACCTACCGGATGGAAACCCCTAGTTATTTTGACGGGCTTGTTTTTCTTTCAACACTTTTCTGGGATCTACATTACCATGTTTTACAGCATCAGTTTTATTCAGGTAAGGAAATATCGAGCTCGCTAACTAAATATTATTCAGTACTATTTAAGCAGAAAGCTGACACTGTGCTGTTTTATGTGAACTAAATTTCAAATTGAATTATGAGTTAAACTGGAGAAACTGCGCAAGAGGAAAGCGCAGCTGCTGATCTCGTTAACCTTCCTACTAAGAGACCGTGACACCAAGATCATTCCCAACTTCTTGAAGTTTAAGAAGTTTTTTAGTTCCTAACAGGCCAAACGGATCTACGGCCGCACTGAACAGGCCTTCCAACGGGAAAGAATACATGAGAATCGTCGGGACCTCGCACGCAACGATTAAAGACTGATATATATATATATATATATATATATACATTTACAACTTGCCAACGGGATATACTGGAGTGACTGGCGTAAGGTTGACCTCTTGACGCTATGAGCGAATGACTGTTGCAGAAGCCGTCGCTACCAACCAATAGAAGAAGAAATTTGAGGAGTAACATAAAAAAGGGGAACGTTTCCAAGTCTAGAAGGCTGATCCCGAGAATCACTCGAGGGTTGTGGTCAACCTGACCAATAAAGAACTGTTCACCGATGAAATGAACATCCTAAAGCAGGGAGGGAATTTTGCAATAGTACCTACTAAGCTACCTGTAGAAGACATCATAGCTGACGTGGAAAGCGGTATACGTCTACTACTAGCGTATAATGCAGATCAAATAAGAGAGGGAACAGCGCGCATCTTACAACGTGCAAAACCCTCTAAAAGCAATCTCAATCACGGAGAGCGTCAAGCATTAACCTCCTTAATCCATAAGATCCTTAAACAACAAGGAAATCCTCCTTTTACTGGCTGATAAAGGAAATGCCACTGGAGTCATAGCAATGGAAGCCTATGATGATAAGATCAAGGCACTACTGGATCCTGCCACTTACAGAAAATTATCACGTGATCCAATATCCCGAATTTTACGACTGCGAAGGAATTTCTGAAGGACTACCAACAGCCTTCTTAAGGAATTGTCACCTGCTCCAGAAAATCTGATCAGCTTGAAAAAGTCGGAAGCTCTGCCACCAAGGCTTTATGGCCTACCCAAAATACACAAACCCGGAGTGCCCTGAGGACTATTGTAAGCACTTTATTAGGCCCCAACTACGAAACCGCCAAATACCTCGCCAAGCTTCTACAACAAAAAATTGGCCACTCGGAGAGTTCTGTCAAGGATTCAGGACACTTCGTTGAGACGCTAAGATCGTTCAATGTCACCAACACGGACATGCTCGTGAGCTTCGATGTGGTTTCGCTTTTTACGATGGTACCGATAGAAGAATCCATGAGGTACATTGTAACTTTTTCCTAGGGATATAACCAAGCCGTTTAGACATATTTCCAATGGAAGATTGATATCTACGAACAAACTGATGGTGTAGCCATGGAGAGTCCACTCAGTCAGGTGGTAGCCAATTACTTCATGGAGATCTTTGAACAAAAATGGCTAGCACTGGCGGAGAAGAAACCGAAATGCTGGTTTAGATACGTAGGTGATACCTTTTTGATTTGGAGTCACGGGGAGAACAAACTTTGCAGGTTTCTTGACCACCGTATCTCATTGAATCCGAGAATTCAATTCACCATGGAAATTGAGAATAATGGAAGTCGACCTTTCCTAAATGTTTTGGTTTCCAGACTACCTAATGGAAAGCTGGCTCATTCGGTCTACAGGAAACCCACACACACCGACCGGTATCTCAACAATGAATCAAACCACCACCCCAGACAAAAACGAGACGTCATTAAAACCTTGGCCAAAAGAGCTGAGAAAATTTGCGATCCAATTGAACTTGAGAAGGAGTTGAGAGACTTGGAGAGGGCGTTTAGGATAAATGGGTACAATAATCAGGAGATAAGGAGAATACTCAGGCGAAGAACTTCCTATCAAAATGACACAAAAGTGAAAGAAACCGTGGAGAAACAGGGCCTCGCGTTCCTGCCCTACATACACAGAGTCACCGACAGAATTGGCAAATGGATGTTACAGAAATATAACATTAAAACGGCCTTCAAGCCAACAAAAAACAATCAAGGATACTAAGGTCGGGCAAGGACAAAAATAATCCTCTATCAACATCTGAAGCCTACAGGATTCCATGCAGCTGTGGCGCAGTCTACATTGGCAGAACGAAACGAAGCGTCAACATACAACAAATTGGGATTAGCTGAGCACGCCCTGGCGGATGGACACCAAATCCTTTTTCATGAAGCAGACGTTTTAAACCAAACCCAACACTACTTTCCACGAATCATGAAGGAAGCCATTGAAATATTCAAACACTCGGACAACTTTAATAGGAAGGGGAAAGTAAGTGCGCTGAACCAGAGCTGGAAGCGAGCACTACGCTCCACGTCAGCTCCACCTAAGCGCCTGAAGATATAAATAGAGCAGTAATTCCGGTTAGAAAACCAGTCATCGTCGAGAGACTCGGGAGACAACTTTGACGGCTACCTCATCGCCTTTGAGAATGTTCACCGCCGATGTGAACAAAACGTTAGGAAATACTTCCAATGGACCACGGCTTATAAACCCGGAAAACTTTTCATCTTTCAATTTAATCTGCCGTGAAAGCCTACACAGTCGGTTATGGAAATATACCATTACTGATGGCATTACTGATTAGGCATCACACTGTATAATTTACTAGACGGATAGTTAGCAATTCATATGCTACCTACTGGAAGACATTGATAATTAATATATCCGCATAACTTTGCAAACCTTGCTTTCAATGAGTCTATCCAATAATTTGTTGCGTATTTCAGGAAGCCGGAAGCAGCATTAATGGATACTTGGCTTCCATACTGATTGGGGTCGTAAGATTAATAATGTCCATGATGAGCATTTATATTTTAAAAAGGTTCCATAGAAGATCTTTAATATTCATCAGTAGCGGCTTGATGGCATTAAGCATGTTTATTGCTGGCTTGTGGACCATGTGGATTCAGGAAGGTAAATCGATACAAATAAATGTATCCATACCTATTCAATATTAGACTCATTATGAATGTGTTGAGTAAGTTGTAATTATGGTTATTATTTCCAAGGAAATAATGAGAGGGAATTATGACTACTCCTTCGTGTGCAGGGTGGGCCAAATTGGACTCCTTTTAAATAAATATGGAAACTCCTATTTCCATACCAGATAGACGAAAACTGATCTCGGTGTTTGATCCTCGATTTTTATGACAAAATTAATGGCAAAAACCGTGTCAATATCTCTAACAGTTTCAGAGATACAGGGTCTTTTGCAGAAATCTGCCCTTTTGGAAAAGCTCTCTTTTCCTCTGATTTTTTCTACTTTTTACGGAAACATTTCCAAAGCACTTTTTGACGTAGTATGCAATAATGTAAGTTTCATTTGCGTCTCCGCATTGGAAAAAGCGGTAGACAATTCGAACATCTCTGGTAAGGAAATGTTTTGTTCTTGTTGGCTGGATGGTTAATGTTTTGTTTTCTAATACATAGTTAATTTTCATTATATATACGGCTTCAATAATGATCTATACTTCTTCTTGAACTCCATTTTATTGCGACGCCTTCGAAAACCTTTAAACTTGAAAATTGTTAAAGCTTTATATTTCATGGAATACGTGAGCAAAACATAGAGTGTGCAATATTTTTGGAGACGTAGTTTCCAGCTCTAGTCATATATGATAAAATATACAGAGTATACCATTTGAATAAATAATTATTATTATAATTTAAATAATTAAATAATTCTTTTTTTAATAAATATGAAAGTATTGTTGTTGTCACAAATGAAGCTAACAATACTCGATTCTTCGTCAAAAAGTGCTTTGAAAATGTTCTCGCAGAAACTAAAAAAAAATCGGGGAAAAAGTTAGAGAGCCTTTCCAAAAATGCAGATTTGCAAAACAAAATTGCAGTTAGAGATATCGACACAGACGGACACCAGTTTTCGTCTGTCTGTGATAGAATACAAATTAGCCCACTGTCGATTGTTTTTAATATTAACGCATTAGCAAAATTAACAAAAAACCGCCTTTCTCGTGTTAATTTTGAAAATGTCTTTTTCTCTGTGCTCGTGAACAAATCTTGAATGAATAAAGTCGTGGATAAAGTACATTATAACACTCCGTTTTATGTCCATTATTAATAATAATGGCTATCATTATTCGCATCATTATAGGGGAAAGTGTTGTACATTTTCCTGATTCTTGATTTGAAAACCAGACAACCCACTAAGCTCCTCAGGTTGCTGAGATTACTAGAAACGCCAGTCCAAAAACGTTCTCCCATCAAATAATTGCAAGAGCAATTTGTTTCTTACATTCAGCTCCTTTGTTGCAAACGGGTATTTGTTCCTTAAATACGAAAATTTTGCATACAAATTTTTGTGAGTTTTCTAACCGATCGACCGGCAGCTAACATTGAAACCGAAGCTGAAGAACCGGTTGAAAACTAGCCTCTACCGCATCATCCACATAAGTCGTCAAAGCAGCAGTCTCATTCCAGAAATGATTAAGCGGTTTGCAAAAGTTGCATTGAGAAGAACTAAAGGAGGAAATAAGAAACGAAAAAGCAAGTATATTATAAGAAACTTCCGAAATAAACATATCGAAAGAACAATTTTTGAAGAATCGAGCCAGATATCGGAAGAGCAAAGTTTCAAAAAGTGATCGGAAAAGGTTTTCGAGGAAAGTTCGAACGACATCGGCGACAAAGCATCTGTAAAAAAAAATTTTTAGCGATGAAGATTTAGAAAAAATTGATTGAATTAGAAGGTATGGAAAAAGAGCAGAAAAGAGGTATGGAAAATGCATTGCCAGAACTAAACTGAAAGAAATACATGCATTTAATGGAGGAATTTAAAGGATAAATCTTTAAAAAATAACAGTTTCGGAAAAAATGAAAAATTTCATTAAATTATTTAAAAAACCGATCTGCCAGAAGCTTCTATTGAAATCCGAACTGAAGTCTCTATTAAAAATAATGTTGATCAAAAACTAAAGTAGGAAATAAGAAATGGAAAATAAAGAATATTAAAGGAACCTCCTTAATTAAAGAAGTTAAAAGGACAATTTTTGGAGAAGTGGCCCATATATCTGAAAACCAAAGTTCAAGAAGTGAACAAAAAAAGTTTTCGAAGAAAGTTCGAACGCCATCGGTAAGAAAGTATCTGTTCAAAAGGATTCTAGCGTTAATATAACTATTTGGAAAAAATTATTGACCAAGAAGGTATTGAAATAGAGCAGAAAAGGAGTATGGAAAATGCGTTAGCAGAACTGAACTGGAATAAATCGAAATCAAGGCATTCACATGGTGAAGATCAAGAATATGTTGAACAGTTTGAAAAAAAATTAAAAATTGTATTGAATTATTAAAAAAAACACGTATCACGTTACAACACTGTCCCCTATAACATTCGGTTCTTATGCGACATCTTCGGGAACAGTGGCTATCATAAGCGCATCCTTACCAAAAAATAAACTTTAATAGCTTTAATTAATTATTGCGTTTTATAGGAACAACGAACTTAAAGTGGATTCCTGTGGCTGCGCTTCTCTTTTATGTGGTGGCCTCAACTGTCGGTCTTCTTCCAATCCCTAATATGCTCATAGCCGAGTTATTTCCCCTGGAAATTAGAGGAATAGGATATTCGATTAGTTACAGTTTGTGCTGTATATTCATGTTTGTTGCTCTGCAGAGCTACTATGGAATGAGTGACTTTTTCGGAGGCGCAAGTAATCTGCAATGGTTCTTCGCCATCATTTGCTTAGGAGGAGCCGTATACTCCTACATATTCCTACCGGAAACATTTGGCATGAAACTAGCAGATATAACAGACTATTTCAAAACGCGATTTGTATATATTGGTCATGATCATAAGAAAATGGGAAGCGAAACAGAAGCACAGGAAAAAATGCTGAAAGACTCCGCGAATAATAATGGAAAAATTCCCCAGACTGTATAATAAACTAAGATTTTTATTATAATTTTTCAACTGCGTATCTAGATTTTTACATAGCATTTAATTGAAGGTGTTAACCATAAGGTACCTAAGTAGGAAACTTGAAGTAAGTGTAAATAATTATTATTTTGAAGATATAATCATATACGTATTTTTTTTAATTTTGTTGTTTTTATTCTTATTTGCTTCGTTTGCCTAAAGACATTCCGCTATGCCATCTGTTGCAACTTATTACGGTTCGGCATCAGTATCTTTGAGTGATTTCAACTAGAGGTGGGTAACTCTGTTAATTTTCAAGAGCCGGCACAGCGCCGGCGGAATGGCTTCTTGCGCCAACCCAACGAACCGGCGCAGTAACTCACCGAATATATGGATGAGTTAAAAATGGTGTCGGAAGTCGTTGAAATCACATATCAACGACGTTTTCAAAGTTGTTTGCTATTTAGGGCACTAAACAGTAAACTTTCCTTGTAAAACTAAACAGCAAACTTCCGTTGCAAAAATAAACAGCAAAGTTTCGCAGCATCCTGTATTATGTACATTGTATAGTCAATGGGAAGATTGATATGGGAACATGTGACACTCAGATTGACTAACGTGCGGCATTATGCAGATTGCCTGAAATACCGAAGTCAATTTGCAGATTGCCCAAAGTAGTGTCTAGGTATTTCGACATTGCAGATAACATATTTATAACATGTAATGAGGGTTTGTGGATGAATTCCTCCACAAGCGTAATCGCGTAAGTAAAAGTGCGGCGAGTCAGACAGGATGAGTTATAACTCATCAACTCACAGAGCGGCAACAACCCAAAAGCGCGACTTAACTCAGTGTTACCCATGCCTAATTGTAACTCACCGGTTTCGGCTGTAGTTTCAGAAGAAATTATCTTCTGGATTTAGTTACTTGAAGTAAATCCAAAAAAAAATTCCTGGGTTCCAGTCAATTTTATTGTTTATTATTCAAAATGTCACAAATACGTTTCGGTGTCTTTCTCCACCATCATCAGTTTGTGTATATGGCTGTTTCCACCTTCACATCTCACTGGCTATTTCAGAATAGCTGACTGGAACCCAGGAATTTTTTTTTTGGATTTAATTGAAATACAGTCAGGAAAATATACACAGTAGTTACTTGAAGTAAAAATTCTACTTTATTTGTAGACTATACAGATCAGCCAAAGGAAAATAGAGACATAGACGTGGCAACATCACACCCAAAAATTCAACCAATTACGTTTGTTTTGTGTATTTTCATTCGTATATCAAGCACATTTTCCGAAAGAAAACATTGTAATTCTGTCCAAAAACAGCATTTAAAAAAATTCAAATAAAAAGTTGTAGGAATGTGATAAACTACAATGTCAGTATTATTTTATTATCGTAAGCCAAAAGCGGCAGAAAAGCTCCTGATCTTAAGAAGTACTTTTATTTGTGTTGATCTAAGTATACACCCAGCAAATAAAGAGAAATACGTGACTATTGCTTTATCTTGAAGGAGGATAACTTAAAAAACCGCCCTCGTATTTAGGGACGCATATAATCAACAGAGCCATCTAAAAGGCGGATGTGGAACTATACGCGCGTTTACCAGTTTTCTTGCGGTATGACGTCAGACGTGTCCATGACCCCAGAAGGTGGCGTTTATTAAAAATGGCGTCCATGACGTCATTCTTGGCTCCATAATCGTTACGAAAAGTAGGGACCGGGACCGCCGCACCCAAGACTCGAATTCGAGAGGGATAATCCGCGAAAAACGCTAAGAAAACCCCTTCGAAATTGTCCCTGAGTTGTGTCGGTTTGGTCTATGAGCCACATAGTGTAAAATAATTAATGAGTAGTGTGCGGGATAACGAAAAACTGTATGCATATCCCCCAATGTATTCGTGATTCTGTGAGCTCCGTAGGATAGTCGAACGAAAGCCAGAAAAAAGGAGATTGAGGCTGGAATTTGGTAAGTTTCGTGCTGTTTGTTCGGTAAAGGGTGGCTGTAGTTTTAGGAATACCGCATATCTATTGTTCATGTTTCATTGCAAACAAGTGAAAAGCAAAAGAACCAGTTCCAGCAGGTGCACCGACTGTCATGGCGTCCCCCCTAATAGAACTGTCAGTTTCCTTTAATTTTATTATTTTTCATGTTTTTTGTGCATGTTACTCATAAAACGGTGCACGTTTATCTTTTCTGCTTCGTACTCTAGTAGCCGACTCTTGAAAAAATTGATTTTTGTCAATGCCTGACCGAATAAACCGAGATTTCATTATAGGTGTGTCTCAAAAAAGTGAGTCCTCATTTCAATAGGCGGGATAGGAAGTAATCCTGCTTTTAGTTATATTCTGCCACTGGGATTGTTATATATTGCACTAAGCAAACGTAGTTGGCAGTAGGTACCGCCTTGGGTGATGAAGATAGTGATTTGTTTGATCATGTACTTGATTTTTAAAAAAATCTATGGAGGAATCATGGGGTCATAAGCAAGCAGGAACAATCAATTGCAAGTCAATGTGACTGTGCTTATTATTTCGGATATCTAGCTCAGCTCTTGTGATCGTTTTCACAAAACGCTCCCAACATAAACCTCATTAGAACGGAGAACTGCCTACTGATTGATAACTTGTGAAGATAACGATTTTAATTTTAAAATGTTATTTAGAAAATTGAGTTTATTTTATGTACGTTTAATTTATATTAATATTTTCGTGTTTTTAAAGAACAAATTAAGGGAAACAGTTCTCTGTTTTACTGATAACGCTATCAATAATGAGTGTTATGTACAATATAATCCTTGCTGTAGACGGTTACAGATATGTATTTATTGCAAAAAAAGAATTTTGGTATTTCCCAGTTTTTATTTGGTTTAGTGTATCATGTCTTCAATCAGCTTCTGGCTAGGAGAGAAATACTATTTAAATCTTTATTAAATCAGTTATTGTACTCAATGGTATTTTCTCATGATATTCACTCAAAAAGTAAATATTTCAGTGCACACAAATGCAAATCGAACAACCTGTTCCGGCAGATGTACGGTTGTCGCGGCGTCCTTTTTTATAGTCTTCTGTACTGTCGCATTCTTTGGATTTTAACATTTTGCCCTTTCTCTATGTGATTGATGACAAGTTGCACAGTTTCTCTATTTTACTTTGTACTCCATTCGTCAATTGTACATCCTTATCGTCAACGCCTGACGCAAGAAATCAACATTTCGTTATAGGTAGGTGTGTCCCAAGAAACTGAATCTTCAATTCAATAGGCGGTATAGAATTCTGCCTTTATCTTTATTCTTCTACTGGTAGACACATTGTGCAATGAAGATACTGATTTGTTTGATCATTTAGTTGATTATAAAAATCTCTGAAGAATCATGAGGTCATTAGCGCAAGCTGGAACAATCTATTGCAATTAAATGTGACTTTGTGTTTGTTATTTCGAATAGCTTCTCACAAAACACCTCAAATATTCGTAACAAGATGCACGTTTCTCTATTTTACTTTGAACCCCAATGGCCGATTCTTGTAAACTCTTATTCTCGTGAATGCCTGACGCACTGAATCGAGTTTTCATTTTAGGTGTGTCTCAAAGAAATATATCCTCACTTTAACACGCAGGATGTGATATATCAATATTAAGTTCAGTTGATTTGCGGTATGTACAATCAAGATCCTGCTTTTTCTTACCACGTTTCACGCAATAATTTTTTTCCCGTAGAAAAGCCATCATGTTTGTTTTTCTGATCTTTAAAAATAATTTAATATTTCCGATGATAAAACGTCACCGTAATTAGAAAACTGTTGGCTTAGTGATTAATACGCACTAAAAATAGGAATTTTGAATTTAGTGGAGTGTATTTATTATTTATATTCAGTTGTACTTAATAAGATTTGCTCGTACTTGAAGTACAAGTTAAAGTAAACATGCACATTTATATTACTGATAATTCTCTCAATAGTAAATTTTATATACAGTGCACTGCAAAAGTCCGGAATAATCAAAATGTCTCGCGGAACGCCGACGCCATATACATGAAATTTTATACACTGAGGTGCGAACTAACGCCCTAATCAATAGCGAGTAAGTATTGCATTGTTTTTAAGTGTGGCGTTTTTCTGAAACTGATCGAAAACTGTTTCTCTAATCGAATACTAACTTTATCCTATTTTCGAATTCCTCATGGAATTCTGGAAAAATCTGTTTGGGGGGCTTTTTTTTCTAAATTTCACAGTTTGTAAGGGAATGGAGACCAAAATTCGTCTTTTAATGAATTCTACTCTAAAACACATATGCGCAAAAGCTTGCTTAACTTATATTCATTAAAACTGTTAATTATTCAAGAGTTTTATTACACAACATTCCAAATTTTTGTTAATGTAATGTAAGTTAAAAAAGACTTCAAAAAATTTGAATGTAAATTAGACCGAATTAAATCAAATTTCATAAAACGTAGTATTTCACTAGAAAAAACATTTCTATCGGTTTCAGAAAAACGGTACATTTGACAACAATACCACACAGTACTCAGTGGAAATTTCAACATTTGGAATAGGCGGTTTCCAAGATATTTCGTTTATTTTATACTCTTTCTCTAAACTGTATGTATAAACTTATGCCTTACTATACTTTCTCATATTATTTAATTCGCTTAATAACGACCAGATATTTTTTGGTTAAAATATCGAAAAAGTTCTTTGGCTAAATTTGTAAATGTTTCAATGCACGCATGTTTAAACAGGTGAAGGATTATCAGGGTGTTCCCTTAATAGAACGATTACGTTATTATTTCAGGACATCTGTATGTAATGCATTAAACGTTTCAGGGTTGTCTTTCCTACATTGTCCTCTAATCGCTAATATTTCCAAAACCAAATGGTTAATGAGACATTAAACTAAAATTTATATATCTCAAAAAACTACCCATTTTCATAATCAATATGTAGCATATAAAATATTCCTATTATTTGTATTATGGTGGCTGCATCGGTACAAGTTTGTTTAAAGTACCCCAATTAACTTCATTGCACAACTAGGTTCAGAATGGATTTTAATCCCCTGTACACAAAAAAATCAATGGGTGAGAAAAAAGTGAACGAAAAGAAATTGTCTATGTAGAGCAAGAAATCTTCATTTATGTTAATTTTGTTGATACAATTTGCCAGCGTTTGTCCGCTTTAAAAAAATATTTCTTAATTAATAAGCCTTACTGGAATTAAGGAGTTCATCAGGAAGGTTTCATTAATATTAGTGACAATATGTTTCTATTTAGTGTTTTTTTATCGTTCCTAAAGTTAAATCAAGTGATTACACTGATTTAAAAAAATCTCATTTACATACAAATGTACAAAATTATATTCTTGCTTTAGTGCATTTAAAGCACAAGAAAGTTCTTAATTTTTACATATTTAACTTTTAATTTAAAGCTTCCTGTTTGCGATTTTGATAGGAAAGTCTGCCAATGTTGGGAAGTCTAATACAATAGTCTGTAGTTTGGTGTGTTTTCTTAACTTTGAGAAATCTCTTTTTTTTTATTCTTTATGTGATCAAGTTTAGAACCAAATGTTTGGGTTTTGGCCAAACTCAACACTCTGTGGAATTGAAAGAAAATATGTTTTTATCGTCTCACTATCTCAATTTTTCTACAAAACTTACAGACTATTATGTAAAGAGAAATCGATATAAATTAAAAGAAAAGTTTAAGAATTTATAATGTGTATGTCCACATCAATTAATATGAGTTTAATTAATTTATCTACTTATCTATGCATCTATATCTATATATCTATACAGGGTGATTCAAAAGTACTCTGACAAACTTCAGGAAGTGATTGCTGGCATTATTTCAAGACTATATGTTCTAATAAATGAGGCCCTTAAGGTCGTCGATACGAAAATACAAGATGTTGAAGTTTTATTTTTAAAAAACATTTAAAAATTTGCTGTCATTTACAGCTCCATTTTGAGCCATCAGTTTGCATACGTTAGCAATTTAAGTAAAATCTAACTATGAGTACTACCTACTTATTAAAATCAATCCCCAATAATTTCAAAGTTTGCATTTTAAGAACTGCATTAATACGATTTTTCTTTTAGTTTTCTCGAAAATTATGCGTTCGGCGAAGAAAACTCAGAAGAGATTTTTCTGTTTCGAATTGAACATAATTGAGTAGCTCACCATAAAAAAGCCATTATCCAGTTGGTACGCACGCCACTGTTGATCAAAAAAAAAATTTATTCAATAGAAACATGTCCACTCTCGATAGCTGTTAACATCTGCAAAATCTCATTAAAATATCTCGACAGTAAATCTCTCGGACATATTAATAAAAATGTATGTTTTTTATTTAAACTTTACTAACTTACCTTAACTTTACTTAACACCCTGAATTTTCGTAACGATGCCCTTAAGGACACTCATTTATTATAACTTTTCACCTTAAAATAATGCCTACAACACTCTCAAAACTTTCAACATTTGAACCATCCTATATATATTTTAAGAAAAAAATTCGGCTGAATATCACAGCTAAATAGTGCTTTAAATTGTAGGGCAACAAATCCTGAGAAAGTTTTCCCCTATCTCCACAAGGTTGCAAGTATTGCTGTCTTTTGTTTGCCTTTAAATGTTATATTGGAAATCCTGATTTAATGAATCGAAAAACACTGTTTTTTTTGTTAAGAAAACACTCCAAACTAGGCGTATTTTCCCATAAATGACTTACTACTTAAAATCATTGAACCCAAATGGAATTTCTCGAAATTGCAACAATAACTGGCGTGAAGTGTACGATATTTTTATTAAAAATCAGTATCTAAAAGAACCAGTTTCAACAGGTGTAGCCACTATCATACGTCCCTGTATTAGAATCTATATCTTGTTTTGTGGGTAGTTTATTATACTCTGTTCTATATCGAATCTCCCATTCTTGCAAACATTATGCTGGTTAATTCCCAATCTTATAAAAACCATAAATTAATGCATGTTTTTAGCATTTTTCAAAAAACTTCTTGTATTAAAATGAGCGATATACAGGGGGTTGAGATCGCGTAAACCGTTAGAGATACGAGGCCGTTTAAATTCGGACAAAGTTGCGCATTTGGATGCTAAACAAAATCGTGTTTTAAAAGTTTTGAAATTTGCTCAAGTGATTTAATTTGTTTTCGGAGCTTATCTGAAGAAATATTTTTAAATAATAATCAAATTAAAACACATTTTTACCCTCTACAAGATCGTACTATCAGATGTGGCATTCAATGTTTCGTTTTCGGCCCATCATCATCAACTTCATTGTTTTAAATACGGAGTTTTATGTTTGACATCCGCTTATTAATTCTAATCATAATCTTCAGATAGGAAATAATCTAGATATATTAAAAAGTGCTTAAATAATGTGACAATTATATTTAAATAAGCTCAGAAACAATTAAACATTTTAAGCACTACTTTGCTCCGCTTCAAAATGTGCAACCTTGCTCTAATTTAAACGACTCCTTTGTAATTGTGTCTTTGAATTTGGGATGCCCTGTATACAATTATTACTCTTCTACGCTTGCTGGAAATGCCCCATTTAATTTCATTGCACCACTAACTGGAATTTTGGTGCGTTCTTGTGTAATCAGTATCCTATTTTGATCGGCCATATAAAACTGAAAACCATTTTTTCTATGAGGAAATCATTTTAACGTAAACAGGAAGAAACTGCCTAACTACTGCAAGTAAATGTGGCTTTTTGTTTGTTTGTCTGCATATCTAGCCCGGCTTGTGTGTATTTTGAAAAACATTTTTCCAAGATTAACCTCATTAGAGACGTTGTTAGCTTACTGATTAATAAGTTCTGAAAATTAGATTAGATTCCTTAGGGCACATTTATTTAGTACTTAAGATTAATTAATTAATACTTAAGAATAATAAATTAAATCTCACTCAAATTTTTTACATGTCTGGTCGGCTGCTGTTGTATTTTTCTAATATATTCATCATTTTAACATAATGTATGTGTCAGACCATTGTACAATTTTCATGTCCACTTTATACTCCAATTGTTAACTTTTGGAAATTCATAGTTGATTATTTGCCTTACTTAATGAACGAATACTTAATGTCTTTACTTTTGTGAGCGCTTAAACCGTTAATAGCGGTATTCGATATTTTTAAGCTGGCATGCAATGCAACTCTTTATTATTCTACCAATTAAAACTCATGTTTTTTATCTATGTATCACATTGACTACCGGCGTAAATACGAGTTCTTTGACCTAACCAAAGGTAAATATTTGTAACAAATCAGATATTGCAAGTTTCACTTGAGTATTGAATATACTGATATTGGGTACTGAAAGTAAAATTAATCTTAGTGGCATAATTGCTCCGAAGCACTGCTAAATTTTTATTGTCACTGTGCCGTCTACGTGGACATTTTTTAAAACTATTGCAATTACATTTTATTTCCAAGTGTTTTGCCGATTGCAGTGTATGAGCCCAACTTAACAGTCTGGTATTCGTGAAATGTATTATTTATTTCTACTTGGTATTTGTCTCGAAGAAAATTTTGCTGCAGTTTATTTATTCAGTGTGAATTTCTATGTGACTAAAATGTCCTTTATCATCTGTAAAACTACCCTCTTTTGAAGCCTGCGAAATGGAAAATTTTTCATCTGGTATCTCCACAAATTTAACAAACTGTCTAATTGAATAATAAAGTAACTGTGTGTCAAGTCCTTTATCATTCGATATCTCTTAGAAATCATTAAAACTGTAAATTCAATTGCCACTCAATTTATTAGATATCCATGTCGATAACGTTATCTTAACATAGATGAATTTTTCTTTTGCATATGTGACGGCATGAGTGATTGTCGCGACACATCTCTTCATCATGATTGATAGAATGCCAGAAAGATTAAATACATTCACAATACAAGTTTATCAAAAAAAAAAAAACAAAGTGCTCTCAATCCTCGTAAAGTAAATTTCCAACTATAGAAGTTGCAGGTATTTGATTTTCTATATATAAACAGTCCGATCATTTATCTGATTTGTATTTGTTCAACAAAGTAGTAGCATAAAAAAGAGCTAAGGACATCGTGTTATCAAATTTGGCAGGCATTTAACATAAAACGTACTAATTTTAATATTAAGTTTTGTGCTCAGTGCACGTCACTCGATTTCCTATGTGAGTCAGGCCTTCACTTATATGTTGATGTACAAACAGTGAATTCCTTAAGCATCTATTGGGACATTTTGTGTATTGACTATCAATTAATTTTTTTTGTAATGTAATAAAGTATTGGAATCTAAATAGACAATTCCATATAATTCGTTTGTATATTGAATATTTATGATTATGAGCCAATAATGAAAAGGAAATATTAATTGTAGTTATTTATTTTCAGGTTTTTTGTTCATAGAGGCCCCAAAGCAGCATGAACGAACTGGATAGTTTGAGACAAGAAGCCGAGACACTGAAAAATGCCATCCGGGTAAATTTTATTTATTTATTCCTTCTATTTTAAGCCTTAAATATTTCACGGTGAAATTTGTATATATGCGTACTTGTAGTAAGGATGGTATGAAGTACGGTTTATACCAATTGTCGAATATTCATAACTCTATTGTACGGAATTGGGATCGTTAATTGCGGAAAATATTCCAATAACAGCAAGAAAATATATTAAGTGTAGGTCGTTCTAACATATTGTTTATAAAACAATGCATGCATTGCATGCCGTAGAGAAGGTAGGTAAGTAACAATAAAATAGTGGGTAATTATCTATTGCATAATAGAAAGCAATTTGTCAATTTACTAATCACTAATTACGTGTTTGCGTTTTATTGCCAACATGCTTAACTCAGACTCTAAACAAAGTTAAGTTATGTTACTTCGATTGGGAAGCTCTTCATCGCTATAATTTTCATTATCGAGAAAATAGGAGGTATGAAAGCTAAGATACTTACATAATTGTCTTTAGGTTCAAATTTGCACACAAAAATTTTGTCCTAAATGAGTACATTTTTGTACACAAAGTATCCGAAAGCTGATGATTAAAACTTTTATGAGCATACAATTGAAGTGAAAATAGTGTCAGCACATTATCTCCGCATCTAACATGGTTATGGACGAAATTAAAAATATAGCAAAAATTGTAAAAAAATATTTCCCTCAAAAATTGAGATAATCACAAAAAAGTTAATGGCGTGTTTCTCATTAACACGACCTAAATACCTGTTGCTTTATGCGTAAAAAAACCATCGTAACAGGTGAAACTAAAAGGCAAATAGAAAAAACTATATCGTTTTACTAATGGAACTATAAATCCGTCACGCTAATCAGTTGAGAAGAATTTAATGTTTCAAAATTAGTTTTTAATTGAGTTCAAACAGCAATGTTATAAATACATACTTGCATTTGCAATGCTCTTATTACATGATTTTTTATCACAGAATGCACAATTTATCATAAACTGCTAAACTCTACCGTACTTTGCAGTATCGGTTTTCATTGTTTAAAATAACGAAATAAATAAAAATTAAAAATAAATAATCTATCTATCACATTTTGGTGTTACACGAAGGCTTTCGGGTGAAAAAATTTCATAGAACTGTGGAGATCTAGTTCGAAAAATTCGTTCGAAAGTTTTAAAGCAAGGCAAAACTTTAAATTATTTTCCATGTTTGAAATTAGTGCTTGTTTCCATCAAACTCAAAACGATTTTAATCTTGGCTTTTATCGTCTTCAGTGTGACTTAGCCATCAGCTGTGATGATCAGGTGCAACCTCTTTCACTTTCTGGGAAGAATCAATGTGTGGTAAAGCACACATTAAACTTCCTGCATTTTCGCGTAGAAGATTGGATCTAGATTAGAGACACCTTAAGGAAAGTAAAGTAAATGTGCTGAATTTTCGGCATTCTTATACATTTCAAATTTAGAATTGTACTATTTAAAAACTACCCACAAATATGCTGATATATTTATAAATGGAGACTAACCCCAAACCCTTCAAAAAAACCAACTTCTGCTCACAAACCACAGACTGAACGCTGACTCCCCTACAATAACTGCAGACGGCCAAACGACACAACCAAAAAACAACGTAAAATACCTTGGAATCACAATTGACCACAAACTTAAATTCACTAAACACATACGAAACATCAGGGCAGAAACAATAAAGAGAACAAAACACTTCCGATCACTAACCTACAAAGACAGAGGAATTAGCACAAACACCGCCACCAAAATATATAAAGCTATTTGTAGACCCTTGCTAGACTATGGACATATATTCATGACCAACGGAACAGAAAGGACAAAACGTTATATACAAACAACAGAACAAATTGCACTAAGACTAATAACACGAATAAGACACCCCCAACTACTATACGAACGCACAAACATGACAAAGATTTCGGAAAGACTCATACATCTACAGACAAAATGGACAAACCCCTACAACTGGACCTTACTGAATCTCCTTTGTCTTACAAGACCAACCAGACAATCCCGCTTCCGTTTCCTTACATCATCGCTACTCGAACACTTACAAACGCAACTGACTACTGGACAATAAAATAATTTTTTCTTGTCATTAAAATTAGAAAGTTTATTGAATTAAATTGTTAACCCAGAATAAGAAAATTTTTATCTTTGTTTTTTTATTTAGATTAACTATATGTACTAAAGAAGGGCAGAAAGACCGATAGGTCGATAGCCTTTTTTTAGAAATTAAAATGTTTACTACTACTACTACTATGCTGATATATTTGTTATGAAATATATATAATTTTTTTCTGTACTCCAAATAAATCCCCGTAATATATGCCTTGAAAGGAATTACTCCTATTTTGAATTACCTTGTTGTACCTTTGCGGTTTTTTTATTTTTTTTAATTAACAATGTAAAATGTATTCCTTTCCTTCTACAGTTTGATGATCGTCTGTCTTGTTGCTACCAATTATGTAACTTCTTCTCGTTTTGCCAGTGTTAAAGTGCCAGAACTTAAACTTGGCAAATTAACTATTTAGTCCCATTAATATAAGTTCCTTAATCTGATGTTGACTTGCGCTGGTTGGAAAACAACAAAAATTTTAGGAAGGAATATTTTTTAAAATTGATGGTCGAAAAATAACGGTTCTAACGAGCAATTAGTCAACATTTACGAGAGTATTACTTAATTCATCAAAGTTTTGAAATTTTCAAAGTTACATTGATAATAATTATTGTGTATATTTTCCTGACTGTATTTCAATTTAATCCAAAAGAAATTCCTGGGTTCCAGTCAATATTAGTTATTATTTAAAATCTTTACAAATACGTTTCGGTGTCTTTCTCCATCCTCATCAGTTTGTATGTATGGCTGTGTCTACCTTCACATTTGACAAACTATTCAAGATTCAAGAATAATCAATTTTGGATTAAATTGATAATAATCTCACTAATGGCATGTCTTTCAAGCGCCAGTATTGTTTTTCTCAATTGGATTCTTTTAAGATCATTACATCCCTAAGTAAGTTAGATAGGAAAACATATATACGATCTTGACTCCTTGTATCATACCTTTTTTTAACCATTACTTTCGCAAAACCCTGTAAATACGAGCATATTTGGGTACATTATTTCAAAATTGCTGTTAGTTTTGTTACAAATGGCCTAATTTCAAATTTTCTAAAGTAAGTAATTTTAAAGTATTTTTTTCACTGGTAATTATTACACTTCTTCAAAGGAGTCATCAACTTGACTGAATGGGTTTGAAACATTTAAAGTAATTGAAGAGGCATTGTTCCTTCTATTGTTTAACACTCTTCTGATATGATATGATAAAAGTGAGACACGTACGAGTTTCTAGACCCTGCAATAAATGCCAGCCAATACTAATCTGCAACCGACTAACATTATTTGTAAAAGCTTATGGAGTGAAAGATGCGTTTTTGTCCGTTCTATTGTGCAGTAAATACAATAGGTACCAGCCATTGTCAGCCAGGCAAACTTAAATAATTTAACAATATTAATATTGGCCTGTGTAATGTACAAAATAAAGGTAGTTTCTAATCTACTACCGCTTTTTAGCTTCACGAATTTTGTTATGCGCATAAAAATCCAAGCGCATGTTTTAATCTTGCTCTACCTTTGAGTCTGAAAGCAACAACTTTCCAACTGGCCGACTTGTTGTTGATGCTAATTTAGTGCTTTTCTATGAAATATTGCGGTAAATGCAGTATACCAGGATTTGATTAAATAAATCTATTAGCAAATCATTCAAAATCAGGCTATTTTCGTAGAAGGAAAACCCGGACAGTCAGATCGAACTAATATAAGTGTTAATGACCGTGGGTTTCAATTCCCAATACCTGGAACTTCTTTTTATTTTAGGGTGTTAACTTTATATAAAATGCCTCGTTAAAATAAGTGATGTTTGATATTGTCGTATATTACAGGATGCCAGGAAAGCGGCGGCAGATACTAATCTGGCGGCCGCCACAGCCACCCTAGAGCCCATAGGAAGAGTACAAATGCGTACTCGCCGCACCCTCAGGGGTCACTTGGCCAAAATTTATGCCATGCACTGGGGTTCAGATAGCCGAAATCTCGTCTCGGCCTCTCAGGATGGCAAGCTCATTGTATGGGATAGTCATACCACTAATAAGGTAATATTAACCGTTCATGAATGCAATTGCAAAACAAGCTATTCACGTTCGAAAACTGGTTAGTTTTTGTGCTTTTATCCTCAGAGATGTCTCGTTCGAAAGCTTAGTACGAAAAACTCACCAGTTCCATGCAATGACGGCTAAATCCAAACTCATTTGTTATTCACGTTGTGCTTTTTTTACAGGTTCATGCCATACCTCTTAGATCTTCATGGGTAATGACCTGCGCCTATGCGCCCTCAGGATCTTATGTAGCATGTGGAGGATTAGATAACATATGCTCTATTTATAGTTTAAAAACTAGAGAAGGTAACAACGTCTGGAGTTCTCATTGTTTGGTTGGAAGACTCACGTTATTATTTGGTTACAGGAAACGTACGAGTAAGCCGGGAGTTACCTGGCCATACAGGATACTTGTCTTGCTGTCGGTTTCTTGACGACAACCAGATTGTAACCAGTTCAGGGGACATGTCCTGCGCCCTGTGGGATATAGAGACTGGTCAGCAAGTAACTAGTTTTCTAGGACACACTGGAGATGTTATGTCTCTATCACTCGCTCCGGACATGCGAACTTTTGTCTCAGGTAAATGTTATTCAAATTATTTACTCAAAGTTCCTTTGATTTTATGTTTGTGAATGAAAAGGGTAAAAAGTATATTAAACGATTTGTATCAAGGCTTGAAATAGGAATGGCATAATCGCATGGTTTATATTATTATTGACATATTACTAATATCTTGTATTTAATAATCGAATTAAATGTAGGTATAGTACTGTTAACAGAATGCAATAGAAGTTTCAATATGTTTGATAACAACACTCGTTCGTCCGAAAAAAATGTATCTATAAAAAGTCCGTCAGTAACAGCCTACTGCAGAAAGTCTAAGGTCTCTGTAAAAATCTTTATTACTCTTGGGTTTTAAATGAAATGATCAAAATAATTCCTCGCATTACGTCTCTCTTTGACATCGGTAAGTTCCTATTTCTTGTTTATATCCCTTTCTTATCGCCCGAGCCTCCAGTTCCTAGTCAAAATAATTGCTTTCGGATAAAACGTCTCGTCCTACATATTTCTTTGAAATTAATAAACTCATGTCGTTTATTATCGTAACGTATAATCAATTTGTGACATGTAAAAAAATCGTTAATTCGATTATTTTTTTTCGTTTTTTGCCATCACGTAAAAACATCTCTCATAGGTTTTTCAAATTTGCACGCTCCAGAAAATTAAAAACTATTAACTGAGAACAAATTTGGAAGCTTCTAAACAATTCCTCGACTGTTTAACTGATATGAAGTCGTCCCTCAAAACGTGTTATCTTAAAATACATGTTGCGTTTTATCTCAAACTGCTACGTTAATTTTCTGTGGTCAACCAGGGATACTGAAATTTTTACAAACAGGAAATGCCTTGTACAAATAAATATTATAATATACAAGGTGATTCAAAATTAGCGTCATTGTGTGTGCTTTTCAAATTTCCAAATTTGCTTGAACGGTGTTTTCTTTACACGTGCAGAAATGAAGGCTCGAATGTGTGAATCTGCAAATGTTGAAGTTCTCGCTTTTCTTTTTCTTCAGTTTGTGCATTTTTACGCCAATTTTCATTCTTCAAAGTGAGTTAAAAAGAGCAGACCCGAAGATTCAAAGGATTTTTCGAATTTCCAAATTTGCTTAAACGGTGTTTTCTTTACACGTGCAGGAATGAAGGCTCGAATGTTTGAATCTGCAAGTGTTTAAGTTCTCGCTTTTCTTTTTCTTCAGTTTGTGTGTTTTTAAGCAAACACGAGGCTTCGAGGAATTTTTCGAATTTTAAAATTTGCTTAAACGGTGTTTTCTTTACACGTGCAGAAATGAAGGCTCGAATGTTTGAATCTGCAAGTGTTGAAGTTCCCCCTTTTCTTTTTCTTCAGTTTGTGCATTTTTACATCAATTTTTATTCTTCGAAGTGAGTTAAAAAGAGCAAACACGAGGCTTCAACGTATTGTTCAGATTTCCAAATTTGCTTAAACGGTGTTTCCTTTACACGTGCAGAAATGAAGGCTGAGATGTTTGAATCTGCAACTGTTAAATTTCTCGCTTTTCTTTTTCTTCAGTTTGTGCATTTTTACGCCAATTTTAATTTTTCGAAGTGAGTTAAAAATAGCATACCCTAGGCTTCAAGGGGTTTTTCGAATTTCTAAATTTGCTAACCTTGTTTTCTTTACACCTGTAGAAATGAAGGCTCGAATGTTTGAATCTGCAAGTGTTGAAGTTCTCGCTTTTCTTTTTCTTCAGTTTGCGCATTTTTACGCCAATTTTAATTCTTCGAAGTGAGTGAGAAAAGAGCAAACCCGAGGCCTCAAAGGATTTTTCGAATTTCCAAATTTGCTTAAACGGTGTTTCCTTTACACTTGCAGAAATGAAGGCTGAGATGTTTGAATCTGCAAGTGTTAAATTTCTCGCTTTTCTTTTTCTTCAGTTTGTGCATTTTTACGCCAATTTTAATTCTTCGAATTGAGTTAAAATTATTAAACCCGAGGCTTCAAGGGGTTTTTCGAATTTCCAAATTTGCTAACCTTGTTTTCATTACACGTGCAGAAATGAAGGCTCGAATGTTTGAATCTGCAAGTGTTTAAGTTCTCGCTTTTCTTTTTCTTCAGTTTGTGCATTTTTGCGCCAATTCTTCAAAGTGAGTTAAAAAGAACAAACCCGAGGCTCAAGGGATCAACTTAATTGAGAAGTTGTCCAGGGAAATTTGGAGACTTCGGAAAGTCCTGCAAAAAAGGATAGTTTTTAGCAGGCCGCTAACAGGATGATTCTTTTAATTGGCGTCATTCATCCGGTGATGTTTTATTTCATTTTGCATAGATCACTTATGTTTATTATGACAAGGAGAAATAAAATTAACTCTTAAAATGTAATTTCGGTTTTTTCAAAGGGTTTAAAAACTGTCCAATTCTTTACCTTGAATGACAGAAAACGGAATAACAATATATATTTTCAATGTGACCAGTTATTTATATTTCGTTTTGTTTTATTCGAAACCTCAAAAATTGCAGCGTTCTTGAAAATAAACCAAATTTGCTTAGTATTATCACCATTTTAAATAAATATAGTTTTTTTTCCAAGCCGTTACGTTAATATCACGTTTACACTATGCAAGTGCAAACACTATGCAAGTGCTTGTGCAAATAATTGATTGCAAGCAAGCACTTGTATTTACAACTTTAAGTTTATGCTATTTACACTACACAAGCATTTGAGCAAACTTTTGTCTGAAACTGTGAATATGTTGTGTCAGACATTAAACGAAAAATTATGTGTATTAGAAAAAAGTCAAAAAAAGAATATATAAATAAGTGATATATCGGATAGATCGAGGACAAAATTAGGGAGCTTTGTGTTATATAAAAAATATGATTAGTTGTGTATCGTTAGTTATTAATATGATAAAAAAAATGGCGTCGATTGCCTGCTGATTGAAATTGTGCCTTGTGAAAAAACTATATTCAGAACTGTTTTGCAGAATCGAAATCTAAAAAAATAAAGCGATGATAAAAGTACAAAATACCCTGAACTTCCTTATGTCCGTTTTTATTTATTTTTCAAGTAAATCAAGATGTCTTTTTTATAATTTCTAGAAAATACATTCGGCACTATTTCACCAAATTCTGACACTTTAAAGATATTTCGCTCTGAATTAAAAACGAATTCTGAATTTATGCGTTTGCTGTGTGTACTAAATTTTAAACGATTCATTTTCTGCAATAATTTTAGTACTATACTGATGGCAAATAATTGATTGGCTGTTTATATGACAACATATCATTGCTTTTGCATGCATGGAAATATATTCCGAATATCATATTGACATGTTAATTAATATTTTCGTTTAGCAATAGCGAAACATTTCACAATATCCTATGATGGATATAATTTAGATAGTTTAACAATAACCTAAAATTTTAAATATAATTTATGGGCACTAGAATTAGTAATAAATTCCGTGTTTCTTACTTGGAAATAATTGATTATGTACAAGAAGCTACCGGTTGAACCATTGTAATTTCACTGAAAGTCGAGATATATTGTATTAATAATGCATGTTTTTGCAGGTGCTTGCGATGCCTCTGCAAAACTTTGGGACATAAGAGAAGGTGTTTGCAAACAAACGTTTCCAGGACACGAATCGGACATAAATGCTGTTACATTCTTCCCGAATGGATTTGCTTTTGCGACAGGTAGCGACGACGCTACGTGCCGTTTATTTGACATTAGGTAATTTTTTAATCAACAACTTTTAGAAAATATTTTTGATATATTGGACAAAATGCTGAGGTCATCACACCTTATCGTCGTTAAGTTTTCTTTGATGACATTTGAAGGGATTATATGTGTTCTTTTCTTTTAATTGTGCAGAGCGGATCAAGAGCTGGCAATGTATAGCCACGATAATATCATCTGTGGTATCACCAGCGTAGCTTTCAGTAAATCTGGCAGATTACTATTGGCAGGATACGATGACTTCAATTGCAACGTGTGGGATTCAATGAAAACCGAAAGAGCCGGTATGTATTTGTATTTATATTTTTTATTACTCAATGATTCGGAGCAACTAGCGACCTACTAGTCACTAAATATTTGGAAAAAGAATATTTTTCAACAAGTTTTTCAAATCTCTAATTGTCTTCACAATAACAGTGGAACAGTGGCTTCTCATAGTGGCATTGTAAAAACAATAACCCACATTTTTGGTGTTTTGAACGATATTTTTAGTGGTGCTAAATTAATCCAGTTTTACGGCAGGCTACTTTCTTATATCAACTGCCACACTTTGAACAAGCCGTTTAAAAATGCGGTTTTAAAACATGTTTAAAACTCAAAAATAATCCAGTTGATTTAGTTTTCTTCCAACTAGGTAATGTTTTTATGATTATTTATTACTGTAGGAATTCTGGCTGGACATGATAACAGAGTAAGTTGTCTGGGTGTGACAGAAAATGGAATGGCCGTAGGTACGGGTTCTTGGGACAGTTTCCTGCGCATCTGGAACTAAAAAGAGTGCGCATAACACCTAAGCCAAAATTTCCGTTAAAATCTCACCTACATCACGCAGTGATTGTTTTTTGTTTTTCACACGTTATTACTTCATTCTTTCATCTTTCACTAAACTTAGATGATTTTTCAGTTCGAACACAGGATCATTGTTGCCATGTTATTCATAAAAGAATGTGCATTTTTATTATTGGAACTTTGAACTTGTAATTTATATATATTTTTTTTATTTATAGTATATGTGTACAAATACCGTTTCCACTTTTCTGTTTCCTTTTTTATCACCAGCTTTATACTATATCTACATTATTTTTTAGACAAAACAAGTTTCAGCTTTGTTATACTATGCTAGTTATAAGATTAAGTTATGATGTTTGTGATTATTTCCAAAAAGTTTATAGGCCTGTATGTGTGTATGTATATTTAGTGACTTATTTATTTAATTGTTAACGTGTCAACTGAATAAAAATAGTTCAATATTTAGATGTATTGTTTTGGTTTATTTGAGTTCAACTAAAACAAATTACTTATAAGTGTTGTAGGTGAGAATGGAACAAGTTTTTATTCAGATCAGTGTAATCATAAATAACTCATAAGATTCAAGAACGTGAAGAAAAAGGAGCTTGAGGAATTTGTCGAAATCCAACTTGTATAGCTGGGATTGTGAGTAGACAAACATTGATTATCACTTTGTATGTATCAAAAATATGACGAGTTATAGAAGTTGATATTCACATCTCTCTGTGCAAATATATATAAAAAGATTTTTGTTAAGGATAGTACAAAAAATCTTAGGCATCTAAAAAAGACCAAATAGTTAATACTATAACTGAACACTTCAACGTTGCTTTCTGAAAATCTGAATAAAAAGTCATCGTGTTTCCCGTTTCCCTTAGTCTTAACAGATAGCTGAAAATTCCAAAGTTTGGGGTTTGCCTGTCTGCTAAGAACAAGATAGCTAGTCATATAAGTAACCAGAAGGGTTATTTTGGTGCCATAAATGGTGGGATTTTTCACGTGCAAAAAGAAAGTAAATGTAACGAAATTTTCAAGCCAGATACTATGATAGTGGCTTCATAGTCAATTGAAGGTTGTTTTATAATTCCGTTATAGTTTACTTCTTATTTTTGTACAATCCCAACGGTATCAGTCGTGACCAACAAAATCTACACTATTGGCAAAAGAAGGAAAATACTGCCGCGCCATTTTTAAAAAATGGCGTCTTTGCAAAGTTACACTTAACTATAAGCTTTTATATTTTTATTCAGTTCAAATCCTTTGGTTATCAAGTTTTGCGTTACATTTTTTCAAAAATCACTCTATGATCAGTGATCATTTAAGTATGTTAGGTAGAAATATTGGTTCGGAGATCACATCTTGCAGTAAAAACTTTGTAAATGCTAAAATTCTGTTCATGTTTTGAATTAACTAAATGCTTTTCAGCATTTCCATAAATTCGGAAAACACCCAAATAATACACGCAATGATCTGGAAAAAATAATGTAAATTGGAAAAACGCCCGGTTTTTTACCAATTTCTTCTATTTTTTGATTATTACTTGATTTTAGAATTTTGTTTTACATTGCAAAATGATCGTTATTAATAAAAAAATGTGGTGTCTAACTAAAGTCCAATTATTGTCAGTGTACTACTGGTTATGCACTTACAGGGCACTAATCCGAAATTAATAATTTACTAAAAACCTATAAATATTTGCCTTCTTTAATATTGCAATAAGCTTTCGGTCGAAATCAAAGGTTTTACTGCACGAAACTGAAATTTTCTTTACATTTCTTTGACTTCTTTTAAAACTTACGTAGATTACAAAATAGTAATAAAACTATTCACTATTGAAGCTTTTTGCTTGACCTGTAAAAATGTTTTACGTAAACAATTAAGTGTGAAGAACGGTTTAATTTTGAACACATAACTTATCCTAAGAGCCACGTATTCTGATTTATTTCGGTAGGTTTTTTCATTAACTTCACGATCTCTATTTTATGGAAATTATATTGTTAAGGGACAGTTAGCCAATTTAATACAAAACCATCTGAAACACTAATAAATAAAAATAATCGTCGTCTGACCCAATTTCCGAAAATGGATCTTCGTGCTTAATATAAGTGTATAATTTTTTTTTAAAGAAATTATTTATTAATCTAGTTACGTAAGACAAAGTATGTACTGTATATATGAAAAGCTGCCAGGGTTGCAAAATGGTCGGGTTTTTACATGCTTTGGGGTAGGACAGTCAAATTTTCGGGGATAGTTTTAAATGAATTTCATTCCTGTTGGGTTTTTTCGTTTTGGGTTTCTGTTTAAAGGAAAAAATTCAACTTACTGGGACTGAAATTCTTTGGGCTCAAAAACTGCCTCGAAACTTGTGTTATACCTTTATAAAACGGTTGTATCTAGTTTTTTTGCATCATTGTCGTTTTATATAAACGATAATAATTTTAAATAAAACATTTGCTGAAAAATGAGAAGTTACCTTGTGAAAAGGTGACTATCCCAATGTATATAAAAACCTTTTATATCAAAAATCGTTTTGCCATCTCAACAAACTAATTTTGAACCGATTGGTTTTTTGGGACAGAGCACCCTCATAGGCTTTGTGAATGTGTTTTTTATAACGTTAGGAACAATTGTCACAAATATAACTACTCTATACATCTGACGAAACTGAAAGCTCTTTTTGAATTTTGGGCACAAATAATGCATGTAGCTGTCTTCATTTTTATAACCCGCTTGTTTTTGTATTATAGGATCTTTCGCGAGAACCCCGTATAAAACGTTGTCGATCGGACCTTGTATATTTTATAAGGCCTCATAAAATCAATTAAATTCTTTTATTGGATTACCAAATGGAATGTAGAGCTGATATGTTGCTTAAGCAATGAATGGATCATTTAATGTAATATTACGATACATTTTATTCGAAATGTAACGTAATGCATGATGAATGCATTTTTTCCATGAACACATACAGGTGAAGCGTTGAAGGTGAATATCGAGAAATACGTTTTTGCGATTTTTCAATGACCAAGCTTCTACGTTCATTCAATACATAAAATACCTCCTAAAACATGGTAAACTCTGAACCAAAGCGTTTGAGTAACAGGCAGGCCCGATAAATTTCCGAATACAATCTGAGTCTTTCTGTTTTCAAACGCTCCTTTTTGTTGTTTTCGCTATTGTACTTGTTTACCTAAGGTTAAGGCAACATTGCCGTATTTTAAAATTCACGGAAGGCATTTTGAAATATGGCAATCATTTTTCAAAAGAAAAAACGTAGAATTTAGTCATATTGTCTTTTTTTATTGTTACTGATTAAAAAGGGATGCAGTAAATTGAGAATGTCGTATGATATAGCATATATGTAATAATGTAATGTAAAACTACAAATAAAATAAATAAAAAGTGGTGCTTTGTTTCTTTCCAAATGTACACAGTTCACTTATATCCTACTTAATGCTCATTATGAACAATCTTGTTGAAAGAGAAGTTTCTGAAAGTGTGGGAAGGTACTTTGATGCAAAATACAAATAAGTCTTACTATTTTATTGACTTTGAAAAATGTATAAATGTCATACAAAGTATACTCAATACAATTACAAAGGTTCCTAATTTTATAAATTTGTATAAATTTATTGAAAAGTGCAAATGTGGACTTCAGTAGATATAAAAATCCAAACGTAACTGTTTGGTGTCTATAACACATATTCCTTGATGTGCACAATTCTAAACATATTCTGGTTAATTCTATGTGCAAATAAGCAATAAATAGACCTTTCATATTGCTACAGACATTTAATATGAAATAAGGCCTCATCATAGACATTGTTCCTATTAATACCAACTCCGGCCAACTTTAAAAGGAGTGTCAATAAATACTGTAAATGTAGAGATACAGCGTAAAGAAGAGATAATTTTAGGCCCAGATGCACAAATATAATTGTATAAAGAATCTGTAGATATTGTCAGTTTTTTTAAATAAATGTTTAAGTGCTTATTAAAAAAAATCAATCATATTAAATGTAGAGATAATTTTAGGTCTAGATGCCTAAATATACTTATATAAAGAATCTGTAGATATTGTCAGTTGGTTTTCAAATGAACATTTGTTAAGTGCTTCTTAAAAGAATCTGCAAAAAGAAATTACACTTTATTTTGATCTTTTTATAATTTAAAAAATGCACAACTACAACTTTACTTACCTTTATAAATAGTCTTAAATCCACAAATGTTACAAGTAAATTTAGGTTTATCGGTGTTTGGTATATGGCTTTTAGATATATGCGACTCCAGTTTCACTTTGGTAGAGGCTCTAAATTTACAAGTGGAGCAAGGAAAATCATTCTGTGGATCAAACGACCACATTTATAAAACATGTAGGTGAAGCATAAAATCTATTGCTTACCTGAGGCAATTGTTCTTTATGCATGTGCTTCAAGTGTATTAAAAATCCCTTTCTGTTTTCAAAAACTTTACCACATTGATTACAGGTGAATTCGTCGGATATCAGCTTATTGCCTACCAATTCATGTCTTCTCATGTGCCATTTTAACATTCCTGCATAAGCGCATACATCAATTACTAAACTTAACTGCTAAAATTTGAACTAATGTTGGAACTGGAGTAGTTATGACTGCTACGAGCGAATTTATTCCTGTTGGAAGCATTATTTAGTGCAATTTTTTCTAGTAGTGCCCGTTTTTGTAAAAATTAGTGCTACAGATAAAGTTTCTACACTGTCGCAAATGAAAACATGCAAAAATGGTGAATGTTCCACGTGTTCTGAGTTGCACAATAATAACGTTTTTTTGTATTTCAACACCACAGGCGTTCATCTCGAAGAAAGTTTTTGATTTTTTCGCGCATCTCGTTTACTTACAGTGTTCTCAAAAAAATCAACTTTTTGGTCTTGCAGTGATACATTTTTTCTCTTGAACCGATTTTCAAAATATAGGATTCATGTTGAAGCCAAAACTTCACAGTCCGCTTCAGAAAAGAATGCAATATACCGGGTTGCATGAAAGAACGAAATATTAAAAGTTAACTTCACTTAGTTGAATATGTTCCAGAATCACCGATTTCGGGGCATTTCTCATTTGGGTAATTTTTTTATATAACCTTGTATATCGAATTATCATCTCAAATTGTCTATGAAGTTTTAGCTTCAACATAAGCTAAAGATCGTGAAAATCGATCCAAGCGCAAAAAAGATATCGCGGCAAGATCAAAAAGATGATTTTTTGAGGCCACCCTATAAATGCAATAGATGATCGAAAAATTCAAAAACCGTTTTGAGCTATTTGGTTAATAAACTTTTGGTGTCGGGACTCAAAAAAATCTTTGTCCAACCAGGAGCATGCCGAACCATCCGAAATTTTGCATTTTTTCATTTGCCTCCCTGTAGAAAATTTATCTGATATGCTTAATGTTTAATAAAACACTGACAAACAAAAAAGAAATGGGGCTAGATAACGCTTCAAACGGAAACTAAATCACTCTAAGCAATCAGAATTTATCTATTTCCAAAGTTAGGGAAAATGTGGCTGTGTAACGTGCATTTTGTTGAGCAATTTTGTTAATAGACATATTATTACGGGGGTTAATTAAAGCCTCTCATAGTGCATAAACCGTTAAGAATTCAGAAAAGTTACGTTCATTACGAAGTACATGAAATATCTCGGCGGACAAAAAGAAAAGAGCAGTGAAACAAAAAAATCCGTAATATTCAAGCTTATGTAACTTGCAGATGGCGTAGGGACGTGAAATTTTGCATCAACAACGTAGATATACAAGGTGTGTAAAACAGGTGTATATATGTAGTATACAAGGTGTGTGTAAGGCGCTAATTATCGTATTTTAATTCGAAACATGCCCTGTTAGAAAATCGTTTTTGTTCATTTACAATTTTTTGCAATTCTGTTTGAGAAACAAAACTAAATTTAATGTAAAAAAGTTACCTTTATGAATAGTTTTAAATTGACACCCTCTCACATTACAAAAGTGCATTTCTTCAATCGGTATCTCCTTGTGCTTGAACTTGTAATGTAGAGAGATTTGATGGAAACTTTGCCCCACAAATGGGCAGAGCAGGCAGCAATGATTTGTTTCACCATTGGCCGTTACTGCTTCTACGTATGTTTCATGTCTGAAAGTTTTTAGACCAATGCGTATTTTGTGTACACAAAATAAAATTATCTGCTCACACTGATTTGTCGGTTTTTTTGTACTCATAAGGTTCGATTTCAAACCCACTAATTCCAGGCTCGTTTAAATTTTTCCTTGAATTTCCATCTGGCCCTAATTTTTCCTTAGTTTTTTTGAATTGCTTCCACAGCAATTCCTCCATTCGTACACTTTCAGTTTTGTTTACATGAAGCAAATTGCCTCTTTCACGTTCGACTTTTGGTCTTTTAAGTGGACATTCATTTATATTTGCTTTGAAGTCGAGTTTGGTCGATGATAATTGTTGTGAATCGTTTTCAGCATTACTGCTGCGTCCAGTCTGTCTCAATTTAGTACTATCCAGCTTGGTAAGCCTAATGAACAACCTTTCGTACTTTTCAAAATGCTTACTTTTATTTACAGATTTTGATGTATTTGGGTGTTTTCGTCGCTTGATACAAGTGGATTTTCTATTTAAATTGTTGTATTTTGGATCTGCATCAGCTTTTGTATTGGAATCAGCAAAATGGTCAGTGTAGTTAATGCTTAAATATTCTTGTTGATCTTCCTCAGGCTCACATGTTACCAGATCAGTGCAGCTTTCTTGCATATTTGCAATATATCGAATAACTTCTAGTTGTTAGCCTTAGTAAGTTCGATTTAGGAAACAATATTTGCCAATCAAGTTTCACGTTGTCCTAATTACAGTAGTTTTAAAATATAATAATGAATCTACGTTTGCACGTTCCCATTCGTTTTGAGTTTGGATATCGACATTGTTTATGCCTTTATATTGAAATGTGGTCAGTTTTATATAATTGTTGTTACTTTGAGATTCAATGTAGCTATTCCAAAAGACAAAGAAAAGTAAAAATTCATGTTAAAATAAAACTTACTCGAATCAAATCCTTAAGAGTTATGCATAAAAAGTGGAGAAACACTAGTGGAAATACTATAAATATAAACTAGAGAAATTAAAGAAATCAAAATAATAAAATCCACAAAAGTAAACAATTCAAAGTGTCATATTATGTACTAACCTAAGTTTTTTTAGCCTGTGAGTGACAGCAAGTGACGGCAAGTATCGCCTTAAGAGACACGTTAGGCAACAGCGCGATAATAACCGCCGAGTTCTGCATATTAGATAGATATAGATAGATTTATATAAATCACAAAGTTTGCATGCAAATAAATGGATGCGTATTGAACATTAAGCGCCCAATTTTACGCTACTTCTTCGATAAGAACAACTTCTTTGTTGGCGTGGAAAGTACAATCCAACACGAGACGTTAAAATTCGAGATGCATTCCGTCCTATGCGCAAGCTTCAAAGTGTCCAGTTTGCAATGTTGCGCGATGATTCATATTGTTTAGAAAATAAAGATGGAAGACTCGGAAATAAAAATCATTAGTTGAAGGATAGTTGATGGACTTACAGCACTATAAAAAAATACTTTTATAGTGCCATAGATGGACTAATCTGATAATTATGAACGTAGATAAGGACAGATTATGAATGATTCAAAGAATAATTAAAAGGACATTATAAAATAACTATATGTTTTTAATAATATTTATAAAACTGGATTTTCCCGCTTCTATAGAAAGATCTGTTCTGGTTTTATCGGAAATTTGGAACAGGAAAGCTTAGAAATTCTTTCTTTTTTAATCGTATGATGAATTAATCGTTGGATAATGGACTGATTTCAGTTGGCTAACTCACTACTTTGATTATTCGTGATTTATAAAAACAATTGTATTATAATTTTTTTACTTTAAGAGTCAAAATTATGCTAAAATATTATGAGCATGGAATGAATTCCAACCAGTATAATGTTTGCAGCATTAACCGAAATGTAAGTACTAATATAACGATTGTTTGCACATGTAAACATGATGTACGGGAATTTTTAAATAAAAGATAATCTTTATAGTATATGGCTTTTTTTCTTTGAATGTTTATCCGACTTTCTTTTTTTTTTGTTGTTCTGTTCGTTGTTTTGGTTAATTTTTCAATACAAAGTATACTTACTAGCTACCAAAGTTACATCCAAATACTTATACATCTATGTATAGGTCTATTAAATGAATAATCTAGTAAAACACAAATCACTATAAAATAAATCAGTTCTACTTATACTACTTATATATACAGTGTGTCCAGTATAAAATGATGTACATGGGGATATTGGAAACCGTTAGAATTACAGGGTGGACCAAATGGGGAAAAAGTTGCGCAATCAAGTGCCTAGAAATAATCTGTCATCAACTTCTTTGAACTCTGCATAGCAACGGATATACAGGGAAAAAAAGAAAAAAGTGCGTTTTATAAAATCCTTTATATCATGTTTATTATAAAAGATACAATAACGAAATTTTCAGGGTGGGGGTAAGAAATGAGCGTGAATTTGAAAATAAAGTAAAAAATAATCTAGGCCCACTATGTTCAATGAGGCCGAAGTCAACTTTTGTTTTTCTTATGGGCGCCATATTGAATTTCTGCATTTTTAAATTCCCCTTTAAATATGCTCTTCAACCATGTATAACATGTTTATGTTCGGTCAAGAGAAATAATTAAAATTAACAAAATTAAGATTTTATGGTAGTAGGCATTGATATTTCTATTAATTATTACTTTAAATTATTATTGATCATACATCGAACACTGCAAAAGAACAAGTAACATTTTAGTATTAAAGCAGGTGATCAAATAAGCCACCGTTTTCTCGCAAGCACAACATACATCGTCTCATTACTGTCTCACAGGATTTTCTGATCATTTCTGGGGTAATTCTGTTAACAGCTTCTATAACAGCGTGTCTCAGCTCCTCTTCGGTTTCGTATGACCTACAGTATACCACATTTTTTGAGGAAACCCCATGCAAAAAAATCAAGCGGTGTTATGTCAGGGGATCTCGCAGGCCATCTTACTGGTCCCAGGTTGCCTATCCACTTGTTGGGAAATTCGTGATTTAAAAATTCTGTGATAATACGTCCATTATGTGGCGGCGCGCCGTCTTGTTGGAAATACAAGTTTTACAGGGTAGCTACTGGAACATCCATAAGTGCATCAGCTCCGTTAGTTTGTAAGAGCTTCAAATATCTCTCGGAATTTAAGTTCTCATTAAAAAAAATGGTCCGTTCACGTGGGTACCCACAATACCTAACCAGACGTTAAATCCAAACTAACTTGGTGCCTAACTTGACGAACTAGCCGTGGATTTTCATCTGACAAAAAAACGGTATTTTTACGATTAAATTGTCCACATTTAGTAAATTGGCTCTCATCTGACCAAAGGACTTTTAAGGAAAAGTTTGGTATCTCGTTGTTTCTTTGAATAAACCACTGACAAAATGCCATTCTTCTAATCGCATCGCCATTCTGGAGTCCCTGGCAGGGCCGTTCACGATAGGGGTGATATTTATGACGCTTTAAAATACTATTTGCCATTGACCGAGCAACACCTGTTGTGGCTTCAATTTGACGCAAAGACGTACGAGGAGTCTCAACCACGCTTTCCATTACCAAATTTTCTTTATTTTCGTCTGGAAGTTTGTTTTTCTTTACCTTAGCGAAACTCCCGTAAGCTACAAGGTTGTCTTTCAGACGCCTAAACATAGTTCTACCAGGTTTTCGCCTTTCTGGATATTTATTTATATACACATTTCTTCAGCTTTCGCTTCATTTCGACGACAGAGAATAAAACTCTCCAACATATCGTATTTTTCATAATTTGAAAAGTGATTCATTTTGTAACACACAATTAATTACAAACACTTAACACTGACAATAAATTCTACTTTGACAGTTATCTAGGTATTTAAAACAGACAACGAACGTCACTATGGGGAAATTGAAGAGAAATATCAATGCCTACTACCGTAAAATCTTAATTTTGTTAATTTAATTATTTCTCTTGACCGAACATAAACATGTTATACATGGTTGAAGAGCATATTTTAAGGGGAATTTAAAAATGCAGAAATCCAATATGGCGCCCATAAGAAAAACAAAAGTTGACTTCGGCCTCCTTGAACATAGTGGGCCTAGATTATTTTTTACTTTATTTTCAAATTCACGCTCATTTCTTACCCCCACCCTGAAAATTTCGTTATTGTATCTTTTATAATAAACACGATATAAAGGATTTTATAAAACGCACTTTTTTCTTTTCTTCCCTGTATATCCGTTGCTATTCCGAGTTCAAAGAAGTTGATGACAGATTATTTATAGGCACTTGATTGCGCAACTTTTTCCCCATTTGGTCCACTCTGTATCTTTAACGGTTTCCAATATCCCCATGTACATCATTTTATACTGGACACACTGTATAGTTGTGATCGAAAGCAGTATATTTATTTGTAGATATAAATGGTACTTTTATTTCTTTTAAAGTCGCCAAAATATCTGCTTTTTCGTCCTTACTTGGATTTTTCATTGCTTCTTTTGCTATCTTTCTATTTTTCTGAGTAGAAAAGAACCGTTTTTGTTGGATATTTTTTCGAGCAGATAGATCTTTCTCATTCTTAAAACTTTTTGCTACAACTTGTTTTGAGGTTGAAGGCAGTTGAAGCAAATTTTTACTTATTTGTATATTACTAATTATATGCTGAAAAGCGCTGTCACTTACAAGATCAAAATTAGAACGGTGTTAGTGGTTAGAACTATTCTTTTAATAGTCTATCCTTTCGGTCACACCTATCTAAATTTTGGCTGTTAGTCGCATTGAAAAAACTTAAGCACTCATCAACTGCACTAACTTCCCCAACTTTGCTTATCATTTCATTATCATGATCTTTATTAGAATGTAACAAAAAAATTTTACCTGACTGATTTTGTTGAACTACATAATGAATATGTACACAAATAACGGTGTTGATAAAATAATTTGGGCAGATACAACTAAATTGGTGAACACATATATCACAAAATTGACAAATGAAATTGCAGCATTTATCCACTGAATTCGTTTTTCTTACAACATACTCATCGTCATTGTTGGCTACTCTCCATATTCCAGTACTCTGTAAACTCATATTAAAGGTAGAAGAAACTGCTAATCTATGTGATTTAAAATGTTCATGGCTCTTGCAAGTCCATTTGCCTTTGGTGTGTTTTATTAAACGATCTACAGTTTTGTCTCTTAAATATTTAAGTGTCGCATGCAAAACTTTATCTAGCCTATTGACACATTTTCCATTTAAGTAAAAATACTTAATAACTTTATGCATGCTTTCTAACCGCATATTAGTATTGATTCCGCAGTCTTGACGAAAATAGTATGCCCACTTTTGATAATTATTAGTGTAATTTTTCAGAAAATATTCGCCAAATATTTTTGTGTCAACATCATCAATCATATTACTAATGGAAACTTGGAACTGTTCACAAAATGCATCCGCATTGCTAAAGTCTGTGCTTCTTTGCAAATACTTGAGAGTTTTGTAAACCGAAATCCTTTTCTTTATTTGAAGCTTTACTTAAATTTGTACGCCAAGCACGATCTATGTGCCATGAACAATATAGTTGATGATTAGATGCACTCATAACGTCAACCCAAGCATTATAAAAAGTCCCTGTTATATCTGACATAAATGTATTTGACTTAATTATTTTCCCAACCTTCTGCTTTATCGCGTTGAAAAATATTATGTTAATAAAGGTGTCTTTTTTATTAGTAAACATAAATGCAACGGGAAAGCCCTCATTAAACTCATCTACAACCATAAGAGTCGTTAATTCAAAATCATAGTTGTTGAGGCCATGAGTGCTATCTATTGCTAAAATGTTTCCACTGAATTGTTTTAAAAGTGATTCTTGTATATCGTTCATGAGCTGTAAACAAAAATCTGAACTTTCAAAACCCTCAAGAGAGGCACCTTGTGGCTTGTATAGCAACACGGGATTGTTTTCTAGGGATTTACACTCCTCTACCCAGATTTCCACACTAATTGCATCATTTGTATGCTTGACCCCTTCCTTGTTATGAATGTTGTAAGTTCTCTTGATATTATCTACATCCTGTCTAGTAAGTAGATCAACTCTTTTCTTTTCAGAACATATCCTATTTCTAATATCATCTAGGACCCTAGAAAAAAATGGATTTTGATTAGAGCTAATGGGCATAGCCAGCTAATTTTCAGAAAGCTTATTTCAAACATTAAAAAAATGTTCGTGTCATTCAATTCACTATTGAATATTTTTTCTATCAATAGAAAATGCTTTTTAGATAAAATTAGGACGTTGTTTCTATTTAATGCGGCAAAATTAAAGTAAAGACAAACAAATTAAATTTTGTTGCAAAAAACATTAGTACAACAGAAAAAATTTAATCAGAAAACAAAGTTCGATTATTAACTTCCTGTTGAAACGCCTTCTACTAATTTGGATGCAATGTGCCTTTTATCTGCATTGCTTATCTTTAAATGTTCAACATCTGGAGAATGACCATAATGAGTAATAATTCTATGAATGTGAAATTTGCCATCAATCCTATTCACTGTAATTTTGCTACTGCAATTATATCCTAACTTTGACAACCCTTGTGTTTTAATATTCCTCTTTCTGTTGATTACATCTTTAGCATTTTTTGTATTTCCCAAAACAACAAAATCTTATATTAAAAATTATTAGTAGTAGTAAACATCTTTATTTCTAAAAAAGGCTATCGACCTATCGGTCTTTCTGCCCTTGTTTAATACATGCAGTCTTAATCTAAATAAAAAACAAATATGAAAATTCTCTTATTCTAGGTTAACAATACTATTACATAAATAAAATTTCAGTGGCAAGAAGAAATTATTTTATTGTCCACTAGTCCGTTGCGTTTGTAAGTGTTCGAGTAGCGTTAATGTAGGGAAACGGAAGCGGGATTGTCTGGTTGGTCTTGTGGGTTTGTCTGGTTGGTCAAAGGGGATTCAGTATGGTCCAGTTGTAGGGGTTGTTTGTCCATTTTGTCTGTAGCTGTATGAGTCTTTCCGAGATCTTTGTCATGTTTAAAAAATTATTATTAAATTCAATTTATTAAAAAAAGAATTTTTATTTATTTGAACTCATTCCAATGTATTCCTGGGTTTCAGTCAATTTTATTGTTTATTATTTCAAGAATTCTTCGAACCAATTATAAAACAAAGAATTAACAAAATATACAATACAAATAAATGGAACAACATAAATAATATAAAAAAGAAAAAAGAGGGTGAAATCAAGTATGTATCATTACCACACATACCAGAAATCAACACAAACATAAAAAATGTTTTAAGACCGCATAATATTACTATAGCGGAGAAAACTAAAAACAACTTAGCAAAAGAGTGTTTTACAAAATTTAAGCCTAGAAGCGATAAGTTGGACACACCTAACGTAATATACAAGATTGACTGTTTGGACTGTGACAACACATATATAGGACAAACAGGGCAATATTTAAAGAAAAGAATATACGAACATAAGTATAGCTTAAGAAAGGTTAGCGAAAATGCAACAGCATTAGCACAACATGCACAACAAAAGTTGCATGATTTTGATTTCGATAACACAAATATTGATCAATGAGGACAACTATAATAAGAGAAGAATCCATGAAATGATACAAATTAAGAAACATCAGAATGCAATAAACTTCAGATCAGATACAGACAATCTTAGCTCTGTGTATCATACGCTAATTAGATGATCGCATGCATGAATTGAATGGACCTGGTAAATAAAAATTAAACAGCAGATATTGAAGAATTACAGAGCAATTCCAAGAATGCAAAGAAAAGGCGAAATATAAACAGGTTTTTCGGGCCCTCGCTCGATATCGAATAGAATAGGTAATTCAATGTCCAACCAAATGTAAAGGTAGAAACATCTAAACATGTAAGTCAAATTTAGATCTCTAAACAATAGATCTTTTCTTTCAACGTCTTTTCCCGAACATGTTTATTCCGACTCCTCACCTGAGAACCAAGGTCCCAAATTGTACTTTTTAATATGTGTGTGATTTGAATTTTAATATGTTAATTTTGTGAAAGTTTTTTTAATTGAATTGATAATAAATGTAAAATGTATATTTTAGACAAACTGATGATGGTGGATAAAGACACCGAAACGTATTTGTAACATTTTAAATAATAAACAATAAAATTGACTGAAACCCAGGAATACATTGGAATGAATTAAAGTACAGTCAGGAAAATATACAATACAAATTGTAAAAAAATAAACAAGTAAAATAACCAAATACAAATCACAGAGTTTATTTTTATCACATGCGATATATGTAAACCACGATACACAGAAAAATTGTTTTCGGATCGCGAGGTAACCTAAAACGTCTTGACGGCTAACAAAATTTATTGCGCTTGCGCAAATGGTGGAATACATCTCGGATTTTAACGTCTCGTCAATCCAACCTGTTTCAATTTGAACTTTATAAATGTCAAAAGTTTAACGGCGACGTCATGTTACCCTAAAACCGCGCAAAACCAATAAGTAGTTTCTTAAATTTGAGCTTTTTGTATGAAAACTATCAATATCTTGCAAGCGATGCTTCACTTCATATATGTGCTATGTAGTGCTCAACCCTGTGGTGTAGAAATTCATCAACAACTAACAATAGTTCCTGCTTAAAGATAAATCGACGGCCATTTTACAAAAGTGCCATTGATGGCTTATTATATGGCTACTGGAAGGCCACGTCAGGTCAGAGGAAAACTCCTTTATGTATTCAGCAATAATTTTTAATAAGGAGTTTTACGCGGTGCCTAATAAATGATTCGATAATTATCTGGATCTCCAACTTGCGCAAAGTTGAGTAAATATCCAAAGCTCCTAATGATGGAGCTAAGAAGAAGTAACATTGCCGCAAAAACTCAAAGCTTCAAGAAAATCAAGCAAAAGCGAGCTCATGCCAAAATATGGTGCGAGCAAAAGAGTCATTTCCACAAATCATGTCCTGGCTTGAATGTCGATCTGACCTTCTACACAACACATCAAGGTGTAAACGTGCAAAGTTTTATGAAAATCTAACAACAGGCTAATCCGAGAGCTCATCTCAAGTTAAACAGTTTTGTTATTATTCCGTCGCTTAATGAATCGAGCAAATACAATTATTTTTAAACAATGGCATGACTTGAATATGGGGCTGTTATTTAGGCGGCATGTATACTACATAACAAACTGCTAAAGCCCAAAGGTTCATAAAAACCTAGCGAAGAGACTCATCTGAAGCTCATGTGAAGAGCAAGTTAAGTATTCGGTCGCTCTAAATGTCGCGAGCAAAGGAAAGCACAATCGTGGCGTGGTTAGAAGGTGGATGTGCCATTTAAACCGTTTTTAACAACAAATCAAGCTGCACGAACTCAAAGTTTCATAAGACTCGTCGTCGAAAGTTACCGTCGCTTTAATGGTGAGAGCAAAGAAGCATTCACAAATCATGGAATGGCTTGAATGTGGATCTGCCATGCTGAAAAAACGGCTCAATATTTCATCAAAATTGTACAAACCATTGATTTACGAGCTAGCGATAAATTTGGCATAAAAAATTCTCCTTCGACTCATGATTGGAGTTGTTTATCTTTGTTTGAGAAAGCTGTTTTGTTTACGACGATCATCCAAACAAGTTTGAACCTGAAACTTGCCATTGAAAATATTCATCATCAAAAAACTGAAATCGAACTGCAAAGTAGATGAATGACTCATCCAAAAGGGACGATCGAGCAAACGATTATATCATATTAGTTCTGTAGCTCGATGCGTTCGGAATGTGTTAAGAACTTCCATATTCCCAAATATTTGCTTACCTTTTTGCTACCGGCAACGAACCAAATAGGTCGTCAGTCCTATATGTTTATAGGCGGAATATAGAGTGTGATTTAGAGCCTCTACGGCAAGTGCGGTGGAACAACCTACTTGCTAACGGCAGGATTAAAGATTTCAATTCGGAGTGGATCTTCATTCCGAATTCCACTTCGCGTTCAAGTGCAGATTGTTCAAGTGTACTGCCAGGCTTTTGAGGATTAATGGGTAGAAAATGGAGGATGGGGCGCTAGCTTGTGGAAAGCTGGTAAGAAGAACATCAATCTATAAATCCCTTAGCTTGAATTGAGTTTGTTATTGTGAAATTCATGAAAAATTGAGTTTGTTATTTGTTATTGAATTAGTGAAAGAATGGTTTTCTTTCTTTCCAGGTGGCACGATGCAGCTTTCGGTAAGTTTGGCATTCATTTATCCCTGGTTGCCATGTAGATCGCTTTTAGTCTCATGTAGTTTTTCATTTTATATTGTTGCGTATAATATTTATTCGACGAGGATCAGCGAGGGAGTTCAAATTTTATTCAGTGTTCAAATTTTATTCCTGAAACATGAATTTAAAGTCATATATTATTGGTAAACGAATGGGGTTTTCTACAGTAGACTGTTTCCATACGAGCTCTTACAAAAAAAATATAAAATTTGCTTCGTTCTGATGAAAACTAGACTTTTGATTATCGCGTAGGTAATTTGTGTCATTGATTGGTGTTTTATTCTATGAATTACACCCTTATTTAAACCGTTGTTGTATTCTCAAATGTTAACTTTGTTAACTCGTTAACTTCATTCCACTCAGTTTTTACCATTAGTCAAGTTTTCTGTAGAAGACTCTTTTATAAGAACTATGACAATTATAATAATGTAAAATAATGTTGTTCTGCTGCCAACACACCTTGGATTGCCTTCAAAGTAAAGGTATCAATTATTACTAGTGTTTTTCTGATGTAAATGGCTTCAAAGGTAAAATTAGCCCAGAATCCAGACCACAATGCCTAAAGGTGGGTGGAACTTGTTTATTGCTTTGTGATAGTCTAGCGTTATGCGTTAGATTTTGCGCCAGTTTTCCAAATTTAACACTCTAAACAAACTATGTTTGTCAAACGATTCGTAATAGGGATTTCTAGGGCCCGTCCGCCTATTCCAGTTCTTTTGGCGTCCAGCTCCCTTCAGCTGTGGGTGGTCCAGACCAAAATTATATTCAGACTTGCAGTTGTTCTAGATTTAAATGGCGTTGAGTTTTGGTATTTTAGGGAATTTCAGGGGTATGGATCCAGACGGCAATTTATTTCGTAGCAGTGGATGGCAAACCTGGGATGTAGTTTCTTGTGTAAGGTTTATTATGCTCACATATTACAGCTTTGTGGATTTTTCGCAACGTCTTTTGCGGAATTTATATTGCGGTTTTTACTAAATTTATCTTGCAGTTTTTGCGGAATTCTTATTACGGTTTGTGCTGATTTTATGTAGCGGCTTTTTATACCAGGTAGAACGCGGTTTACTGTTTGGTACTCTAACACTATGCCGATTTCAGATAGTGCTACTTATTATTCAGGGTGGTCCAAGCAAAAAATGGCATATACTATTAGACAATTTGGCGGTCGTAAGAAACAATTAGAGTCTTTAGGGTAAAGGTACGGAAGAACAGCAGATAGGAGCTTAAATGATTTTGTATTCTAGTCAATTTGTTTTAAATTAATTGGTCAACCATGCGATTATACAAGGTGGTCTAATTGCTAGGGGCCAATATTTTTTGCTGTCTTCTAAACCATAAAAGTTATAGTCTATACAATCTTTAGCTTGGACCATCATAAAAACTAAATCTGGGTAAACAGTCGGCATATTATTTGTAAAATATGGGCGAGCGATAGTTATTTTTAAAAACGTGTATTAATTAGTAACTTAAAATTTATTGAATTGATCTAAACATATTTAATTCTTTGATTATTTATTTATTATTTAAATTACGGATGTCCAAGGTAAGTATAGCGACAAAAAATTTTAGAAATTGGACATTCACGCTTTCGTCAATCAAAGTCTTCAGAACTTGAAACGTATTAACATCAATCGCCAAAATGCCATTTTTATTGTCAAATAATAATAATAAAATACAGCAAAAAAATACTGCTAAACACTCAATATACCCGCGATGCAACGACATTGTCCGATAAAAATAAGGTTGTTTCTTCAAATGGATATAAATCTAAATTCAAAATGAAATTCCTTGGTTTCGGTCAATATTCGCTTAATATTTTACTTTAGGGCAGAAAGACCGATAGGTCGATAGCCTTTTTTAGAAATAAAGATATTTACTACTACTATTTTACTTTAAAGACGTTTCGGTGTCTTTTTCCACCATCATCAGTTTGTATGTATAGTGGTTGTCCTTCAATTTTGGCATGAATTTCAATGAATCCATGAATTGAATCATGAAATTATACACTATAAATTTAAATACGGCACCCAACAATATGATCAATTAAATTCGACTATAAAGTACAGCGACCAATGAAATTGTAATGAGGCAACATCAAGTCCACATTGACTCGATGAGGCGTCTATTAAAATATTCCAGACAAGTACGCGGACCGGTCACATACAAATTGCTTGGATTTTAGGAGCACTTCATGCAGTAAACTGATCATACCCCAATTTTTACTTTTGACCAAGTAACTTCGTATAGACTATACATGGCAAACGCGTCGCGGTTGTGTTGCGCTCGCGTCACGCTCGTGCCGCATGTTATGATATCTCATTTCACGTACAGTTATGATATCTTATTTCACGTACTCAGCGTAAGGAAGTATCTAATTACTCTTACGTTATAAATATTGTTCTGTAGTTAGTTAGAATCGCTACCTTGGAAAGGGAGTTTTTAAAACAAATTTATTTTACTTTCGATTGATATGGATTCAGCTTCAAGATACAACTGCCTGTTTATTACAGATTTGTTCGAATTTATATTATTTAAGTGCTGAGGTGTTACATACCATCAGTGAAACTACAGAACAATATTTATAACGTAAGAGTAATTAGATACTTCCTTACGCTGAGTACGTGAAATAAGATATCAAACTGTACGTGAAATGAGATATCATAACACCTCCGGCCTTAGATGAAATTATATCCTCAAAGTAATGTAATTTCATTTGAAAATTGAAGTTTCGATAATTTCTTTTTTTTTTTTTGATTTGTTCTTAAGTTTCTTACAAATCAACTTATATATTATATAGCAGATAAATGCAAATAGGACGATGTATAATAGTATGGTCCATATGCTAGTACGGTTAACATATAGGGGTGTCTGCATCCCTTGGAGTTGGACTGCTTGGGTCTTTAACTGAGCTTGGATGTCTTCTGCTGATTTCTGGTTCATGGTATTCAATTTAAGGGTAGGTGGATTGAATACTGCTTGACATGCTCTGGTAGAGGTCCAGGTCAGATTGGGTAGGTTGATTTCTTGAAATTGTAGTTGCTTTAACTCAAAATTTTCAAATATTAATGTATGTCGTTTTGACGGCCTTGGCAGTTTGATTTGCCAATCACTTCTTCAGGTGCTGTGATTAATAATTTCCCATCGGCTACTTTGGTCGATTGGATTTCTTCAAGTTTAACTTCGAATGGGTGCCAAGTTGTGACATTTGATTGGAATTTGATCAGTTGGACACTGCAAGGTGGATGATTTTCTATCATCTGGCTGACTGTTCGTTTGCAAAGAAATTCATTAGTTTGTATTTCTAGACATTTTTTATTGTCAAATGAGCACTTTTTCTCACTTAGGGCCAGGTATGGTTTAAAGGGTTTGTTGACTAGAAAGGAATTGTTTTTGGGAATTGGAGAAGGAAACAATTTGCAATATTGGTATGTTTCCGCCTCGACTAATGGAAGTTTTAAAATAAAAATTACTTCAAATTCCTTTATGAAACTTTTAACTTTTATTAAGTTTTCTAGATTTGTTATTTGTTGAGAGTTGATATCAATTGGTAACTTGTTGTGTAATTGGGGATGTAGTTGGTTGATTTCTCTTAGAAGTTCGGTTGGACTAATTATTGAATTATGAAGAATATTGGTTTTTGAGAAAGTTATGGCAATCTCTATTTTTGCTAAAGTATCATAGATTGATTGATTTTAGAAATTCGGATGAATGTGTGACTTTAGCTCCTTTCTTGAGACAAATTGTTAACGGTTTGGTGATTTTTGCAAAGTCTTTAATAAATTTGCGGTAGTAACCAGCTAAACCTAAAAATGATTTTATTTCTTTCTGTGTTTGGGGTATTGGAAAGTGTTTTACTGCATTAATTTTATCTGGATTAGGACTAACTCCTTTATTTGTTATTTTGTGACCTAAGTAAGCAACTTCATGGTGTAAGAATTCACTTTTGTCAAGTTGGACTTTGAAATTTGACTGTCTTAACCTTTCAAAAACAGATTTTAGTCTCTCGATATGTTCTTGTAAAGAGGTAGAGAAAATTATTATGTCGTCTAATGGGGGAATGTTATCTGCTTGATATTTGATCAAAACAAAATTAGGGTGTGCCATTGTCTTATTATTATTTTTTTTTTTAAATTTTTTTTTTTTTTAAATTAGACTTAAAATTATGTTGAGCGAAAGAATGTTTTGCTGCTTGTGCAAACAAAAGCGGAAAAATTCGCAATATTCGAATTGTTCAAAAAAATGGAAATTGGAAAAGTGGACTTACAGTGATAGAAGTACCAATGTTATTTTCATTTCTTTGATTCTTGTTTCTTCCTTAGTTGCTAGGGTCCAATAGGAAGGGCGATGCTTGTCTCTTCCCTGGCTAATCTATGAGAGGTGGGACGATGCTTGTTCCCTTCTTCTCGCACCAAAGTTGATCGGACGATGCTTGTTCCTCACGTTCTGGCCTTGAGTTGCCCTGTCGCTGCCAATCAATGAAATGTTCGGGTTTGTCACAAATCGTTGAAACGAACCGAATTTATCACGCTCGATGCGGGATGACCGTTTTGAAAGTTCTTCCACGATGCTTACACGATGATCGCTTTTGATACTCACACGACGATCGTTTTGAAGAATTTCTTACGACTTTTCGTTGACAAATCCTACCGACTGCGCCAGTTAGAATCGCTACCTTGGAAAGGGAGTTTTTAAAACAAATTTATTTTACTTTCGATTGATATGGATTCAGCTTCAAGATACAACTGCCTGTTTATTACAGATTTGTTCGAATTTATATTATTTAAGTGCTGAGGTGTTACATACCATCAGTGAAACTACAGAACAATATTTATAACGTAAGAGTAATTAGATACTTCCTTACGCTGAGTACGTGAAATAAGATATCAAACTGTACGTGAAATGAGATATCATAACAAGTTTCACTGATGGTATGTAACACCTCAGCACTTAAATAATATAAATTCGAACAAATCTGTAATAAACAGGCAGTTGTATCTTGAAGCTGAATCCATATCAATCGAAAGTAAAATAAATTTGTTTTAAAAACTCCCTTTCCAAGGTAGCGATTCTTCTCGCGTTTGTTCTGAACGCAGCATAACACTATAAATTCAAAATGTAGAAGTTTCTAAATATTAACCTAAGATATTTTGAAAACTAACCTGATTTAGAACTGTTGTAAAATATACCCCAAGTTGATTATGAAATTACATTGGGGCTCAGCTACTGCATAACACTATGAATGAAGTAGAAATTCTGCAGTTGGAGTCTAATACTTCCAAACCGAAATTTCATCTTTCACATTTGGGGAAAGTTCTGGTGGGGCTCACAGGTAAATAAATATCCATTTCATTTTGCAACACCAGACATCCAAATCTGCATTTTTATTCGTAGTCTGTTAGGCAAGAAATTTGCTGCCTCGTTGATCTTAAGAATCTGAATCTTAAGACACAAGACCCAGTTAGAAGTTTTCACTGCGTTTTGTGCATCCCTTTATACACTTTGGGAAAATTAATTCCTTGATTTTCTTCCTAATGTCTTAGTATGTATGTTCAACCTTTTGTCGAGTTAGACGATCATAATATTATTATATTGCATGATAATGCCCGGTCGACGGCACCGAGCGTGTGCAATTACTTTTTAAATGCTGATATCTCCAATTTAGTCCAGATATCAATCCTGGTGAGCATCTATGGGATGAATTAGGGCGTAGTGTACGTACTCGCGATAGGCTTCCAGCGATACTGTAAGAAATCGCTTTTACATTATCAAAAGAATGAAATCCTCTTGTTCTCAGCGGCTTCACTAAAAGTTGGTCATTAGCATAGATGTTTTAATTTCTAACAGTTCAAGGGAAAATCGGTTCGAGCTTTTCATTTTTTAGGGTAAACAAAACTTCCAGTTCTTAGGTCAGTCTTCTCAAAACTTTCTCGTTTGGAACCCTATCCATATAACAAGTTCGCAACCAGCTGGACCAAGCGTCCAGTAAACGCTTATATGCCCATATCTCAAAGGGCTCCAATGTCTTTGAGGTGTTTTTACTCTGTCTTGAGGGTCTGGGCTTCGAACTCATACAGCGACCAATTTCTGGCCGTTAGCTGTTTCTTCATTTTAGCGAACTGTTTTGGCTCGTTCGATTCGTTGGAATGGAATATACCACAACAAAGAATAATAAATTTAATTTCTCTTATTCCGCACTACTATGTTTTATAAGAAAATTAAAAGCTTGAAACACACTGCAATTAATGTGATGTTCCCAAAAAATAATAAATATCGTGGATTGAAGTTTTCTTCATTATTTGTCATGGAAAATGAAGAATCAACATTTTTTACCCTTCATATTCAGATAGCCAAAGAATTAAGCTCCAAATTACAAACTATTACATTAAAATCGGTTAATGAGTATAAAAGTTGAAAGACTTAAAACTTTTGCACTGAGGGTATTATCAGCGAATTGATTTTTCCGTCTAATCAAAATTTTCTTCTGAGTTATAATCTGGAAATTGGATGGGTTTAAAAAATGTCTTAACAATTCTGGATAAAGTAATTATTAAATTTGGTTTTTTTGATCATTGTTTATTTTTAGCTGCTATGACTCTTTCTCGGTCTGGTCTAATAATCTATGTATAAAGTGTTTTTTTTTTCTAATAACTTTCAATATCCAGAACAGTTTTATAACCCTTTGTGCATCTGTCAGTCATCCGAAAATTAAATTTTTTTTACAAACATTACTAGAATTTTTTCTGAGTTTGCTATATTTTTCTTCATCATTAATTAATCCTATAGTTACTGTGGTAGAATAAGTAGCATATAATTTCAAGTGAATGTGGCAGTTTTTCGGTGTTTTCAAAATTAAATTTTCAGAATACGTAAAATGGTTCCTGTGGTAAAATACCACTGATAACCACATCTAAAATAAAAGCTCGGCTCAGGTCTACTAAAAGCTCGGCTCATGAAGTCTTAATCAATTATTTATCTGAATTTCTTGGTCGGTAGTTTCTGAAGTAATTTTATTGAAGCTATCAACTAAACATTCTTCTTTGTTCGCTCATCATACAAATCTTCTAAAGCTTTAAAATCAGTTCTAGTTGTTTTGCACTTTTAAACTCCATGAGACACAGTTTGTATAAGGTTTCCATTTATCACCATCATTCGGTTTGTTTCATAAAACTGCTGTTAATGGTAATGTTTCTCCAATCTTTAGCTTCGTATGTTTTATTTGGAACTATAGTAATGTATGGATATTCCGAACAAAAAATTTGCAGAGCTTGTTCGGTTCATAGATATGTATGTTCAAGGTTATTGATTGAACTTTGGCCACCCTGTTTTTACATCTAACGTGAATTTATTTTTTATTTTTGTATATTCTTTTTTCCTGACTGTACTTTAATTCATTCCAATGTATTCCTGGGTTTTCAGTCAATTTTATTGTCACTAATTATGGTGTTATGTGATGAGCCCTGCGTTTCGTCCCGGGTCTACCTATTGGACTCGTCAGTAAGGCTTAGGTAGACCCTGCCTTATACGCCGGACATCGGTTATACGCGTTCGGACGTAAATGAACCGAGCCGGTGTAGATCTTGTGCGGTGAGATGTTAGCAACCCGTGTTGCCTATGCTGCCACTCGTTCCATTCTGCTTTTTTTCCCCAAGCATCTATCTTCGTTTTGTATATTCTTTTTTCCTGACTGTACTTTAGTGACAATAAAATTGACTGAAAACCCAGGAATACATTGGAATTTATTTTTTATATTAAACCAACCAACCATTAATTTACATCTGATAATTTTTACATAATTATTTTACAAAGAATCCATTGATTTACTTTGCCGTGGTGACTTGAAATTTAGGAAAAATATATTAAATACAAAAGTTATAGATAGTAACGTCTAATTTACTTTTAGATAATATCAATGCATACAGGGTGTCTCAAGTAGCAAACCAAACTTAAATTTTTTTAAAAATTGAAATGTCATACTTTTTATTGATTTTCAGCTGTTTTTATTTTATTTTCTCTATGTTTCGGATAACAAAATTCAGGTGTTCAGATTATGGATATCATTTTACACATACATACATACAGGGTGTTCGAACTATTCATACATTACTGTATTTGAAATATTGGCAAGAAAAAATTGGAAATGCGTTTTTTAAATCTCTGTGAAAACAATATAAAACGATATCAATATATTAAATGAAGGAATTATTATAATTGAGGAAAAAGAAATATATTATTTTTACGTGAACTCAAATACTTTTCACATGTTTCGCATTTGTCGATTTGGGTCAAATATGCACCGTTTTGTTCTATAATTTGTTTCCATTGTAAATGTGGGTTCATAATGCCTCTCTCATTTTCTGCTTATTAACAAAAAACTGTTGGAATCGATTTTCGCAATCTTTTCTTGATGCCGCTTTCTTATCATTAAGGAAATTTTGCAATAAACGAAAAATATGACAATCGCTTACTGTCAAGCTGCTGAAGTTTCTGGCGCCTCACTATACAGTGTGTCCAGTATAAAATGATGTACATGGGGATATTGGAAACCGTTAGAGTTACAGGGTGGATCAAATGGGGAAAAAGTTGCGCAATCAAGTGCCTATAAATAATCTGTCATCAACTTCTTTGAACTCGGAATAGCAACGGATATACAGGGAAAAAAAGAAAAAAGTGCGTTTAATAAAATCCTTTATATCGTGTTTATTATAAAAGATACAATAACGAAATTTTCAGGGTGGGGGTAGGAAATGAGCGTGAATTTGAAAATAAAGTAAAAAATAATCTGGGCCCACTATGTTCAATGAGGCCGAAGTCAACTTTTGTTTTTCTTATGGGCGCCATATTGAATTTCTACATTTTTAAATTCCCCTTTAAATATGCTCTTCAACCATGTATAACATGTTTATGTTCGGTCAAGATAAATAATTAAAATTAACAAAATTAAGATTTAATGGTAGTAGGCATTGATATTTCTATTAATTATTACTTTAAATTATTCTTGATCATACATCGAACACTGCAAAAGAACAAGTAACATTTTAGGATTAAAGTAGGTGTTCAAATAAGTCACCGTTTTCTCGCACGCACAACATATATCGTCTCATTACTGCTTCACAGGATTTTCTGTTCATTTCTGGGGTAATTCTGTTAACAGCTTCTATAACAGCGTGTCTCAGCTCCTCTTCGGTTTCGTATGACCTACAGTATACCACATTTTTGAGGAAACCCCATGCAAAAAAATCAAGCGGTGTTATCTCAGGAGATCTCGCAGGCCATCTTACTGGTCCCAGGTTGCCTATCGACTTGTTGGGAAATTCGTGATTTAAAAATTCTGTAATAACACGTCCATTATGTGGCGGCGCGCCGTCTTGTTGGAAATACAAGTTTTGCAGGGTAGCTACTGGAACATCCATAAGTGCTTCCGCTACGTTCGTTTGTAAGAGGTTCAAATATCTCTCGGAATTTAAGTTTTCATTTTAAAAAAATGGTCCAATCACGTGGGTACCCACAATACCTAACCAGACGTTAAATCCAAACCTAACTTGGTGCCTAACTTGACGAACTAGCCGTTGATTTTCATCTGACCAAAAAAGTTATTTTTACGATTAAATAGTCCACATTTAGTAAATTGGATCTCATCTGAACAAAGGACTTTTAAGGAAAAGTTTGGTATCTCGTTGCTTTGAATAAACCACTGACAAAATGCCATTCTTCTAATCGCATCGCCATTCTGGAGTCCCTGGCAGGGCCGTTCACGATAGGGGTGATATTTATGACGCTTTAAAATACTATTCGCCATTGATCGCGCAACACCTGTTGTGGCTTCAATTTGACGCAAAGACGTACGAGGTGTCTCAACCACGCTTTGCATTACCAAATTTTCTTTATTTTCGTCTGGAAGTTTGTTTTTATTTACCTTAGCAAAACTCCCGTAAGCTACAAGGTTGTCTTTCAGACGCCTAAACATAGTTCTACCAGGTTGTCGCCTTTCTGGATATCTTTTAAATACATATTTCTTCAGCTTTTGCTTCATTTCGACGACAGAGAATAAAACACTCCGTAAACAACAAACAAAAACATATCGTATTTTTCATAATTTGAAAAGTGATTCATTTTGAAACACACAATTAATTACAAACACTTGACACTGACAATAAATTCTACTTTGACAGTTACCTAGGTAATTAAAACAGACAACGAACGTCAGTATGGGTAAATTGAACAGAAATATCAATGCCTAATACCATAAAATCTTAATTTTGTTAATTTTAATTATTTATCTTGACCGAACATAAACATGTTATACATGGTTGAAGAGCATATTTAAAGGGGAATTTAAAAATGCAGAAATTCAATATGGCGCCCATAAGAAAAACAAAAGTTCACTTCGGCCTCATTGAACATAGTGGGCCTAGATTATTGTTTACTTTATTTTCAAATTCACGCTTATTTCTTACCCCCACCCTGAAAATTTCGTTATTGTATCTTTTATAATAAACACGATATAAAGGATTTTATTAAACGCACTTTTTTCTTTTTTTCCCTGTATATCCGTTGCTATTCCGAGTTCAAAGAAGTTGATGACAGATTATTTATAGGCACTTGATTGCGCAAGTTTTTCCCCATTTGATCCACCCTGTAACTCTAACGGTTTCCAATATCCCCATGTACATCATTTTATACTGGACACACTGTATATAGTGTGTGGCTAGGGGTTGTCCTAATGAAACATAACATGCTTCTTGTAGGCCAATTTTGGCCGTTTCTGATCAATCTCTAGCTTCAAACGCTCCCGTTGTTGACTGTGGAGATCAGAATTTCCTTTCTAAGTAGCATAAATCTGAAATTTTTTGATCAATTCTTTACGAATATCAATCAATCCCTACAGCCATCTAAGAAAAAATAACGGATTTCGTTTGCCCCAACCTAATTCTTTATTATCCTTGTACACTGAATAAAAAACTATAACTATAGTCGCTAAAAACACTTTCCAGCATTTGCAAGATTTTCCCCTGCCCCTGTTACGGCCTTTTTTTTTAAGTTCTGGGGTTTCAGGAGGCGTAGCCATAGGTTTGACTGTGATATGTGCTCCCTTTGTAAGTCCAGCGCTTAGAAAATTCTGTTTGCCATACATACCAGCTACAAATGAGCAATTAGTAAATATTTTAAGCGCCTTAAGAGGCAGATCAGGCACGTTGCTTGACTTGGGCTCTGGTGATGGGCGAATTGTCATTGGTAAGACACCGGTAAAATCGAGTGAACTAAGGTTTTGAATTAATTAGTTTAAATTTATAATACTGATAGAAAGCTTTTCTAGAAACAGCTAAACACAACTTTGTTTCACACGGTGTTGAACTTAATCCCTGGCTTGTTATGTACTCTAAGATTCAAGCTTTAAAAAGTGGTTTGAGCAACAAAACCAAATTTTTCCAAAGAGATCTTTGGAAATATAATATTGCTAGTTATGATAATGTAGTAATATTTGGGGTAGAGCAAATGGTAAGATACTTACTCCGGATGTTGGTTAAACTGCTATTAATGTTATGCACTAAATTATAGATGACTGAATTGGAAAAGAAGTTTCTTAGAGAGTGCAAACCTGAATGTATCGTATTAGCATGTAGATTTCCTCTGCCAAATATGACTCCAATAAAAACCATAGGACATGGAATAGACAGAGTATGGGTATACAAAGTAAAACATCCCTAACATCATCCATTGATTGAATTTCATCATCCAATTATCTTTTGGTGTGTTATATAAATTCTAAATCAGCCAAAATTGCAGTTGCATACCTGATAGTTATATAGTAGTAAAAAAATATTTATTTCTTAAGAAAAGGCTATCGACCCATCGGTCTTTCTGCCCGATAGTTATATATTTTATTGTAATTAAACTTAATAATAACTTTTCCACAACAGCGTGCTATTGTTTTACTTCTGTTTACCCATTTCAAAATATTTGGTTGCTGACGGAAATACAAAAGATCCTCAAGTAAAACAATAGTTAAAGAACTGTAACTGAATCAAAAGACAGTAGTTACTGATGTAAGTATACAGGGTGAGTTTTTTTCGATGACCAGTACAGGGATCTTCGGAACTAGAGCAGTTACGAAGAAGGTCAAATGGACAAAGAATTGTGGTTTTGCATGCTCTATTCGAAACCAATTTTATTTTTCTAAAATTTGACAGATGTCAAGGGATATTAAGGAAAAACTTATTTATTGTAAATTTTTAAATTACTCCTAGTTCCGTTGATATTAATTTGATAGGAAAACATTAAATAGAAAACTTGTAGGAAATTGAATTCCAAAGAAAATGGCAAAAGACATTTCTCTAAAATAACTGTAATTTTTGACATATGACACAAATTTGAGTTTTTTTAAATGGCAACCATACTTGATTATTACTTTACCGAATAGAGTATTTTAATACGATTTCTGTGATATATCACATCGTTAGGTTTTTTTCTAAAATAAAAATTCGTTAAACATTCTATTTAATGTTTTCCTGTCAAATTAATATCAACATCAGCTGAATTAGCCTGAAAACAACACTCCTGAAACCTGCACTGAACAGCGAACTTCGAAACTATAGTTTCTAGGACTATATATAGTCCTGAAGGATTAGCACGTCTCTAAATATGTTCCTACTTATATCAGAAACATTTTGACGGTTCTGACGATGACGACAATTTCTTTCTTTAAATAAAATTAATATTTTATAGGAATTATGATGAAACCTAAAAAAATGTGAATGTAACATAACTCTAAAGTGTACTCTAAACAAATAATGTCTGGAACGAGTGAGATTTTTGAATTAGGTATATTCCTGAGACATATGTTTCAATCGAAAATCGAATCTGCTAGGTACGATTTCCTATTTAATAGTTAAGTAAAATAAAATATTCAAGCCGAATTTTTTCTAATAACTAATAATTATAAATATCTTGATAAAATTAAAGATAAACATCCATGACATGAGTATCCTAGCTTAAACAGCAAACGTTCATATTATACGATATAAATGTATACATCTACCAGGTTTTTATCCGGTACCTTTCGGTTTGAGCTGTGATTTTTTATCATGTCCTTTACTGTTTAGATGTTGCAGAAACGAATATTCTGAGTTAATGGTAGTATTACATATAGCACAGTAGTAGAGTCCAGATGGTGTGCGATATGCTGTTAAATTAGCTTCATTGTTCGTTTTGTTGTCTATCGCGGTGGCTATAGTCGTGGGTCTAATCACTTAAAAAGGAAAAATATTAAAAAAAACTGCTGTTATTGTGGTGGCAATATTATTTTGTTTCAAAAAATTTTTCCTTGGTTTCAGTCAATTTTATTGTTTATTATTTACAATGTTACAAATACGTTTCGGTGTCTTTCTCCACCATCATCAGTTTGTCTAAAATATACATTTTTACTTTCATTATCAATTTAAATAAAAAAACTATACACGTAAGTTAAATTTAAATCTCTAAACAATAGATTCTAGTCTTTTCCCAGACATGATTGTCCTGACTCATCACCTGAAAACCAATGTTCTTAATGTACTTTTTAATATATGTGTGATTTGTATTTTAATATGTGAATTTTAATGAAAGTTTTTTATTTAAATTGATGATAACTGTAAATATATATTTTAGACAAACTGATGAAGGTGGAGAAAGACACCGAAACGTATTTGTAACATTTTAAATAATAAACAATAAAATTGACTGAAACCCAGGAAAAATGTTTTGAAATAAATTGAAGTACAGTCAGGAAAATATACAAAATAATAATATTATTTTGGTTAAAATTCTAAGGTACTGTTGTAACTTTACCTGTTGCTTCTGCAGAACTTTTCGATTCTCCAGACGCAGCAATGCCAAGGTGCTTCAACTTTTTTGCATGCTTTTGACCTCTAAAAATGCAACAATTATTTGAGATAATGACTAATTCCCAAAAGGCAATAACTTTATTTAACGTACTTGAAATGATTCTCCAAAATATCTGGGTGAGTGGTGTAAATATTGCACACTTTGCAATGGTAATTGGGAATAGGCGTAACCTCCTTCTTTGGTTGTGGGGCAGCATCACCGGATGGCGCTGGAAGATTTTTCTTGAAATCCGCACCAAAATTGTCTGCGCCTTTTTCGAAGTCCGTCGATTTAGATTTCAAGTGTCTGTAAATCGGAATTGATTTTACTTAACATAACAACAAATAGACTTCCTGTAGATATAGTGTATTTTATACCCAGCTCTCTTTTTTGCTTATCTTCCTAAATGTTTGAATATCTTATACATTTCCTTACTTAATTCGAACCCATTTTCCGTCTTTATCGTAGTATCCTGCACCAGCGGGGGTTTTATAACCCAATAGAGCCCTAAAAATGAACATATTTCGGTATTTGCAAATTCAAATAGAAATAATAACTAATACAGGTTTGGCGAATATAATATTTACTTAAATAAGCAAATGTCCGATATTCATGATTATTTTTAATATGCAGCTTGTATTTGTCATTAAGGAATAAAGCTTTTTTCATAAACCGGCAAAAGATGAATTTGCCACTTTTATAGGGAAATTATCAATCTTCGTATATAATTATCGGCATAATTATGCCAAACAAATATTTGATTATTATTCTTTTATTCTAAAATTTTGAAATTTTAAATGTAATAAATAGAACAAAATGTGATCTTAATGGACTGCAAAATGGCGGATTTTAGCTTTCTTTATCTTCTTAAATAGTTCGATTATGGAAATAGTCAAATTATTTGAATTGGCCAATTTTTTATTTTAATGAGAAAAATATCTAGGGAGAAAAGAAAAAACTTCAAAAATGTATCAAATCTAACATATTTGATAACTAACCTAATTAAAATGAAAAACCGATATTTTCAATTGATAAAACACACTAGCTTCGGTAAAAAAACCCATTTAGGTATTTCTAAGTCAATAAAATTTCAAATGCAATTTACTGCGTGCGTTAACAGTTTTTAAGTTAAGGTTAAATATATGATTATTAAAATCTTTGGATTTACCAACTCTGCAGAAAAATCTATTACCTTTTTACCACATCATTAACTATTTTAGGTTTTTATAAACAACCTGTATATCAATTAATAAAAATCATTAGATATATATTCGCCAGTCCCGATTAAGTTAGGCAAATCAACCATAAAGCCACAAAAGTTCATACTTCTGATGATTTTTGCCCATGTAGTGAGATTCAGCATGTATCTGTCCCGTGAGCTCTAAATCGCAAACATCGCAATGAAACCAGGAAGGATTTTTTTCGACTACATCCTGAAAATTAAATTGACATTAGTCAAATAACTAAGCATCTTGTGAGTTTGCGTTAGTACCTCTTAAGTTCTTATAAAATGTGATAAACATTTTTATTTTATAAATACAATAAAAATCTAAAAAACGTAGTTCTTCACGAAGCTAATGTAAGTTATTAACAACGAGAAAAACATTTCATTTTCTAAGACTACCTCTGCCTTTTTTTCACGGGGAGCTGTGGCCCTCTTGGGCAAAGGTTTGCCAGTTTTGGCCGCCCATTCCGTTAACCATTTTCTTATCTTCTTGTCGTGGGTTTTTGCCTTATAATGCATTATTGCCGTCTGATTGCTGGACAGTTGAACAGAACATAATTTGCAGTAAAGCGGTTGGAATAGTAGTTTTAATTCTTTGGGGAGGCTTTTGTCCGCAATATCTGGCACAGTTCTCTCAACTAAAATTTTATAAATAAAGTTATTTGTCTAATTGGTGTAAAACCGTACACTAAAAAAAGAAAGACCGTGTATACTTACAGATATTTGTTCGTTGGGTTTTCGGGGTTTCCTTAATGCCTTTCAAAGTATCGCAAATTGATTGTTCTATTGGAACATTATCATCCATAAGCGCTGTCGCACCGAGATTAGGTCCTAAAATATGATATTTGATTAATTCGGGCTTTAATCTTGATAGCATTCGAGCGTACCACTGCGAGTGTATCAAATATTTGCTAATAATTGGAAACATATGATTTTTTAACATTTCATTATATTTTAAGATTCTGACAAAAGTTTTTTATTATGTGCACGTTATGTGCTTCCATTTTCAATACAAAGTCATGAAGCTTTTTTACGTATGTGTATGTCGATATTCTGTATCTAAGTACAACTAAATTATCTAACATTTTAATACCAAGAATATATACATATTTTTAATTACCCGGAAAATCAGCAGACCTCTTAACACCTCGTCCTGGAGTATACTCCCCAGGTCTGTAGAAACCTGTAATCGATCGAATCTTATACATAACGTTTATATTTTTTTCATATTTTATTGGTTTTTTAACATTTTCGATTAGTAAATGTGAGGGTTACATCAAAAACACTGAAGGGACTATATACATTCTTCTTTCAATTAACTAAAGAGGAATAGTGCATGCACATTAAATGAGAGCAGAGGAAAAAAATGGCTATTTCACTTTGCTACAGCAAAAAATATAATTCCATTTGCTGTTCCCTGTCATCAAATTATAAAAAAGGATGCTGATGGCATATATTATTAAATACTTGCCCGTTGTGAAATCATTGTATAGCAAAAATTAGAAGAATGAATGATTCAACCCTTTCCAGCCCAACCTTTTTCTTTAAAAAGAAATATTTTAAAAACATAATTGTCGTACATTTTAATGAAGTAAAACAACTAATACACATGATTTTTATCAAAATGTTTAATAGTTTTTGCAAAAACAGGTGGCTCCACGCTATCGCCACTAGGCACTACCGAACAAAAATTTCAGCTGAAAAATAATTAAGTCTAGCATTTTAGAATTATCTCGAAAATTCTAGTCTGGAATTTAGATTTTTCTAAGTTCTTTAGTTCTTCTTTTAGAAGTAACGATTCTCCGATAAAAATAATCTTTATTTAATTGGTGCAGTAGATGAATCTTGTATGGATGAAATTTGTCATGTCCGTAGAATAGTTGTTCCGGTGATGTCACTGCATCTAATTTGGGCGTGCTCAAATTTGGGTCTGAAGCTATTTGCTCTAAAGATTTCAGTCTCGGCTGCCTCATTTCTAAGTTAAAATTGACGTTCAGAATACCAATTCGGAACCGAGAAATTGGAAAAAAACTGCTGTATCAAAGCTGGTCAATTTGGGTATCGAAATCGAGATTTGAGACTTTTCAAACAAGGTACTACTCGACACTACTTTCCATGGTGTTGTCTTGCAAGGAGCGAATATATTATGTATTCATAATGTATCCCCCTGGACTATGAAGTTGATGTCGGACCATTTTTCGAATATAAATTTCTAAATTTCCAAAATACCATATCTCCTTGGGATATAATTTTCGACCAATTGTTTGGTAATTTAAAGTTTATAGTTTAGATGTCTCAAGGTGACTATAATCTGGCAAACAGCCAGTCTGGAAACCTGCAGAATCAATTATACAGTGTGTCCAGTATAAAATGATGTACATGGGGATATTGGAAACCGTTAAAGATACAGAGTGGACCAAATGGGGAAAAAGTTGCGCAATCAAGTGCCTATAAATAATCTGTCATCAACTTCTTTGAACTCGGAATAGCAACGGATATACAGGGAAAAAAAGAAAAAAGTGCGTTTTATAAAATCCTTTATATCGTGTTTATTATAAAAGATACAATAACGACATTTTCAAGGTGGGGGTAAGAAATGAGCGTGAATTTGAAAATAAAGTAAAAAATAATCTAGGCCCACTATGTTCAATGAGGCCGAAGTCAACTTTTGTTTTTCTTATGGGCGCCATATTGAATTTCTGCATTTTTAAATTCCCCTTTAAATATGCTCTTCAACCATGTATAACATGTTTATGTTCGGTCAAGATAAATAATTTAAATTAACAAAATTAAGATTTTATGGTAGTAGGCATTGATATTTCTCTTCAATTTCCCCATAGTGACGTTCGTTGTCTGTTTTAATTACCTAAGGTAACTGTCAAAGTAGAATTTATTGTCAGTGTCAAGTGTTTCTAATTAATTGTGTGTTTCAAAATGAATCACTTTTCAAATTATGAAAAATACGATACGTTGGAGTGTTTTATTCTCTGTCGTCGAAATGAAGCGAAAGCTGAAGTAATGTGTATTTAAATAAATATCCAGAAAGGCGACAACCTGGTAGAACTATGTTTAGGCGTCTGAAAGACAACCTTGTATCTTTCGGGAGTTTTGCTAAGGTAAAGAAAAACAAACCTCCAGACGAAAATAAAGAAAATTTGGTAATGCAAAGCGTGGTTGAGACACCTCGTACGTCTTTGCGTCAAATTGAAGCCACAACAGGTGTTGCGCGGTCAGCGGCGAATAGTATTTTAAAGCGTCATAAATATCACCCCTATCGTGAACGGCCCTGCCAGGGACTCCAGAATGGCGATGCGATTAGAAGAATGGCATTTTGTCAGTGGTTTATTCAAAGAAATAACGAGATACCAAACTTTTCCTTCAAAGTCCTTTGGTCAGATGAGAGCCAATTTACTAAATGTGGACTATTTAATCGTAAAAATACCGTTTTTTGGTCAGATGAAAATCCTCGGCTAGTTCGTCACGTTAGGCACCAAGTTAGGTTTGGATTTAACGTCTGGTTAGGTATTGTGGGTACCCACGTTATTGGACTATTTTTTTTTAATGAGAACTTAAATTCCGAGAGATATTTGAACCTCTTACAAACTAACGTAGCGGAAGCAGTTATGGATGTTCCAGTAGCTACCCTGCAAAACTTGTATTTCCAAAAAGACGGCGCGCCGCCACATAATGGACGTATTATCACAGAATTTTTAAATCACGAATTTCCCAACAAGTGGATAGGCAACCTGGGACCAGTAAGATGGCCTGCGAGATCCCCTGACATAACACCGCTTGATTTTTTTGCATGGGGCAATGCTGTTAACAGAATTACCCCAGAAATGATCAGAAAATCCTGTGAAGCAGTAATGAGACGATGTACGTTGTGCGTGCGAGAAAACGGTGGCTTATTTGAACACCTACTTTAATCCTAAAATGTTTCTTGTTCTTTTGCAGTGTTCGATGTATGATCAATAAGAATTTAAAGTAATAAATAATAGAAATATCAATGCCTACTACCATTAAATCGTAATTTTGTTAATTTTAATTATTTATCTTGATCGAACATAAACATGTTATCCATGGGTGAAGAGCATATTTAAAGGGGAATTTAAAAATGCAGAAATTCAATATAGCGCCCATAAGAAAAACAAAAGTTGACTTCGGCCTCATTGAACATAGTGGGCCTAGATTATTTTTTACTTTATTTTCAAATTCACGCTCAATTCTTACCCCCACCCTGAAAATTTTGCTATTGTATCTTTTATAATAAACACGATATAAAGGATTTTATAAAACGCACTTTTTTCTTTTTTTCCCTGTATATCCGTTACTATTCCGAGTTCAAAGAAGTTGATGACAGATTATTTATAGGCACTTGATTGCGCAACTTTTTCCCCATTTGGCCCACCCTGTAACTCTAACGGTTTCCAATATCCCCATGTACATCATTTTATACTGGACACACTGTATAGCCAGGTACTACACTTTTGAAACATTAAATTAAAGAATACCACACATAACCACAGGTGCTAAAAAAGATGGCCTAAGAAGTTAAATAACAAAATTGAAAATAAAATAAATGCATGCACATTTGATATGTTTTGATTCTAAACTAAACATACATATAACTACATTTACATTTAACACCAATTTAATTGAATATTCATTGAACATACTAAATCAACATTGCTCCTGTTTAATAATAGTCAAATAACTGCCACTTACATTCACTTTTATAAAATTTCTATAGGCAATATATACCTTGACCTGGGAGACTCCCATATTCTTGAAAATATGGATAATTTTGATAATACGCCGACGAGGCTCTCGGATCATAAGGATAATTATAATAAGAATCCTGTAATGGAGTATCGCTATGATTGGTCGGAAAATCGGATGTAGTACCTACTATGGCACCAGTCTCCTGATCATCAGAGTGTTTGTTTCGTTTAGGAATCTTGTAGCTACGGTCTAAGTTTTTTTCTAAAAAAAACAGAATTAGATGATAACAAAACGAATATAATATTTGATTACGAGTTTAAGTATAGTCAAAATTTTGTTAAATCAATTATTAAAGTTATTTATTTCAAAATTTCCTGGGTTTCAGTCAATTTTATTGTTTATTATTTAAAATGTTACAAATACGTTTCGGTGTCTTTCTCCACCATCATCAGTTTGTCTAAAATATACATTTTTACATTTATTATCAATTTAATTAAAAAAAAACTTTCACAAAATTAACATATTAAAATACAAATCACACACATATTAAAAAGTACAATTTGGGACCTTGGTTCTCAGGTGATGAGTCGGGTTAAACATGTTCGGGAAAAGACTAGAATCTATTGTTTAGAGATCTAAATGTAACTTACATGTCTAGATGTTTCTACCTTTACATTTGGTTGGACATTGAATTACAGAACAATTCCAAGAATGCAAAGAAAAGGCGAAGTATAAACAGGTTTTTCGTGCCCTCGCTCGATATCGAATAAAATAGGGAATTCAATGTCCAACCAAATGTAAAGGTAGAAACATCTAGACATGTAAGTTACATTTAGATCTCTAAACAATAGATTCTAGTCTTTTCCCGAACATGTTTAACCCGACTCATCACCTGAGAACCAAAGTCCTAAATTGTACTTTTTAATATGTGTGTGATTTGTATTTTAATATGTTAATTTTGTGAAAGTTTTTTTTTAATTAAATTGATAATAAATGTAAAAATGTATATTTTAGACGAACTGATGATGGTGGAGAAAGAGACCGAAACGTATTTGTAACATTTTAAATAATAAACAATAAAATTGACTGAAACCCAGGAAATTTTGAAATAAATTGAAGTACAGTCCGGAAAATATACACAACAATTAAAGTTATTGAAATGTTTATGGTTTAGAGTATTTTAAATTAGAAAACTTGGTTTGCAATCTGTGTTTATTGCCTAAATTTAAAGAGGATTTTTTAATATACAAAAAAAACATTAACATTAAACATTTTTCTGAAAAAAAAATGTTTAAGTTACTTTATTCTGAACTTAACGTAGCGAAATTATCAAATTACAGAATTGGTGTATCCTTTGGTGGGCTGTGATCAGTGCAGCCCGATTGCGAACAATAATCAAAAGTTCTAAGATAAATTGATCATTTCTAGATTTTACATTAATTTTCGCTTGTTTGAACTTTTAGGCTTGAATATTAACATTTCTTTCAAAGATTCTTTACCGGGGAGTTAGAAGTAATTATGCAATGCGTATTAATTTTATTGAAAATATGTTACGATCGGTAACGTTTGGTCTACCTCGATTGCATCGGCTTATGCATGCATACGTACTCTATTTTCGGGTCGCTTATACAGGGTGTATTGACGATAAAGTCAGTTTACCCTTAACCGGCTATGATCGTTCAGCTATCCCATTTTTTTTCAAATGGCTACCTAGCTCAGATGACGGCTCTACATCTCTAAAAACACCTGTATTTGTTCATTCCAGTTCGATAAAACTGGTATACTGTATTAAATTGCCCCTAATGACTTGCTATCGCTTAGCAAACAAATTGTCTCCTTCCATAGCAAATTGTATGCCTGGATGTTGCTTTTTCAGATGGTCTGGGAACTTATCTAGGTGTCTCATCCATTTTTTAATATCACGAAGGTGTCATGCATATCTCAAGGGGCTTCCTTGAATTTTTCAATATAGAAATTTGCTAGCATAGGGCTTCTCATGGCTCGCCTTCCCATGGCTACACTTTTTTGGTGTTAAACTCTCGATTACACATGTAGTAGTAGAAGTAGCTGCCTTTTCGACAAGATTTGAAAAGATTTTATTTTATCAACTCTACCACTAATTCTATGGATTCGCTTAAGGGCATATTCGTGAACAGATATACTATATCAAAGCTGACTAGCTTATCTGTTATTTCCAGCCTAAGATCCTGGATTGTGATTATAAAGTGCTCGGAGTCTTCGAAGTTTGTATCTTAGGTGGGGTTGTAGAAACTAGGAAGGGTATTTCGCCACCGTAAGGTTCGAGATGAGAATAGTCCACCTTTACAAAAATTGCATGGGCTTTTGTACACTGTTTTCAGTGCTCTAGTAGCTCTTAACTAAGTAAAGTGTAATTTATATTTTATAACTGAGAAGTTGTAGGACTACGTAAATAACCCGTAAAAAAGCTAAGATAAATTTACCTGGGTAAAATTCCCCGTCTTCCGTTGATATCATTTGAAGTGTTGATATTAAGAGCTTCAATATTTAACTTTTTTGCAAAATGCTATTATATTTTCGCACATAAATAAATATCCACAAATTGACACATACAAACTTCAGACAAATGTTATTGAGGTTATGTATTCTTGTTGTGTTCCTGAAGTTTTTAACACTGATGTGAATGTGAAACGAAATATTAATGGTTTGTTCAATAAATTAAGATTAATTATGATCGAAAATAAACTTAGAGCTAAATTGGATAATAATTCATGAGACAAATCCCACAACTTGAAAATGTCGATGTCGCTTTTACCGGCTTGTAATGACAGAAGGTTGTTTCACACCGGATTAGTTTCTGTCTAATCCAATAATATTTATTACTTTTATTATTATTCAAAGTTCCTTAAAATGTGTTAGTGAATTAATTCTTTTAACGTTTATGTTGCCTGTTGAATAGTATTAAACCTCGAAATGATCTTAACTCGCTTAAAAGGTGTTCCAAAAGTATCAAAACTTCAGGTTATCAGAAGGTTAAGTTCAAAAATTCAAATTTTGAATAATGGTAAGTGAAATGGAAATTTTGACTAATTTTCTAGAGTTACTGGCATGACCATACAAGATCTGTGTTTGCTGCTTCTAGAATGCCTACCAGTGCCTTCTTACTTCACTTTGTCTGAAGAATTGCAACAAAATCAAACTGCAGCAGAAGATATAATAAATACCATGAAAGTGCTCAATAACTTTTTAAGTGAAGCAGAGGAAACCTGTCTTATGAATGAATTGGACCCTTACATGAAGAAATTACGATATGAGTTTGACCATTGGGATAATGTAAGCCATTTGATAAATGTGCACCAATGTATTAGACCACCATCCTATTGCAGGCAATCCACGGTTACAGGGAAACAGAGAGATTGAAATGGAATGAAGAAAATACTAAAATATTGGACAGAGTGCGGAAAATTGCTTTCCCTCCTGACGTTGCCCCGATTAAATTTGTCCATATTTTAGATCTAGACAAGAATGGCTGGATAAAACCCCATATAGATGCAGTTAGAGTAAGTGTCTTGTCTGCTAAACAAGTGTCAGATTCTTGAATAAGTTCTAGCCATGTTTCTTGGGAGAAAACCATTTTTTATGCGACTGTTCGAACCGTCGCTGAACCCGTTCACACTGAGCGCCAGCTTCATCCAATGGTCCAACTAAGAACATTGAATTAATTTAAAGAACCGAGAAAGTTCGGATTACATAAAATCCCACTGGGGGGATGTTTTGTTGTTTGGATTGGCTACCGCGCTACATGCTCCAATATTCGCGCGGTTTGTTCCAACTTCCACATCTGAATGGTCATTAGGGTGTTCTCCTCAGATCTGCACGCAGCAAAATATTTAGCTATTTAATAATAGGTGGTCATAACCATTGAACCATTTTAAAATATTATCTTACTTCATGGTTGAAAGTGCCTCTTGTAGAGCTAATATCTGCGAGAAGTAAAAGTAGATTTTTCCCGAAACTCTTCAAGTAAACTCCTTAAATGGACCGACACCAATTTTAAATCGCCCTGTATATGGTTGAAAGTAGCGCGGTTCAGGCAAAAGGACGTTTTTTTAGGCCACATGTCTTGAGTCAAGACACAATTTGGAAGGTTAACATTTTTGTAAGATTCTTAATATTGAAAATACTTGCTCGGAATATAATCTGTTTAATTCTCAATTTACTAAACGCATTGATTTTTCTAACGTGGATTTCATTTAGAAACTTTCATATCTGTTTTTATGTAAATTATAAGTATAATTAGCCGGTAAAAAAACGTTTCAGACAAATGATAACCATCAAGGACTATGCGTCAACCAGGAAATTGTTATTATTATGGTGAATTTCAATAAGAGATAAATACCTATACAAATTCAGAATTGGTTGATATTTTACTAGTTTATTGCTTTTACACATCACAAACATTTTTCTCGATAAACCCACTAGCCTCAAAAGTTTTTCAAGGGGCAAGAAAGATTCTATTTCATATAAGTGGCATTGAGAAGAAAAATGTAAAAAATACGCAAACTTACTGTAAAGGAACGAAGGTGTTTATGGTATTTTCACAACAAAACGTCATAGTCGAAAATTGATCAGGGGGTCTTAAATTCATTTAAAACTGCTTGAAGGTGTAGTCGGCTTCGTTTTTTTACATAAATCAGAAACAATAATTCGTATCAAAGCTTTTAAAGCGCCCTTTTGTTACTTTAATTGCCCAACTTCTTCCTCCTTTTTGGTCTCTTCACAGTCATCTTGGTAGAAGTGTATAATGCCATTAATTATAACAAAACACAGAGTTCTAATTACGGCTTTATAATACATCACCAAATTACACATAATGGAACTATTATTTGCCCTTTGTTATGGCGCTTTTCCTGGCAACAGTTTTTTCCCAGTCTTCCTTGAATCCTGGCTTTGTATGCTTTTTAACTTTAGGCTTCTTGGTGTGTGCCTTTTTAGACGGCTCCAGGATGTTTCTCTTTTGGAGACTTTTGAAGCGATCCAAAAGTAAACTACCTTCTTTTTTAACGGCTCTCAAATTTCCGGAAATGTCCCGTCCCATCTGAAAATCTGGTCCTGGATCCTCAAATTTGGTAGCACTTAACATTTTCGGTTTCAACTTGTTTTTTTCGGCTTGAATTTTCCTTAGTTCACGCAACTTTGCCTGCCTTTTCTCAGCCAGCTGAAGGTCCTTTTGCAGAACTTTTATTTTGTGAATATCACCAATTTTCTTTTTTTCCCGTTTTAAAGCCCTTTTCTGGTTCTCAAGATCAAGCTGTTCACGCTGTTTCCGCCTTTGTTGGACACTTTTCTTTTTGTTTTGAACTGGGGGGTTTATGCTAATGCCAGACGACATTAGGCCTTCATCGTCATCCAATTCTGCTTTGTCTTTAGTGTCTACAATTTCTGCGTTGGAATTAGATGGCATACCTTCGGACATTTCCACAATCCATTCACTTGTCTTCTCCGTACTGGAAATCTTCCTGAACATGTCTTTTGTTACCCTAGACAGATAAAGTATTTTATTTGAATGTTATCAGCTCTATAAATAGCAGTAGTAGTAAAAATCTTTATTTCTTAGAAAAGGCTATCGACCTATCGGTCTTTCTGCCCTCTCTATAAATAATTATCTATATTTTCTACCTTATTATGTGTTTTTCTTCTTTGATAATTTTGATTTCGTCTTCGGCTACCGTTCTGAGCAGGTCTTGATGATCCTTAAATGATGGGTTGTATGACATGCCTGGATGGGGCGGTTCAACTGCTGGTAAAAGGCTTTTTTTCTTTTGCAGATCATTGGCTATTTTCTTAACAAAGATACCTTAAATTTTTGATGGTTGGAAATGTACTTAACTCGCTTTTTGCTTTCAGCTTACCTGTATTCCTTAAGTTATGAACCTTTGTAACAGGGTTTGCCCAGGGGTCACCCTGAATTGTATGATTCTGGTTCTGTGACCAGATGTCCTTCAGAAATTCTCCTCTTTTTTCTTTCTTTTCCCTTTTAAGTTCGGAGAGCCTTCTTTCCTCGAGAGCATTGACCTGCTTGCGGGTGAAAATTCCGTTCTTTATGTTATTTTGTAAAGTGCCTTTAACTAGGGCACTTTTTCTCTCCTCTGGCGTTTTCACACGGTTTCTCTTCTTGATTGGGTCAGGTACTTGCGTATGGGGTTGTAATGCCGAAAACCCTTTAAGCGGCCGAGAGGCGTTTATCTTACGTTGCTGGCGTGATACAGTTTGGGAGGTTTGGCCCTGCTTAGATGTTGTATCAAGAACAAATATTTCATCACTAGGTACAGTTTCCAGAGGGGCACCCAATCTTTCTTCGTCCCATTTATCTTGTAAAAATTCCTGTATATCCGCTACATTGCTGTGTTTTCGCCACGCGAATTTTGTTTTTTTCGAAACTCTCTTCCGTTTTCCACTAGAAAATGCCATTGCTGCAAAACTCACGTTATTTTGAGAAGTATTGCACGCGGCAAACGAGGGATAACCTAACATTTACGTTTACTTCGATTGTCGTTTGACGTTACACGCGAACAGGGTCGTATCTGCCCAATATTCTTAATGAAAAATGATCTTTTATTTAATAATAAAAAAGGTCGTTCTTTGTTATCTTATGGAAAAAACAGTGAATGAGTGAAAAGTTGCCGAAAATTTCGCTACGAAAAGGGGACAGACTAAAGCCTGGGTCACTTAAACATACCATAATTTTTTGGTATCGTTTACGGTTTTTTTGGTTTTTGTGTCGATTACGCCTGGTGATTTTCAAAATGTTTGTTTTTTTAACTGCAAGTACACGTTATATTATGCAGTTTCAGCGAGAAAAAAATTTGGAAGGTCCATAAATTTTATGAGTAAACGTTGACACAATTTTGAAATTTGGTTTTACAGCACCATGCATTTATGGACGAAAATGAGATTGCCGAGAAATATTGGTTCTAAATCATGATTTAGGTATAGTCTGTTCCAAGCTGTATGGATGTGACGCAATAATTGTCGTTCTTTTTCTATTACTTGTACTGATACATTTATTTCAAAAAATTGAAGTATGCAAGATTATTAAAATTATTGCTTTGGAGAATGTTGGCCGTTTCTGTGAATTTTACCAAGATACCTCAATTTGCCAATACATTTTCTATTTATGTGTGTTATTTTCACGTACTAAAAATGCCTAAGAAGAACATTGTGAGAGCGAACAACGGTTTCTTTTGCTCATATTTTTACCAGCATCGCTTAGTTAGATCAAATGGAAGAAATTAAAAAAATGCTTTCCACATCATCTACATGAAAGAATGCAAATCCGATTTGCATAAAATGTTTTCTGTTTTATTAATCTGAAATTTAAATAATTACATCAAAAGGTGAAGAGTTGATGAATTAATTCAATCATAAATATAAAAATTGATTATTTTGTTTTCCACCATTAGGATTCAGAAAGGACATAAATGAAATATGCCGAAAACAGGTGAATTTTTCAAACTTTTGGGCCATCGAAGAAAGAATTATTGCCCGTCGTTTCGCAAGTACTAGTGGCTCCCATTTTTAGAGTTGTTTTCGCTCGAAACTTTACACTGGACTGAGGCGATTTTTCAATAATAATATGTATTTATGAAGGAAGAGCTTGTGATGGCGAAACACTGACAACGCTTGAGAAATTGCATCAGTAAACTTTCAAGTGAAAACAATTCTGAAAATACGAGCCACTCGGGCATGCCAAGCGTCAAGCAAAAATTATTTATCACTCACCGACTCTCACTGAGTCACCAGTTTCAAACAATGACCGCGAAATAACACGTCTTGATAAAATTCCATATTACTGCATTATAAATGAATTCCATTACGCCATTAAAAGAAAGTAAGGTCACGATCGATATCATGATTTACAAGACACTCCAAATGATTTATTTCTCAGTCAAAAAATACACATATTAAACATTAAATTTACGGAGATTTCACTGTGGATGTTCTGTATAGAATGCACTTAGATTTCCCTCTTTCGTTTTCTTTTTATTATAGGTAATATATTTAAATAAATATAAACTTAGTTTGACAAATTCGTAGGTGAAAGGAAATAAGCATCACAGCATAATATAAAAGAAACGACATTTCTAAATGCATACATACTACATACCTAGCTACGCAAAGTTAATATTGGTCAGCATTGATTGTTTAACGCAATTTTATAATTATTTACAGTTAATTTTACTGTTTACTATTAATAAAGATGCATATGAGACTGTTATACGCTTAATTTCTATTTAAACTTAATTCAAAAGAAATTCCTGGGCTCCAGTTGAATTAAGTTGAAATACAGTCAGGAAAATATACACAATTTCTAATTAAATACAAAATATGTTTTCCTTTTCTGTTATTCTAGCATTATTAATGGATTTTAGATTATTTTCAATGTTAAGACAGTGTCAACTTTAATACCACTCTTTATATATCAATATTATATAGTCGATATTTTTATTAAATTGAGGATTTATTTATTTGCAGTTTTGTGGGAATACGATAGCTGGATTAAGTCTTCTAACTGATAGTGTAATGAGGCTAGTTCATGATAAAAATAAAAATCTATACGCCGACTTATTACTCAAACGGAGGTCACTGTACATCATGAAAGGCGCTGCCAGATTTGATTATACTCATGAAATATTGAGCAACGACAACAGTATTTTTAAAGGTGAAAAAGTAATGAAGGACCGAAGGATTAGTGTGATTTGTAGAAACGAACCAGATCCTAAATATAAAGATATTTAGTATAGCTCGTGGGCTGTGTTATTTATTGTTGAAACAAACCGGTTTTTAACCAATTTATGGCTTGACCTCTGCTCATAGTTTTTTTGTAATTTTTGAGTTTGGCCATGGTTGGTTGGTTTGATTGAAAAATTGCTTGCATTTGCGATAACTTTTTATTTACAAAGTAATATCTGCAGGAATGACGTCGTTTGGAATCACCCTAAATATTCTAGTGAAATTTGCGAAAAAATGTTCTAATTTTGGACAGTTGAAACCAAAAAATAGTAGTAGTAGTAAACATCTTTATTAGTAATAAAAGGCTATTAGTTATATTAGTAATAAAAGGCCTGATTTCGGTTTTTTATTTTCATATTTTCTTTTTTTCAAACTACATCAAGTGTCATACCACTACAAGACATTAAAAAAAACACGAAAATTATCAAATAAAAATTTTGTATTTTATTTTAATTGGCGTAAAATTAGAAAAGAAATAGTCTAGAGTGCGGTCCTGTTCTCTGTTTTCATGTGTAGTAGTCATGTATTTGGTACAGAGGGCCACCCAAAAAAGCTGAAAGTTGGTTTCACACTATGCAAATCCAATGCAGATCATCTGTTTTCAGTCAATATTGAAGCGACTGTATTTGTGTTTTGATTATTTTGTACGAAGTTTAAATATCATTCAATTCAGCACTGAATACTCACATTCTAGCGTTTGTAATTGAGCAATAATGGGAGATCGTGAGGCTCCAAACAGTGATCAGGATGATCAAAATGGTTTGGCAGAAGTGGAAAATGGTCATCTCACAGAATCCAATTCTCCTGCAGGAGAGAGCAGTTCTGGTAATAAGATTTATAATACACCTTTCTGTATGTGCAAATGCGATCATGTTTAACTATTTCACTAGTATTTACTTCATTTTAAATGCATTTTTATAATAATAAAACGCCAAAACGTTAACAGGTTATTAAAACAAAAAAAATCATTTGATATAACCACCCAATAACTGTTTGAACTACGGATGTTCTATAGCCACTGCACAGAAATGATGTCTTTTAAGCGCTTCTTTCAAGGGTCCAAAAATATCTGGAAAAAGTCTTTTTCAAGAATTTCTCCCTTGTAGCGTTTGCTGCATGAGGCCTCGTGTTGGCCTGAAGAAGAATTACATTTTTGATTGGTTGCGTCGTTTGTGGTGTGCTTCGATCGTGGAGAAAAAAAAACGACGTGAAAAGAACTATGCCGATAAAAAAATCAGTTGCTATTAAATGTCCACCAGACAGCGAGTCTTAGGCACCACTGACTCTCGTTAACCGCGTTTTCTCCACTACATATTCACCAGGTTTTGACACCGAAATTTAATGGTTTAACCAAGTTTCATCACGGGTTCCAATTAGAGTGCTGAAATCGATCCTCCAAGAGATGCTGGAAAACCTCATATTGCTGTTGGAATTGCAATTCATTGGACGCCGTTTGTGGTTCTGATTCTCGGCTTTGGAACATAATTTATGCTCTCTAAACACACGGGTTCCTGACATTGTTATCCCCGAAATATGCATCTAATCTTCACAGAATGTCTGCTGGTTTCATGCCCTCCTTGAGCGTAAACTTAATAATTCTGTTGCTCCATGCATTGCTTTGCTTCCTCCTGGTGGCTTTAATACTAAGAGAACCTGACGGAATTCAAATCGTGGGTGTTACCTCAGTTACCGCTCAGTCTACTACCCGTCAGAAACAAAAAAAACAATCCCTTTTTTATTTAATATATGGCGCATGTGATGAGCCATGAGTTTCGTCCCGGTCCTACCTATTGGACATGAACCGAGCCGGCGTAGCTCTTGGGCGGTGAGATAGATGTTGGCTGTCCGCCACAAATACACTCTCGTACCTAAAAGTCCTGATCATTCGTCCTTAGAATACAAACTTTTTTTATACGGCAAATGCGTTCCGTAGGCGTATTGTATTTCCCTCAGCATTATAGAATTGACCGAAAATAAGACCCTTTGACTATAAGCGACATTAGAAACTGTTTATTTCAACAAATTTTCCTGGGTTTCAGTCAATTTTATTGTTTATTATTTAAAATGTTACAAATACGTTTCGGTGTCTTTCTCCACCATCATGAGTTTGTGCGTATAGTTGTTTCTACCTTAACATTTAACTGGTCACTCACAAACTGATGATGGTGGAGAAAGACACCGAAACGTATTTGTAACATTTTAAATAATAAACAATAAAATTGACTGAAACCCAGGAAAATTTGTTGAAATAAATTGAAGTACAGTCCGGAAAATATACACAACAATTAGAAACTTTGGAAATTGTATGAAAATCCCCTTTAAGTGGGATAATCTATGAATCTTTTTTCTTGAATTTTGATGTTTAATAAAAAAGTTATGATTAAAACAAGTTGTCTCCGAACTTTTGTGTCACCCTGTATTACGTTTCGTCTAAAATTAAAAAAATAAGCCTAAATAATTTGTTTTAATTAATTTTTAAATAGATGTTTACCAACTTTTTTAGCAATACCTCTTTATCCGATATTTTCTAAACAAAAAAATGTGTTGGTGTTCCGTCGAGTCGATATCTCTTACCATTCTCGAGATAGTTCTCATTGAAATTTCTAATGGTATTTTAAACTAGGTAACTTAAATTCCTCTAAATAAAAGAAATAATCTGCTCAAATTTTCAATAAAGCAAAACTTAACAAACATTAAACAGTATTTATTTAGGCTCGTTAATAACTATTTTAAACTACTTTTTAAACTCCGTAAAGTCTGAGAATTATTATTCCATAATAATTGTTCAACCTGAACTCCTCTGACTTCAATACATTTATTAACCCGATTAATAAATGATTTTCGTATAAAAAAATGAAATTGTTGTTTCGGAAGCCTTCTGCAGCATTTAAAATTCTCTTACGCATAAGCACAAACCATATCGCGCCTTTTTTCATTCGAAAATACGATATGTCGTAACATTTTAATTCAGAATGTTATGTTTAATTTTATTAAACGGAACATTCTGTATTTTTTAAATAATTTGAATTAACACAGTTTGTATTAATTTGTCACAAAGCTGCATCTAATGATTTAGTGGTTACAATGGCGAATGTGGCAATAATAATAATATTAACTGGATACTGATAGTTGCCTTTGTATGGTTAAGAACAGCTTCCATAGTCTGATGATGTTAATGTCCCAAATGTGTAGTAAAAGTAACTTTGAATGTTGCAATTTTAGCTAAAAATAGCAGATTAAACATACAAGTGAAAACTGAAACTACAATTTCTATTTGCGATTGCATCCAAGTAATTTTCAGAAGACATTTATAAGAACTGTTGTTGGTTCGATTCAATTTAAAAAAAAAGTGCTATAAATGACTGTGATTATAGCGATTTACACTATAAATTGTAGGTTCCACCTATAATTGCTGATTGAATTTACAATTGTAAATTATATTAAAATAGTTGTAAATTATTATATTGAAATAGTTGAAACGAAACCATTAAATGTTTGACCCATTTTCAAGTGTAGTGGTTTATTGCATTTCAAGAACGTGATTGGTTATGTTTTGTTTTTAGGAGATGAAGATTTAGGGTTAGTGAATATTTCAACTGGAGAATATGATAGGGATTTGCCTACAACTCATGGGGTAAGAACATATTCTCATTTTCATGAATTTTTAATTTGTAGGGTGATTCAAAATTGGAGTAATTTCTTTAGCAACAAATGAATTAATAAAGTTGACACAACTGTATTTTATCGCACCTGCAAACGCTTTTCTCGTTAAAATTACGTACATATCAATTGCTTTATGTGTTACTCAATAAAGATAACAGGCGAAACTAAAAGGCAAATTGAAAAAACGAGATGGAGTTATACATTCACACTTTAATCGGTTGAGAAGAGGTAAATGTTTCAAAATTACATTTTTCAATGCATACTCACAACATCAGTTTATATTGTTTATAATAATGTCTGAATCTTACTTGTGACATCTTAATCTTAAAGGAAAGTTTTCTGGTGAAAATAAGTGATCGAGATCTAGCCGTTCAATTATTAGTTGAAGCTGCTTAAAAAGTTGGAGGTCAAGGAAATTCTACGCGAAATGGTGGACGTGGTTTTCCACGCTTATTGTTAGTGCTTGTTTCTATGCAAGTCAAAATTGCTGAAACTATGCTTCCTGCAATATGACTTGAACAATCAGCTGTCGAGTTGCGGCCACTCTCATTTCCTTCGGCAACTTTAAGTTTCTCAGAAGAATCAATGTTTCGTATTAAACAAAATTCACTTTCGCGAGTCTGTTATGAAGAAAATGTGGTCGATTTGGTTGCCGTCATGATTTTTCACAAATAGGTATAATATAGTTATTTCTTCAAATATAAATTTTGTTGTGTATATTTTCCTGACTGTACTTCAATTTATTTCAAAATTTCCTGGGTTTCAGTCAATTTTATTGTTTATTATTTAAAATGTTACAAATACGTTTCGGTGTCTTTCTCCACCATCATCAGTTTGTCTAAAATATACATTTTTCATTTATTATCAATTTAATTAAAAATAAAAAAACACATTCACAAAATTAACCTATTAAAATTCGAATCACACACATATTAAAAAGTACAATTTGGGATCTTGGTTCTCAGGTGATGAGTCGGGATAAACATGTTCGGGAAAGACTAGAATCTATTGTTTAGAGATCTAAATTTGACTTACGTATATAGTTGCTATCAATTTCACATTTGACTGGCAGACAATCTTAGCTCTGTGTATCATACGCTAATTAGATGATCGCATGTATGAACTGATTGGACCAGGTAAATGAAATGTAAACAGCTGATATTGAAAAATTGCCAAGCAATTCCTAGAATGCAAAGAAGAGACGAAAGATAAACAGTTTTTTTGTTTCGCTCGCTTGATATCGAATAAAATATGGAAAATTCAGTAACCAGTCAAATGTGAAGTTGATAGCAACTATATACGTAAGTCAAATTTAGATCTCTAAACAATAGATTCTAGTCATTTCCCGAACATGTTTATCCCGACTCATCACCTGAAAACCAATGTTCTGGATGTACTTTTTAATATGTGTGTGATTTGTATTTTAATATGTGAATTTTGGTGAAAGTTTTCTATTTAATTTGATGATAACTGTAAATATATATTTTAGACAAACTGATGATGGTGGATAAAGACACCGAAACGTATTTGTAACATTTTAAATAATAAACAATAAAATTGACTGAAACCCAGGAAATTTTGATATAAATTTTGTCTAAGTTTTTGTTTAAATTAATAGTTTGCCAAATAACCATTAACTACTTTAAAAAATTGTTTAATCTGAAAGTTGAACGTTATGAAACGTGTGAAAAACCATATAATTTTCAAGAGCTAATATCTGAAAAATATACTGAAATGTTTAAAACATTAATTCCGCACATTGCAAGTACGCTCCAGTAACTCTTTGAAAGGAATAATACCTATTTTGAATCACCCAATACGCAGTGTGCCCAGTATAGATGTAACAAGAGGTAAAATGGACACAATTTACTTGAATTTTTGAATGAAGATTGAGTCCTGCTTGTTCTAAAACTAAGGTATATAAAAAATTAGTTAAGGGTTATCTATTATGGGGCTTATAAGTTGAATAAAATGTTAATGAAAATCGTTAGCAGTCAAGTGCCTACATAAACATCTAATTAACAATAGGTATATTATTTTATAATAATTATTTATTTGATATAACCATCACTCACGTCGGCACCGCATATCCTTTAAACAAGGCCATTGGTAGTGAATGAGGAATCGTCTGAAAAACCTTTTTTGTCTTCCATAATTTTTTCTCCGATGATTAAGCAAATATGAGACCTACGACCATTATCTCTTTTAGAAGCGTATGTTTATGAATAACTTTATAATGTTTAATGTTTCTTGCTTTATAACTTATTTGAAGTTGGCATTTGCTGATGTTATCAATTTCTCCTCTCTCTCTTGGTGGCATTCAAGGATTTTCTTTAATGGAGAATTTTCATTAAGGACACTTTCAATAGCCAAAAAGTTTTTAATGATTTTCGTAGTCGCTGTACGCAACATTGCATGATATAATTTTTTATAGGAATGTGAATAAAGTTTCCAGATGATGCAGAAATGAGTTTCAGTTTTTTTAATAACCTACTTTTAACTTCAGCTCTGTGTTTATTGCATGGATTAAAATTAGTTGATATATTTTCCCAAAAAAAAACTGTTATATTCTTCAAACTTGAAACGCAAGAATAAAATTCTAAACATCCTGTCTCCAACTTAAACAAAAAATTCCGTATCTTGAAAAATGAAGGCACTTGACTGGTAACGATTTATACTAATTTGTTTATAAAACGTCCTGTATAACCCCAACTTAACTTTTTTTGGAATACCTTAGTTTTACCTCTTGAAATTTCACTCTTCTAACTAAATTTGAATGTAAAATATATTTTTCGTATCTATAGGCACTTGCCGATTAGTTATGGTTTTTTTTGATACTGATACAGATATCATCAATTCTAGTTGAAAACAGATTCACATAATTTTCTATTAAATTTTTAGTATCTTGGGAAACTAAACTCTCTAAGTGGATACACTTTATTTGAGGATGGCGAGGTATTGCATAATATTTTCGCACTCTTTACTGACACTTTAGTCTTTCCCGGATTCACTCTTCCCTTAGTAATGAACGATTATTTCGAAAATAGAGCTTTCAAGAATTTTATCGATGAGCATAATAAAGTGTTTGTGTTGCTATGTGCCAAGTAAGTTAACTTCTACTACTTTCATATTGGCTTGCATCCTGTAAACTTAATATCTGCTTCTTTCCAGATCCCCTGATCAAGGTTTAATAGAGTATGGAGTTTCGATGGAAATTTTCGAAACAAGTCTGAGAAATAATATGTTACATATTAAGGCGAAGGGGCGACAACGATGCGAGAGAATATCATCTTCTAATGTGGAAAATGTGGCTGGTAAGGCTGTAATAATATTTTTTAAATGAACGGCTTTAACCATATTTATGACATTTATAGGAAGAATTAGACTCGTAACAGTTAAAATTTTGGGCGACCCGCCAATTAAGTCTCCCTTCGAAGACACACAACTTTTAGCACTAAAAAGTAAAAGGAAATGGAATTTGAACTCTTTCGACGAATTGAAAAGTTGTGTAAAATTCAGAAGGTAATCTGTTTTGATGTCTCGTATGTATTCGTTGCCTGAAGTACTTTTCAGAAATCTATATTAGGCTGTTTTCTGATTTTAATGTTTTGTTATTTGCTTATTTTGTTCAAAAAGCCTATTAAATAACCACAACACTTTTCATCGAGACTCAAAACAGGTCTTTTACTTTGATTTAGATACCATGCTGCACAGTTTAGTTTTGCCAACTGGGTGTACGATTTAAACGAAGTGACTTATTATACACAAATCATTCTGCAGGCCCTGAATACTTATGGAAAAGGTAAGTGAATATGTTCGATAATAAATACATAAATAGTAAATCAATTAACTTACGAATTACTGCGGGGTGGTTTAAGTGCTCGTTTTCAACATATTAACAGTTTCAAATTAAAAACACCATTACTATTTTGTCTTGCTATAATATGCTTACATTAAAGTGCGCATTTTTGTCACCAGTAGTTACCAGTGGCGGGTTTACTGGAATTCAGTTTCATTAAAGTATACTGTTCACATTTAGCTATGGAACAATATAACATGGAACTGAAAATGTCTTCCATTTAGAGCATCGCAACTTGAAAAATCTCTAGTTATTCTAGAGATTTGTCGCCTTCTGTACTATGTGATTTAGTTTACGCATATTCTTTAGCCATCCGCGCTTTACCTCGCGTTTTTATGAACTTTTTTTTTTCTTTGAAATTTACCTCGCCGTAAAAAACTCAATTTTTTTGCTTGACATTTTACTAGTAGTTAGCGGGTTTCGGGCAATAATAAACACAGAAATTCTATCGAGAAACAGCCGACGTTTCACCTTCAGGTCTAAAAAGAAAATACTTCTGATTCTGTTTCTCTATAAAGAGCAACATTCTTTTAAAAATTTAAATAGATAAAATAATTTAAATCCATAAAATCTGAAATAAAGAACCACAAGGATGAAAAAATACTTGTACAAAGCAATTATCGATGTAGAAGTATCGCATTGTTTAAACTAAATAAGAACGCATACTTCTACGCCGAAAATTGGTTGGAGTCAATGTACACATTGATTAGTTTATGTCCTAGTATTTAATTATTTATAGTTTTATATATGATTTTAATTAAATTTAAAAATATATAATTTACTTATTTTTTGTCACTTTACACCACATTTTATCTTCATTTCTTTACGGATGTCGGATGTTTGTGTTTTGTTAGCCCTGAATTAAACTCAAAACGTTGGATCCTGATTGGAAGAGCTGTGTTTGATTTTTGTTAAAAACTCGAGATCTATAAGTGAACTATCGTGTTTTCTTCAACTATGTATGTGTTTTAACTTGGAGACCTTACACACGCCTTCTGTTAAATGTTTGAAAGGCAATTAAAATCATTAATACTAATGAGTAACATCTTTATTTATAAAAGTATAAAATTTTGTAGATTTGATTCCGAGTGATCCCGAGCGACTGTCGTACTGGTTTGTTCAGAACTATTTGCTAAAACCTGTGGAACGGATTCGAATATTGAGTGCTAAAAGTACATTGGAGAGATTAAAATTAGAAGTCAATTATTTAAGATTGGTAAGATTTTCAGCTGATAAAATTCACCTATTTGAAGTTATATTTTCTATTATAGGATAGACTCATTTGTTGTTATAATTGCCGATATGAAATCGCGTATCCTTCCAAAATATTTGCCATGTCGAAAGACGGCCTCCAAAGCAATTATGTGAATCCTGGTAAAGTTTCTGATTTTGAATGAATTTAATGTCTTAACTATTGTATATTTCAGGTGGATTTGTATATGAAATTATCACAGTAACGTTTGCGAACAACATTCAACTTGCCGGTGATGCATCACGCCAATTTTCTTGGTTTCCGGGGTAAGCATAGTTTAATTAGATGTTGTTTTAGAATTGTCTATTAATTAATAATTATCCACAAAATTTATGAATAAAAATGAAGTCATAGGTGTGAGCAAGACCTACTTGTCTTTTACTAAAAAATTATATTTGACTTTTAGCTACGCTTGGACAGTAATTGAATGTATAAACTGTAACAACCACATAGGGTGGCAATTTACAAGCAACACTTTGACGCCCAAGAAATTCTTTGGTCTGGCACATACTGGAATCAGAATTGTATCGGCGGCTCCTGCTCCAGATAAGCAAGATCTAACTGATCATACCACATATGCCTATGATTATTACGGATTGTCAGACTTATTTAATTGATAAACGTCGCATTTTTCGGCCTGTGATATTGGCTACTTTGGAATAAAATCCTGTAAGTAGTATAGATCTAATTTCGTGATTACTTTTCCCACATGCCGGATATTTTACGGAAATAGCTAAGGTAAAACTAGTATTGAGTTCAAAACCCGTTAAATAAGGAAATTTGTAAAATACAAGCAAATCGAAGAAACAAATTGACATTTTCAATTATCTTTAGTTAGCCAAATCTTGATATTATTCTATAATTATTTCTTATTAATCACTAATGTTGCATACATTGTAGATTTGGTTGATGCAATTTGACTTTCGACAAAAACCGTTCTTTTCGAAGCTGCAAGAACTTTCTTACGTTGATCAAGTTGCTTACTAAACTTGTACAAACTTGCATATGTAGAATTAAAATTTGACAAAATAAGTGTGAGGCGTTTTTTTAAACAAAAAAAATATATACAAATGAATGGAAGTATCAGAATCAGAAGTATTTTACTCTATTGTTTATACTTTTTTTACGTATTAATCAACAGGAGCAATGTTTCTTGCTCGTGTAGGTTATCAAGTTTTCCGCATTCTGGGCGATGAATCATTAATACATCTCTCCATAAAAACACATGGTTTTAAGCAATTATTTAATGTCAAAATCGTGTAATATACATTTTATACAGAAATATACAATATTTAACTTAACAGTACTTTAAACTAAAATAAATAAATCTCGTTCCAAATATATCATACTATAATAGTCCGTCTAACTTACATTGACCCTTCAAATATTTACATATAATATGTGCAAAATAAAGTTTCTTGACATTCTATACATATTACGGATTTACAGATAAATAATTTAACAATATAAATAGAATTTTCTGATTAGTATGGATATTACTTCCTCGCAGGACAAAATTGTGTCGGCTTAAAAATGTATTTGTTTGATGCCTAAACCTTTAGAAGTGACACATGTATCAAACATAGTGAGTTTGCGATTGATAATCTGAATAAAGATAAATACTGCAATTAACTTTCCTATTAATGGATTAGATATATAAGATTAATTTTCTTAAAACAGAACGATGTCGGTCGGATATCAGGCTCATATCAACCTTACAGCCAAACCGTCACTGACATAAGATTCAATTTGTTCAAGCAAATTTTGTCAACTCCATATTTTGCATCTAGTCAGTGAATAACTTGAATAAATTATTGAAATTAGTTCTAGCAATAAATGCCATAAAATACGTGAATTATAAGCAAAATTGGAAGCCTAATTTGCATTTATCAACTTGCCCTCGTAAACTAATAATAATAGCAGTCAAGTGGTTACTATTGAACTTTGAATGAATAGTTCATTTTCTAGTTACCTGCGTTTACAAACATTCATTCTCATATAAGTATGAATTTTGCAGTCTTAATTCGTCGAAAATTTATTAAAAAACTGTTTCTTTTTAAACAACATTTATAAGAAGCTGCAGCTAACAATGCCAAAAAAAATAGAAAAATAACTATTTTAAAATTGATTTGGAGAATTTACATTTTGGAAGATTGCAGGATGATATAACAAAGCAAAGGTTGAGTAGTTGGCTCTCACACTTCTACGTTCATTTTCTAACTTCGTTTATAAAAATATATTAAAATATTCTAGCTGTTAAACATTTAAGACGTACCTCCTAACTGTAATTAAGGTCAGTGAGTTGCATTAACAAATATTTTATTCCCAACTGAAACAACACTATTTATAACTCACCTCAAAAAAACTATTTATAACATTTAAGGGATTGGTTTCAGTCAATACAATAAAATAATTATGTAAATCAAAAACCAAAACTATACTGATATGTTGATGGTACGATCCTTCCCAATGCTTTTCTGATTATCATTATCATTCGAATCTTCCCAATGGTTATCATTCGAAGTAATGATCAACAGACAACCGTACTCTCCGAAATGCTGCATTCCGTTTCAAATTTTTGGTGTAAAAAGGACACATGTATGTACTCGTTATATTTTGGCACCAAGTTATGTACGGAACCTTTCATAACCAATTTTCTGGTTTTTTATACATTTATGCCCTATGAGATACTCCCGTTGATTAACAATTTCAAACTAATAATTGGGAAACCCAAATTATTGCTATTCTTCTCGAAAAGCCTACTTATGTAACAATTGTCAGTTTTCAATGCAGTCTTCAAATTTTGCGGTTCGGAGTTTATTCTTATTGCGATTGGAATAAAGACTAAGGTGAGTGGCCTCTGTTACCTCTACCTCGATCCCTATCACATTTATCTCTGCATCCACCTCGCTTGTTAAAATTTCTGTTAATACCCCTCCCGCCTCGAAACAAATCTCTAGTGCCTCTCCTTCTGTTATCCCTGTTATATCCCCTGCCAGGTCTGAAATTGCCTCCTTGAGGTCCCATATTGCTTTGATCATCATATCCACCATAGAAGTCATCATTATAGCCGCCAAATGGAGGCTGATCCATCCCACCGAATTGACCAAAGCCAGGTCCAGGCGGTGCGTTTCCTAACAAGCCTGGACCACCCCTATGTTCAAAGTTCATTGGATACTCAGGGCCCATTCCTGGGGGTAAATTCGGAATTCCTGGCGCAGCCCCTAAAAGACCCGGTTGACCCATTAGACCCTGATTGGGAGGCATCATTGGATTCATTTTTGCTATATTAGTAAGAATGGATGCGGCTGCTCCAACGTGTGTGTTTCTTCCCATTAGGTTTTGTGGTTGTGACATCTGGAAAAAGGAGATATGTAAACATTAACTTATATTTAAAAGAAAAATCTTCGAACAGTCTACGCCTATGCATTGAGAGGAACTTACCTGCGGAATTAAATTTAAGCGGTTCAAAACATTGTTTAAAACAGGGTCGTTTAAACCTCCTCCGCCGCTCTGGTCGCATCTAGCTAGTTCTTGATTCAACATGAGCTTTTGATTACTCGTCAACGTTTGGTAGAATTGCGATGCTCGAAGCATGCTTATTTGCTGGTTATAGCTCATCTGAGGATTTTGAGGAAAGTCCTGAAAGCACATCATTTATTCATTCATCTGACCGCTCTTGATTTAGAATGGCACAGTCCATAATGTTATTTTCTGTAACTTACTTTGGGTTCTTGAAGTTTCTCTTCAAGTTTCCTAAGTCTAGGGTCTATCCTAGCTCCGCCACTGTGCTTTGGACTGGCTTTAGGAGATGCAGGACTGTCCTTTTCATCAATACTCAGTCGGAATATTTTTTTCAGCCGCGGATCTCCCGTTTTTTCTGCATCACTGACTGTTAGTTTGAGTCCTAAAATAACAATAATTAAAAAATATTGCACTTTTAGTTAGCCATCCTAAAGCTTACCTGTATAATCGGGTCTTGGTATTTCAACTACAAACACCTTCCAGTTCATTGCAGGATGCGAGTTTATACTAGCATCGATTTCAGTAGCTGGTGTATAGTTTTGCATTCCTTTAAATGTTAGAGACATGTTTCTCAAATCAATGTCTGGCCTGGATGCTGTAAAATATGTTCTTTTTAGATTTCTATTGTAAGAAAAAGGAAACTATTGAACAAATCTAAAAATAAATTGAGTAAGATCCGCCCTAAGTCTAATTTCCCTTAGAAATGTACCTACGTTTTGGTATATTTTTGTAAATAAATACAATTCCGATCTTTTTCGATTGAAAAATGTAAATATCGCACCCTTGTTTCAAAAGAGACCTAACTCAAAAAACGATATTTTCCAAAAAAACTGATATTACCATCCACATACAGAACAGTTTATAAAGGAAAAATTAAAATATTTTTGCTGATTGATAGAAAATGTTTAATTGGTGCCAGTAACTCAAAAACCGCAATTTTTAAGTTGTGTCACTTTTGAAGTAAGGGTGCACATGGCTAAAGGTAAAAATTGGGGTATGATCAGTTTACTGCATAAAGTGTTCTTAAAATCTAAGCATTTGTATGTGACCGGTCCCTGTACTTGTTTGATAGGCGCCTCTCTGGGTCAACGTGGACTTGACGATGCCGCTTTACAGTTTCATTGGTCCCCTATACTTCATATTCAGATTTAATTGCTCCTATTGTTGGGTGCCTCATTTCGATTTATTTATATTCCAAGAAACAACCTTATTTTGATCAGACGGGGTCGTTGCATCGCGGGTATATTGAATGTTTACGCAGTATTTTAAAGCTGTGTTTTATTATTATTATTAGACAATAAACAAGACATTTTGGCGATTAATGTTAATAACGTATCAAGTCTGAAGACGATATTAGCGACGACTGATAGCGATGAATAGGTAAGCGTAAATTTTCAATTTCAAAAATATTTTTTCGCCATACTTATCTTAAATAAATTAAATTCATTAACTAATTTAAACACGTTTTACAAAGAAAACGCCTACTGTTTACCCAGATTTACTTTTTATGCTCGTCCAAGGAAGATCGTATTATACACACTTCACTACTATTATTTTTGTATATTGTTTTCCTGACTGTACTTTTAATTCATTCCAATGTATTCCTGGGTTTCAGTCAATTTCATTGTCACCAATTATGGCATTATGTGATGATCCATGCGTTTCGTCCCGGGCCTACCTATTGGACTCGTCAGTAAGGCTTTAGGTAGACCCTGCCTTATACGCCGGACACCGGTTATACGCGTTCGGAAGTAAATGAACCGAGTCGGCTCTTGTGCGGTGAGATGTTACGACGAAGATGGACGAAACGCATGGATCATCACATAACGCCATAATTGGTGACAATGAAATTGACTGAAACCCAGGAATACATTGGAATGAACTACTATTATTATAACTTTTCAATGTAACCCCCTGCAACTGCTAAATCCTCACCAATATCTTCCATATTTCTATCATTGAAGTTTTGTGTAACATTTCCCTACATTCATCGCAAGCATTTCTTTTAATTCTTTTTTACTTTTAAATGTTAACCACTATATTGGTTCATTAACACCAATCCAATTATCGGTTGGGTAAAACAGCGGCAATAGTATGAACATAATGGCCCTTCTCAGTAAAGTTTCTTTTCGAAAGAGAAGAAATTTCTTCCCTTTTGCATGTAACTGTCTTTCGTAACTTTCGGGGTATTTCTGGGCACGTTACTGAACAATTCCTCTAGGATTCTTTTGAGATTCTCCATAAACTAATAGTATATTTTTCAGTTAAATGACAACCAAACCATTATCAACAACTAATTTGTACGACTTGTATTTTTTAGATACTACTAGTTTTAAATACGACTAATGCAGAAAACATATTTTTTTCCCATTTTTTCCAAAAATTAGTTAGAAAAATTACGTTACATAGCAAAAAAATTCGTTCACTTCTTTACGTTGGCTATAAAATTTAAAAACATGAAAACTTGGCTTAAAACTGACCTTACTCAATCCCATGTAAGAATCGCGTTTCAGATTTTTCCGGTGTTTTTCATTTTCTTATAATACATCTAAAACATCGAGTTTCGCTCACCTTGTACACTTGATTAGCAAATATTTTTCTTATTATTTGAGGACGTACCAAAGTAATGACTACAGAAAAAAATTTGACACTTACATTTTAACTCTTCGCTGCCGATATCGAGGGCGGCTTTTTTCATATCGATCCCACCTTGTTCATATATGCTCAACGTGAGTTTTTCAGCATTTTCTTGCTTTTCATTTGAATCATTGGAATTTTGACGTCCTCTTTGACGAGGATCGCTGAGTCTGGGATCTGATCTTTGTTCCTGCTGCCGCGGATCTTCTTTCATCTATAAATGCAGACTATTTTATTAAGTATTTTCTTAAATATTATATGAACTAATTGCTTCATACAAATTGTAGTTTTTCACAATTTTGTCAGTTTAAAAACCAAATATTACCTGTCGAGATATCCTTGGATCAATAGATGCCCCGTCTCCCGTCGGGCTAGAACCGCTATCAGGATTGAAATCATTCGCAACAGTTGCACTACCTGAGGTACTAGTTCCTTCGGTTGAACAGCTGGCGTTTTTCTGACTCATTGAGGTTAAAAGCTTGGTAACTTCCGCGGAAATATCAATTTTCGATAGATCGCATAATTTTCCCACAATATCTTCAGTAGTGGAAGCTATGGGTGTTTTGATAAATGAACTGTAAAACAGAAAAATTATTCACACTGCTATTCGGATTTTGTTATGGCCGGAACTAAATGAAAGCCCAATTTAGGCAAATTAATTTACCTTATAGCTTCATTTTTCGACTCGTCTGCTTCTCGGTCATTATCTCCACAATCTTCCCGTTCTCTCTTATGAGGTTCTTCGTCTTCCACTTTAATGGTAAGCCGATTGTCATCGTCATCATCATCATCTGAATACCAGTTTATATTTTGTTCATCATACTTCTGCTGAAAATATGAATTAAACTTACTTCAACATCATTCAACTCAAAGAAAAACCTCGGTCATAAACAAACTAAAACGTTATTTTAATTATTTTTGAAAAATTTCTGTCATTGAAATACTGTCGCATTATTATATTAGAACTTACCGATTGGCCGTCGCTTGATTGTTGTTGATTTTGTGAACTCTGTGACGAAAAATCGACAGAATTGTCTTTTTGATTTGCACTTATTCGGGCAAACAGGTCTTTTGTAGTTTGCGTAAAGTTAGCGGACGAGTCTTTTTTGGAATTCTTATCGGAGTCTGCTTGTAAGTCTTCAAACGGCCTTTGTCGAATATCTGTATCTTTAGAACCAGTTACATTCTTCACAAATGGAGCTTGCCTGTTGAAGGTGAAACAAAAACATTAGGCTTTATTAAAAGACTTGTTAAAAAAGTTGTATGGAAAAAAATCATTCAATTTTACTTGATCTCCCCAAGAAAGAATTTTAATTTCAACTAGTTATGATCCACATTTGACTAACCTGATATCCACATATTTCGGAAAATTTCTTATATCGACATCCCCTTTTTGGCCATCCATTGGTTCATTCAACGGCTTTGACTCTGAAGGAGTAATGGCTGGTAGAGTTCTCATATCAATATCTCCATTTCTACAAATAATTAATAATTAGTAAATTAATTTCATCTAGAAATAAGAACAAGTTAAAATGTACCCAGAATATCTCATATCTTGATCCGATCCATAAGTGTAGCTTTTGACCGAATATCCAGACGATAATTTGTTCTCGTGTTCTTGCAGCCATCTGGAGTTTTTGTTCTTGTATCTGTCATTTTTACTTCCCTTAGGTTCTGTAACAAAATATCACACTTAATAAAATCGCCCCTTATATCAACTGACTTTAATTCGTATATCAAGCTTGTTATTTCAAACAAATGTTATAAATTATCAAATTTATATGCTTTGATACCATAGCATTAAAATTGTTCGATAACACATTGAAACAAAATCCAGCAGATGTTACATTCAAAAAACGTTTACGTCATTTCCCTTTTACGGAACATTAGTAATAGATCGGAAATAAACGACTCAGTCAACCAAAATGCAAAGGGGATCAAAACTGGAAATAATTTGAATGAAAATAGAAGCTTCGAGTAACAGTTATACTATGAAACGAATTATTGGTTTCATAGCAAACATTTGAAAGCTTTGCGCCGATTGAATTTAATGTTAGGCAATACGAAAACAACCAAACTCCAATAAAATTCGAACTAACCCACAACTTGCCCCTGTGCCAATTCTCTAGGCACCGGGACGCTAATATCAAACAAGGATGGTATCCCACCTTTTTCTTCCTCCTTTTCTCGTTCGGATGTTTCCTTATTATCGCCATAGTCATCCCGGTAAACTCCTAAACCGACTGACCCCAATGGAAGACCCCCATAACTTTGCTGGGTTGCAGTTGGCGAGTTTCGGTTTAATGTGGAGGTTGAAGTAGAAGTGTTTTGATCCACATTTTTATTGCTGCTGTATTGTTCGGTGAGTTTTTTCTGTGTTTGATTGATGTGGTTGAGTGCCTCGTCTCGGGATAACCTAGGGAAACCCTGAAGGATGTCGCGTGGCGCAGTTTCAATGTGTTTGAAGAGAATTTGCTTTAACCCTGAAAACCACCAAAGAAACAGTCAATTTTCTAAGTAATAAATTCGTAAACATCTCGAACATTTTTAAAGTTAAAATACATGAAACGAACATTTAACTCTCACCACAGCTATAAAAAATAATAGAATATAATTAGGTTACCTTCAGATAATGGATGGCCGTGAGCAAATTTGCAGTCCTTGCCTTCTGAGCAAGCAAGGCCGGTATGGTAAAACTTGCAAGGAAATTCGCTGTGCATGTAAGAACAATTTTCTCCTTTTGCGCAACAATCCATGAGGTAAAACTTACACAGCTCTAACTTCATAGGCGGACTTACTTCATGAGAATATGGACAGTCATTCTATGGATTTAAAAAGGGATTGTTGTTTACCGACCCACTAAATTTCACATACATATTGGAAAAAGTTATGATTCAAACCTTTTGACATTTTCCTTGCATGTAAAACACACATACTCCTTGCGCGTCTTGAAGCGCTATTTTATTAGGCTGTTCATCTCTTCGTTTTTGATCTCTCCTTTCTCTTCTCGTTTCTTTCTTTTTCTTCATCTTAGTCAATTTCCGCCTAGCCCTGTAATAAAAATTTGTGACAAAAGCTATTAATATCAAAACGGGATCAGGATCGTTGGTGCATACCTTGCGTCTAGTTCATCTGAATCTTCAGAATTGTAACTCTCTTCAGATTTTGAATTGCTTCCAGATTGTCTATGATCAATTGGAGGCCCAGGAGGGCCTAATCTCATTTCCGCTCCAGGGGAGCCACTTCGTATATTCAAAATTTCATTTTCATCGATTTCGGAGCGAGGAGAACCCAGTGTTCTTTTATGTTTGTTCTGAAATTTTATTTATGTTTTCATCTCAACAAATATGTATGTTTACGTTAAAAATCGCATTTAAATATTCACATTCGGTTTTTTTACTATACCTTATTGGGTCTGGTAGCATCGCGATCAGCCTTCTTCCGTTTCTTTCCTCTTTTGCCTTCCTCTTTGATGTCTTCTCCAGCACTTAACGAAGCAATTTCTTTCTCCTTCTTATTCAAAATAGTAGCTAATGTTTTTTCTATATTTTTTGCAAAATCGTCATCTGAAACATTAAATTGCTTTTACCATCACGCTCTGCACCGAAGTACTCAATTAATAAATTGTTGTGTATATTTTTTTCCTGACTGTACTTTAATTTATTTCAAAAAATTCCTGGGTTTCAGTCAATTTTATTGTTTATTATTTAAAATGTTACAAATACGTTTCGGTGTCTTTCTCCACTATCATCAGTTTGTCTAAAATATATATTTACAGTTATCATCAATTTACATAGAAAACTTTCACCAAAATTCACATATTAAAATACAAATCACACACATATTAAAAAGTACATCAAGAACATTGGTTTTCAGGTGATGAGTCAGGACAAACATGTCTGGGAAAAGACTAGACTCAGACTTAAATCTCTAAACAATAGATTCTAGTCTTTTCCCAGACATGTTTGTCCTGACTCATCACCTGAAAACCAACGTTCTTGATGTACTTTTTAATATGTGTGTGATTTGTATTTTAATATGTGAATTTTGGTGAAAGTTTTCTATTTAAATTGATGATAACTGTAAATATATATTTTAGACAAACTGATGATGGTGGAGAAAGACACCGAAACGTATTTGTAACATTTTAAATAATAAACAATAAAATTGACTGAAACCCAGGAATTTTTTGAAATCAATTAATAAAGGAATACCTAGGGCAAAATTACCTGCAGGATCAACTTCCTTTCTATGATGCTTGTCCCATTTCTCGCGTTCTCTTAACATTTTTTCTCTCTTTCTAAGATGTAAAATACTTTTTTCAGCTTCGGTCATATGTCTATGTACTTTATCTTCTCTGATACCCTTATCTCTATTTTTCTGTTTATTTCTTCCTCTATCTCGTTCTCTTCCATCCGATAATCTATCTTTGTCATCAGATCTTTCTTGATCGCTTATCCTTGCATTAGGATCTCCGGGATCTCTGCTCGATACTCCGATACTTTCATTATCGGAAATACTTCCCAATGCCTTGGGAATAGCAGGAATTGTTGGCTGAGCTCCTGCAGTAATAGGAGTAAGCTCCGTAGAAGGAGCCGCCAGTGGCATATCCTCATCATCATCGGTAATTTCTCCGTCTTCAATATCAGGGTCGGCCTCAGCCGATTTGTCACTAGAAGGCATACTAATAATGAAGACAAATTACCTAAACAAGTGGTGCATGATTGTAGGTTAATTGCTTTAGCAATTAGTTAAGAGATTATGCTTTATCTGCGATATTTAGATTTAATCGCTTTAAGGAAATGCTGCTCGTTTATATTGTCGTGCCTTTAGAGAATATGTTGAAATAGTAGATGATTGTATTATTCAGCTAAAAGCTGACTAAATGAGAAACATTTATTCCTATGCAATGTCAAATTGACTCATTCAATGTCACAATCAGCATTAGGGGTTTCCATAGGTATGTTATACATGGTGTTCCTGAATTCAAGTGACAAAACATTGGAGGAGGTTAATTTCATGAAAGTAATGAAAAATATTGGTATTTTTGGAATGCATATACGTATTTTTAGTTTTAAGAAGACTAACATTTTAAAATTAATTTTTACTTATGTCAGATACGCTGAGATGGAGAGTTTTCAGATTGCAATTAAAAGACTTAAAATCTGTAATTGTTCTATGTTGGACAGATGCCGAAAGTAAATAAAAAACAACCGACTATTACTGCTATTAAGATGTAAAAGCTACTTCAAATAATGTCTACCAAGTTGAAAAAATAATTTAAGACATTTTTCAGTATAAATTAATTTAATAAATCGACTGTTTTAATTTAAATGCTATATTTACCCAACAAAGCGTTTTTTTGTGTTATTTTGATCGAAATAATATACCTTATATTCCTGTCGCTTGAATTCAGAAAGAGATTTAAACACAATTTTTAAGAATTAACTGTTCTAAAAAGAGATCACAATATTGCAGAAGAAAATAACTAAGCAGATTTCGATAAAACTTAGAAAGCATACATATTGAGCAGCAAGCAGATTCTTAAAATTCTAGACGTTAGCATGACCCTCAATGCTTATTTATTAAATATAGGTACATAAAAATGTATCTTTCAGATCCCTGTGTGTTTTCCCATGAATGCGTGTACATTTTAGATAGGAACATTTCTGAAACGCACTGGAAGGTTTGAAACCTGTTCCACTTCTACGACAGCCAACTTTTATAAATAGTATATGTTTGGATAACATTTACTTGGTATGTGTCTTTAAATTGATGTCTTTCTTACTTTAGTAATCCCCTGCCTATTTCACTCGTTCGAAAAATTACTACAGATCACTTTTGATAAATATAAGTAACTTTTTTAGGTCTGGGAACTGAAAGATGAATGTAGATTATAATTTCGTTTTCAGTCTTGTATTACTATTATTATTTATTTTATAAATTTTATCAGAAATCTTAAAAATTGTACACTTGTTTATTTTTTATGTCGAAATTATTTCTGCCCAGATTTATAGAATTATATATGTTTTGTATTATACATTTTTTTTCAAATAATCTTTCGATTTATCTAAAAATGATTTATTCGTTGTGGGTATTATCAACGCGAACAATATTTACTCTGTTCGTGTACCAGAGATAATGCTGGTATTTCTTATAAAAATAAATCATCCAGATGTAGGTCAACTAAATACTGAACTATCCACAGAAGCACACTGAATACTAGATGGAAAAAAAAGTCCAATAGTGTTGCTTTTTGAACTAATAAATGTTAAGTTACTGTTGTGTCCCGCCATGTAGTTAGATATACAGTATGAGTAGAAAGATCGAAACGTATATACAGTATGAGTAGAAAAATCCTTAATATTTTCGAAAAACGCTGAAACCTATAGAATGTATTTTACATTTTGCCAAATTTTGAGAATTCGTAGTATTCTACAGGATTGTCCCGGAAACGCTAATTTCGCCGGAAATCTCCTAATGGAACGCACCAAATGTTGTTCGATTTTTAAATTTTGCTAAGATTTTGTATATTTTTCATATAACATATGATTTCATTTTCATTAAATAGATTAATCGGGAAGAAAGTGCCAAAAATGATTTTTTTACAATGGTAGAAGGGGAAAAGTAGAATGGCCAGTTCCCTCACCCAATTTTACTCCCCTAGATTTTTTTTGCGGGGATATTAAACAAAAGTGTACAAGGCGTAAAAACAAGTCGTCGGACTTAGAGGCATTAAAATTGGCAATAAACATAAAATGTGGAACATTTCTAATCAGGTTATTGACAACCTTTAAAACAAATTTGTTTTACGTTTAGCGTCATCATCTTGCTACGTATTATTGTTTAGATTGTGATATCTCGAAAATAGCTGAAGATCGAAATAAGGCTTGTGACATGAAAAATAGCCACAACTTAAGTAGAACGCAAAAATCAAATTACAATTTGGGGTATTCCATTTAAAAATGGAAAAGTGCCGTGTCTGGCCGACATCAGAAACTCAAGTTAACTATGAATTTGTTAAAATAGGTTTTTTTGGACTCTATGTAATCTAAAATATGTATATTATTTAAAACAATCAAGAATCCTTTTTTCTGAGCAGTAAATTCAGCGAAAGTTTTGTTATCAATAAAAAAGGACTTAATAGACGTTGTGACAAATGTGCCGTCCTTATCAGCAGCTTTCATAACATACATTTTAGTTAGGATGGATGCCCTTGAATTAAGCTAGATTCCGCTTGCATTTACGTATAACGTAATCTATATTTTATGTATGACATATAATAGTTTATCAGGTAATTTGTAAACAATTATCTCTAATATACATACTTGGGACGTGCCCATTTAGGTGTATACTTTTGAAGTCGAATAAAATGTATTTTTTAATATATAATTTGATTCAATCAATTAAAGTTGATAAAACCCGTTTTTAATCATCCAAATAATTAATAGGGTATTTGTTGAGGTGTACGTGTGAAGTGATTTTGTCTAACTTAGCTTGGCTAGCAGAAAACATATAAATTGTTATATTCAAATATTTTCTTATTATAAATAAACAGTTGCTGTTATCAATTCCAGATATATAATTGCAATATAAAAATGAAATAATGACAAATAAAAATGTTTGAGAAATGTATATTTGTTGTATTTTTCGAAAGAAACCAGTCTTTAAAACTGCAAAATATTAAAAATTTATTTAAACTGCAAAATGTATGTTCTGATAATTTTAACATTTTTTAACAACACACTATTTTAATTACACTGATTTTAATTCCGAGCACTTAAAAGAGAAATGATCGTAAATGAAAGCGCTATTAAAGCGGAAGTAAAATGTTATCTCTCTAATTCATTATCTGTGGCACTTTGTTTATTATAAACCGGCATGCTTTCAAAAATCTTAAGGTCTGTCTTAGTATTAATCAAGAATTATATTCGTGCCCTGAAAATTGCTATTTCAATGAGAACTTCACCCACACTCAAATTTGTCAGGAATAGCAGGTAGTTTTCACTCTGCATCCAGTACACAATAGACGGGTCGATTCAGCCAAATGCCCTAAAGTTAATAGAATGTTTCAAGAACAAAGCTCTGCTTATATGAAAACCAAAGGTTGCCTTTGCTTACCCAGAAAAATGATGGAAAAGTAATGACAAATTTTAAGGAGTGAATAAAAAATAATTTAGAAAGTTTCGCAAATGTGCCTATGAATGTTTATTTATTTAGAAAGCAAAGTGGGCAAGAGGCAAAGCATTTCAAGGGACACGCACCAAGAAACGTAATATGAATTAAGTTTCATTTACAGTTAGATTTTTATTAAAATCAGGTTTTTACGTTTTCTTCTTGGTGAATCCAAGCGGGACCCAACACAATGTGCTTTAGGTTTAACAATGACAATTTTGCGAGAATATTGTATTCTTATTGCTCACTCAGATCAGATATTGTATGAATACAGGGCGTTTATATTTTGATCATAATTGGGATTTGAGTGGTGCTGACTATTTTCGATGGGAGGATTGCATGCAAATCCAGTTTGTTTTTTTCTAAAAGTGATTTATTGCATGCAATATGTATATATTTAACACGCTACCGACGCAGATAAAGTTCATTTATGTTAGATAAAGCATATTAATTGAAAATGAAAACAGTCAAATAAACTCGGCTTATCATGAAAAATGTCTACGGACACTACCGATTAGCTGATAACTGTTCATTTGTTATTTTTACAAGCAAAAATTGTGATAATTAAGTGGCACACAAAACTGTATTTTCGGTATTCCCGGTTTACCTGAAACCTGGTTGATGTAGTTATTTTGTACAGTTCCTTATTTAAAAAACTTTTGGATTAGAAAACATGGAATTTAACTTTGTTTTCAACGCTTTATGGCACAAGCAATTTTAATCTCCCGGTCGGGTTCCTGAAGGACTTCGATAACAATTGAATTTTTATCACTTATCACAGATAAAATTTAAAAAATAATCAGGATCGGATATTCTTGATTGATTCTTGATATCTCTATTTTACTAATATCTATAACTTGAAGCACTACAGGGCGCTTCAAGTATATTTAAAGACTAAGACAATCTTTTAATAAAGCCATGTTTAATCTGCTTTGTTTTATTATGATAAAAAGGTTTTCTAATCACTTGTGTTACAGATATATCCCAATTGTATAAATACATGTTTTTCACTTTTAATAGGTATTAATTTTCCAATTTAACGGTAGTGAATGATACGTTGACGATAAAAAATAACGTTAATGACGAGTATTCAAATTTAACTTAAAATTCGGAAGATTATATTATTTGTATCGGAGAAAGTCGTTGAAGCTAAAAAAAAAATCTTCGTAACTTTCATTCATTCTCAGCTTTTTTATCAAGAAATGGTTCTGAATTAAATTTTGATTGTTCAAATTAAATCTGAACGCGATATTTCTATCTATATCTATAATATTTCTTTGTATAGAATAGGTGGTAGTTTTTCTATTAAAAATGAAGGCTTTTGTACAATACTGGAACACGAATCAAACTTCTATTTCTGTTTCTCCCAATTTTTTAACTAGTGTTCTCAGAATCACATTATTAATTTGGTTTATCAGTTTCATCCTTCCAGCTTTTCAAGATTTGTAAAAATTTGTAGACCATAGGCGTAAAAGGCGCGTTGTACAAAATGTTATTTTTGGAAAACTAGCTGGAAAGTTTCTATTTTAATCAAAAATATCCCCTTCAAGAGTTTTTACTACAAGTTCGAATAATGAAAATCACATTTTGTAACATTCTCTTACAAATGGCTTGTGAATGTGTTATCTCAATTCTTTAGCGCCTTTTTCGTGCGTTTACCCGTTTTCGATCACCTGCCCGTATGAATATTTTATAGTTTCGTTTATATCTTAGACAATCAGCCTAATCAAAGATATTTACGTACGTAAAAATGCAGCGTTTGAATCTAATCTTAGAGCGTATTATTTTTTCCGCAATATTTGCAAGAACAATCAGTTATCTGATGGTTTTCTAAACATTATTTTAGTTACTAATAATTAATGGAATTGTTGCAGACAAACAAATAAAACTGTAGAGGCCATTAAGCAAAAAAAGGCAAAGGATATATGAAGATTAATTTTTTTCGCTTTAATGTTATTTAACTTTTTCTGTCTGATTAATTTGAATAATTTCAAATCCGGGTCATGTGTTCAGTAGCCCGTAAGTTTTTACTTTAATCCGGCTTTCGATAATCAATCGATAGGATTGTTCAGGTGTTTGTTCTTAACTAAAATGTACGATTTTTGATCAGGTTTTCGCTTACCTACCATACAAGGATCTGTCATGGGAAAACATACAGAGTACCTGTTTCCTACCATTTCATTGTTATAAATTTATGCCTGTTAAAATTCGACTAGAAGTCATGTTAACGCGTAAATCCTATTTCAATCGATTTCTTTGAACAATTCAAACCACCCGCGGTTCGTCACCTTTTCAGATGGCCGCAAGATAGAGCAGCTGTAGCCGAGGTTTCGAGTAACAATGAAAATCGATTTCTCTCAAGGTCGTTATCCAATTTCTCGTTCCCAACCGGAACGAAGTAATGGCTTCAGTCTGACGTCACTGACTAGCTACGTTCCAAATTGCTAGCTTGTTGAATGTTAAAAATGGAAAGTCTGATTTTTAAGTGTGGTCTATTGATTTGGAATGCATGAGGAAGCCCAACATAGATGCGTTGCAATTATTCCACAGCCAATTTTGTAAGCACCAGTACCCAAAACCACATGGCAGCAATTGATCATGCAAAATGGAAATTTCGCTCAGTTTTAGCTGTTTTGTAATTTGGAAAAGGTTGAGGGTTTTTAAAATGTGTATGCGGAAGTTCGATCAATGTTCGGAAATATAGGCGAGTGAAATGAAAATTGGAACGCAGCGCGCCATTGAATGACGACAGAGGTCAAAAATAACTTTTTGGATGGACACCAAGCGCGATATGCGTATGTAAAGAATGCAAATTAATTGTGTTACACAGCTATTAAATTTGATATAAATAGTTATTGTCTTAAGAGCTAGCAATTAAAAAGTATGATTTTACCTTAAACGGATTAAAAATGGCAACACTGTACGTAATGATGACGCACGTATTTCTTTGTTGCAAAGAAAACCCAAAATGTGCCAGTTTCCTTGTTTTTTGCAAAATTAAGTTTGCAAAAGACCAAGCGAATATTCAGCCACATTTTGGGGCCAGATTTTAGACCTGTGGGAGAGAAACGTTGGCTGGAATTAAGTAAAAAGCTGTTCACGCCTACGTCCATCCAAAAAGAACGTGACTAGAACGTCATTCTAGCCATCAACGCGGCAAAAAAAATCGATTGGAACGGTATTTTAACGTTTCTGGCCTCGAAACGAATGGTTATCGATATTGCTGGCGAACGAAATTAATGCAAACCTTGTTTTATCACATACGAGCGCCATTGCGACCTAATTATATTCACTAGGCAGGAATATGTTAATGAAATGGCATGAAAAAGTCACTCATTCACTGTATCTGTCCTGAGCAGCTCATGGGACAGACATAAATATTTGAAATTACTCATATTCTCATAGCTTTAACCGACTGTTCTCTTTGGCGAGGAGACCACAAATGATTTTCTTCAGTGGAATTCGGATTATTGAGCTCGGCGTCCCAGAAACCGACCAATCGGCGACTGGCAGCTGTTAAATTGCACCAATGGCAACATTGCTGCATCAACATCTCAAAGGTTCTCGACCTTGGACACTCGCTTCCACTGTTCGATAATCGTCTAATTTATGGCATTTTCGACTTTATGTAAACGAAACATAAGGACATTGTCGAATTTTAAAGATTTAGTGTTGACCACTGGCTGAGTTTTTCTTGTATTTACACAAAACCCATTACTGCAACTTTCTATAAATACAATTACATGACATCTTGCAAGGAAACAAAATTAACCCCATGGAGAGCTATTGAAGAATGATTTATGGCCGGTCTTCGAGCTAGTCGATCAAGTTGAGTGAATTTTGTAAGTAAATATATTTTTTCTAATATCGCCTTCATTCAAATTTGGAATTGGGTGAATAATATCTAGTAAAAGTGAAAATGTATTATGGACATCCGGATTTAGTGGCAGCTTGCGCCATCTGCCAGTCGGATTTTGACTATTTACTAGTTTTGCAGAATTCTGCACTATGCGATGCATGAATAATAAATCTATTTCCTTTTGATTATTCACCAGATTGATCGGTTAATAAATAAATCATTCGTCATGTGATCGTGAATGCTTTAATGTTACACAATTACAGAAAAATACAGGAATTACGCTTGGTGTAGTACGCGAAAAGTAATGTTAGATTTATTTTTTAAACCCGTCTTATAAAAATGCGTGGTTTTCTGATCCTGATTTTTAACACGTTCTTTAATTTTTTAATTTTTAATTTCTCAATGTACACTTGCGTGCATAGAAATCGGACCACAGTAAACTTTTGACTTTAACTATATTTTTTTTAAAAACTATTCGTCAGACCTAAGAAAGAAATATGCTATGTGAAATACAATTTAATATGCTTTAATGTGAGTATAATTATTGTGAGTATCCTATGTTTAACATTGTGAAATTAATGCATTAAGCAAATTAAGCTTTTTTATTATTAACATAAATAGGGTTATTGACAATTTAAAACTTAACACTTAATTTTTTAATAATGGGTATGACCTCCTCTTTCCCTAATAACTTCTCTCATACGATTAGGCATAGATCTAATCAAGTTTGCTATTGTTCCTTGAGGGATGTTAAACCACCCTTCTACTGCAACAACAAGCTCTGGGATCGAGTTTGGGGTATGAAATCTAGCTCTAATTCTTTGTTTTAGCTCATCCCAAAAGTGTTCGATCGGATTTAGGTCAGAACTGTATGCTGGCCAATCCATAACCCGAAAACCGACTTCTGCAATGTAATCTTGCACGATTCATGCGGTGTACGGCCTGGCATTGTCATGCATAAAGGTTAATTCGTCTCCAATGTAGTCGACGTAAGGTACCACATGAATTGCTAAAATCTCCTATATCTAACAGCCGTTAAACCTCTTCTTCCGTGAACACGGTCGCCCCTACGAATGAACTCAAGGTCGGTTCGTGCTCCTATAGAAATTGCACCCCAGATCATACAGGAACCACCTCCATAAGCACTCCGCTCTTCAAAGCAGCAATCTGCAAATCGCTCTCTTGGTCTTCGGTACACTTTCCTTCTTCGGTCGCTACCAAGTAGGCATATTCTGGTCTCATCTGAGAACAGAACAGATCCCCATTGTTCCAACGCCCAATTCAGATGATTCCGTGCAAAACGCAGACGTGCTTGCCAATGATCTGGAGTAAGTTTTGGACCAATCGCAGGTGTTTTAGGGGTCAGGTTAATTTCCTGCAGTCTTCGTCTTACTGTCCACTGACTAATAGCCACTCCTCGCACCTAACGGAGCTGTCGTTGCACTTGAACGGCATTAAGGTGATGATTTCTTAATGTTGTTGACACAATAAAGCGGTCATCACGAGCGGTTGTAAATCGCCTTCTGCCTGTTCCAGGTCGCCTATGAAAGGATCCAGTCTCCTCATAACGTTTGCACACTCTTCGAACCGCTGCGCGTGTCATATCCAATTGTCTAGCAACACCTCGCTGACCAAGTCTATTTTCGATTAAAGCAATAACTTGGCCGGCTTTTTGTGGTGTAGTATGCATTAAACTAAAACACTTAAACCCTATTGAGATTATGAAAAACGAATTAATATGCAAATTTTAGTTGCAAACGCAATAATTTTAATATTTGACATTTTTTTTATTTTCGTTACAATCACTACATAAACACGTTTCCTTTGTTTATCGCTTGTTACGCATATAAACGACAAGCTTTCTTGATAAATTTATACTCACATTAAAGCATTTTAAATTGTCTTTCAAACAGCATATTTCTTTTTTTAATCTGATGAATAGTTTAAAAAAAAATATAGTTAAAGTCAAAAGTTTACAGTGGGCCGATTTCTATGCACGCAAGTTTATTTGTCAACCAAAGAAGCTGGTTGGAATACCTAAATAAAGATTTATGAACTTTGAGAGCCAAACACAATACAGGATGGATTAAAATGGGCGTCATTTAAAATATGTGTTATCTGAGGGTAATTAGGAAATGCTAGAAATAAGGAAAAAACCTTTGTTTTTGAATAAGTTAATAGAACCGTAGATATGAAGCTCTGCACAGGATGGTGCATGCACATATTTTGCTACATTACAGACTAAACTACTGAAAAAGTAAGAAAAAAACTACACAAACTTCAAACACTAACGAACAATACAATGGCATGGTTCTATAAATGGAGACTAACACCAAATGCTACAAAAAATCAACTTCTACTCACAAACCACAGACTTAAGGATGATTTCCCTAGAATAATTGCAGACGGTCACATGACAAATAAAAAAAAACGCCGTAAAATGCATAGGAGTAACTATTTGGGGAATGTGCTATTCGAAGGACCAAAGTGTATGCGAGCGACGTAGTGTATGGTGGGTGGAGTTGGGAGCACCTGCAGGAATAACTAAGATCTTGCAAAGTAGGATTTGCCCAACTAGCACTAGTTGGTCAATCAGTCAAGAAGTTTTTCAGTTCTTCGGCAATCTCGCGGAACTTTACTTCCAGCCATTTTCCACGAAATTATTAGTAATTTGGTGAAATCTATGCAGCTGTAGAAACACAATAAACGCAACAGGCGCATTTCATAGCAACATCTCGGTTTGCCCTAAACTAGTTATTTATTCACAAAATGTGTCAGTAATAAGCTAAACTGATTTTGTGATAAAACTGGAAAATTCTATTTGTTAATCAAGTTTGAGATATACTCGTATTTTTAACTCCTTGTATATCTAAACCAGAGAAGGATATATTTTAAGAGATGGCAGACTAACAAAGTTTAGACCGACTTTTTGTGTATGCGCGCTTACTATTTGGTGGAAAAGTGGATAGACCTAACACATTTTTTTATCCTGTTGACGCCAGCCGATAAATCTCATTTTCATTCGTTTTCTAATATAAAATTTACTTTGGTCGATATTTTGCCACCCTATATGTGGACAGACAATGAATGTGATCGTGCATGAAAGTAAAATGGTGCCCATTTTTTAGTTAATGATTCCATATATTTCTTTGCCTGCTACATGTACTTGCAAATAAAAAAAATCCTAACATAAACATTGACGATGTTCGGATTATTTTTGTATAAACAACTTCATAAAAAAAAATAACTCCCTGCCGAAAGGGTGTACAACCGGCTTTTGTCGCAAACAGTTCGGTATGTGTTTCACTGCATTTTCGCGAGTTTTTCGTATCGAAAAGATGTGAAATTTTTGTGGTGATTTCGTGTATATAAATAAAAACTTATATGTATATTTAAAATTGCAGCGGCCTTACAGGAAAGCCATCGCATATAGAGAGACGTAAAATGTGAGTACTATTGAAAATTTTACCGCTAATAATGTTTTTTAATTATTCTTAAATATTGCAAATATGAGATAACCATGCCAAATTGACTAATATTTTTCATCAAATTGTCTCTAGGGTATTTATAAATTGTGAGCGAAATCTAATGTATGTACAGGGTGTCCCAAAGACAGACTAAAGTAATTTATGGAAACCGTTAGAGGGTAAAAGTAGTAAATGACGGTATTTTCAAAATATTGACAATTGGATATATTTGGTGTGCCATAAAAGTTGCAGCACAGAAAAACAATTTTTCTAATGCAACATCCTAAATTTGATTAAATTTTTAAATTTATATGTACATTTCAATTACTGTTTTTTATGCAAAATATGAGCGAAAATTAAATAGCTTTTGTTGTTATCCGGTTTTAACGAAGAAAATTCGCATTTGATGCTAATGACAAATCAACAATTTGTCTGAGAAACGTACCCAAAAATTTTTTAAATTCCGCAGGACAAAAGGCTCATGCTATATTAAATGTGTTTTATGCAAAATATTAGTATTTGGTACTACAGTGTGATCACAATCATCCAAATTAGCATATTTGCAAAATCAAGAATCTCATGTTTTGTAATTGGCATACCCCGTATATTGTCAGTTTCTTTTATTCAGGATTAGTGTTCTGGAGATGCTATTTCGAACCTTTGGATTGCAACACCGAAATAATTTGGGGAGAACTTTGTTTTACTCGAAGGACCAAAGGGTTTTGAGATTAGTGTTTGGTGGATATAGTTGGGGCAGTCGCAGAAATAATAAGCGCTATGGCCTTTTGCCAAGTGCGAAACCAGCACTGGTAACCACCGTTTATTACTTCAGTGAGCGATTGGGCTGGGCAGTTCTACCTTTGTAGACTTGTGACTATTTGTGGTGACAGCTCTTTCTGGCGAGGTTGAGTGCAAGACTGCTTTTTACTTTCTGGAGATGACTACTGGGTGTAGTCCCGACGAGTGTATGATGAAGACTGTTGGAGATGACTACTGGGTGTAGTCCTGACGAGTGTATGCTCACGACTGTTTACTTCCAGGAGATGACTACTGGGTGTAGTCCCGACGAGTGTGTGGCGAAGACTGTTTTGAGATGACTACTGGGTGTAGTCCCGAAGAGTGTATGCTCACGACTTGTTTCCGACAAGTGTTTTCTCACGACTGTTCTGGTCAAGACTGTTTGGAGATGATGAGATGACTACAGAGTGTAGTCCCGACGATTGTGTGATCACGACTGATGGAGATGACTACTGGGTGTAGTCCCGACGAGTGTGTGGCGAAGACTGTGTAGTCCCGACGAGTGTATGGCGAAGACTGTCTTGAGATGACTACTAGGTGTAGTCCCGAAGAGTGTATGCTCACGATTTGTTTCCGACAAGTGTTTTCTCACGACTGTTCTGGTCAAGACTGTTTGGAGATGATGAGATGACTTCAGAGTGTAGTCCCGACGATTGTGTGATCACGACTGTTGGAGATGACTACTGGGTGTAGTTCCGACGAGTGTGTGCTCACGACTGTTTCCGACAAGTGTTTTCCCACGACTGTTTACTTTCAGGGGATGACTACTGGGTGTAGTCCCGACGAGACTATGCTCACGACTGTTTGGAGATGATGAGATGACTACTGAGTGTAGTCCCGACGAGTGAGTGATCACGACTGCTGGAGATGACTACTGGGTGTAGCCCCGACGAGTGTGTGGCGAAGACTGTTCCTACTTTTTCGTCCCTTCTTTCGACTCGCGTGGGCAAAATTAGAGAAGCAGGGTGAGGGAAAGATGTTTCACACGATTTGGGTTTCGGCCCCTTGGATGGTCGCGCCATTGGAATGTGTGCTGATCCTAAAGGGTACCAAAAGTAGACCTCCCGCCGAACGCCATAGTGTGATTTCTCACATCCTTCAAATTCAAGACAATGGTCATCGGTCAGCTCTGACAAGTGAGCCACCCAAAAGAAAACAATGACCACTTATCTACAGGATGCTAAAATTGTCGCGACTATGATAAGCTGGAAAATCAACCTTTCAATCGCTAAACCCGGAAATAGCACTTGTGGTGACCGGCCCGAAGATCTCCGACAGGGGCGCACCATTTTCGGAATTCAATATAGAAAAAGTCACAAGCCCAACAAATCTCTACTACAATGTTCAAATGTTATTTGAACAATTAGAATACCTTTTCTCTTTGCTAAATAATTCCTACATTTATCGGTTGAGTTTACTAGAAAATTCGATTTTGCTACACGGCTCCGTTATATTTAGTGGGTTTCTACAATATTATAGGGCCTTAATCCCGAACTATTCTTTTCTATAGTAGCATCTAATTTTTTTGGAACTTTAACACCTACATCTCCGGGAACCTTTTTACATTGAGCGGAAAATGCTTGAACAAAATGAATCGCTTCACTTAAACTCAAATTCCTACTTTCTAATGAAACTATTATATCTGGTATAAAACTAAATTTAATTTTAATGAATGTAAGACGTAAGTAGACACAGGGCCAAATAAATTCCAAGAGGATGCCCAGGTGGATAGCAGGTGTCGTCTTTAGACAGTTCGTCTCATTCATTCATTGTTTCATACGTTAACAATACAAACCTCGCGAATTGCTGCTAAAGCTAAGACAATGCGCAAACTATTGAAGAGCGCCTTATTAGCTACCACCCGCAGTCTTTGTCGATAAATCACAAAGACGGCTTTCTTCATCACTTCCGAGACAACTTTCGCAGGTGTTTAGAAACGATGGTCGAATTCCAATCTTAACTCCTCCCAATACTCGAATCCGGGAACTAACTTGATCGAAACTCCACCTAATCTGAGGGTGGGAACATTGATATAAATAAGGGAAACATTATTCGTAATGCCATTAGTCCCTACTTAAAATCCGTGCCACTTTCACCAACATTGATAGTGCCAGTCCGTGATAGTTATTTACCAGGTGAGTGTTTCTCACAGAGTAGCCTATTCAGCATATTTCTATTTGGTAAAACATTAATGATAATGTTCATTAGTGAGTGTTTCTCACAGAGTAGCCTCTTCAGCATATTTCTATTTGATGAACGATTAACGATAATGTTGAGAAGTGAGTGTTTCTCACAGAGTAGCCTATTCAGCATATTTCTATTTGGTAAAACATTAATGATAATGTTCATTAGTGAGTGTTTCTCACAGAGTAGCCTATTCAGCATATTTCTATTTGATAAAACATTAATGATAATGTTAAGTAGTGAGTGTTTCTCACAGAGTAGCCTATTCAGCATATTTCTATTTGATAAAACATTAATGATAATGTTAAGTAGTGAGTGTTTCTCACAGAGTAGCCTATTCAGCATATTTCTATTTGATAAAACATTAATGATAATGTTAAGTAGTGAGTGTTTCTCACAGAGTAGCCTATTCAGCATATTTCTATTTGATAAAACATTAATGATAATGTTCATTAGTGAGTGTTTCTCACAGAGTAGCCTATTCAGCATATTTCTATTTGATAAAACATTAATGATAATGTTAAGTAGTGAGTGTTTCTCACAGAGTAGCCTATTCAGCATATTTCTATTTGATAAAACATTAATGATAATGTTAAGTAGTGAGTGTTTCTCACAGAGTAGCCTATTCAGCATATTTCTATTGGATAAAACATTAATGATAATGTTAAGTAGTGAGTGTTTCTCACAGAGTAGCCTATTCAGCATATTTCTATTTGGTAAAACATTAACGATAGTAACCTCTTCAACTATAGTTCAATATTCATTTTCTCTATAATCATTTACTGTCTTTCTTCTATAATTATTTACCTTCTTAATATTTAACTGTTTCTCTTCAATGTTCATTTAAAGTTAGATACTGTTAACGCTTCGTATAAAACCATAAAAAGGAAACGAGTGCAGCTCGTTAAGTTGTAATCTATTTAGTCAGTTTGAGTAATATTGTTAGGGACGGGTACTGTTTGCACGTTGTTCCCGCAGTACCTGGGCTCTGAACCCGTTGAGAGAGAGACCGCTAGTAGGCGGGTGCTGGCTGTGTGCTGATTCCAGCAGTACTTAGTATGGCCAATTAAGAGACTATTTATCATGATAAACGCCGATGACTGGTAAGGCTCTCCTGAGGAGGCATTTCGCGCGCTGTTCCCTTAATGCCTCTTAACAACTCAGGAGTAGCGGTGATTGGAGGCTTTTCCTGAGGAGGTATTTCGCGCGCTGTTCCCTTAATACCTCTTAACAACTCAGGATTAGCGGTGGCAGGATGCAACTTCGGTTGTAGTCTTGCGGGGTTCAGAGATAGTGAAAGATATCATCCATTAAAGTTTCCATAAGAATTATGGGTTGATAACTGTTGGCTCCAAGTGGGGACTCTGGATTGAGTCATATCTTGTCGAGGCACGTTTGATGCTTGTAGCTGAACCTGATGTATTTACAAGTTTCGATAATTAACAATCATACCCCTTCTTGTTGAACTGGTTACTCAATTACTTTTTCTAAATTGGTTTCAGATGTATTATCTCGATCGACCACCTGACGAACTGCCATTAAATTAATATTGTTAGTTGTAACGTAAGTGTGGTGTATGTGTAATTATATGTTTATCAAAGTAGTTGATGTTATCTGTGACAAGTATAAACTAACGCCCTATATGAAAACAACTTGCTTGGCTACATCCGCATTTTTCACCATTCATTGACTTTGCACTACACACTGCGAGTTGTCTTCTATATCTAAAATTAATTCCTTAATAGTATCGAAATGTTCGGCGTAGAATATCGCGGCTTTAATCCCTGTTCCCCACCGGGTAATTAAGGGTTCCAGAGGTAAACTTACGCCTGGCAATCGCTCCTTATATACCTGCACTCTTAGAGGAGCCTTTAAAAACACTTTGTTACGTTTGAAATTAGTTTATTCACCAACGGATATTCAGTTCTGATGGTTTCTGCAACTCAGTTTATTCCATGTAGAAGACAAGTGACATTTTAAGTTTTGGCCCACTTTTACCATATACGGTGCTGCATCAGACAAAAACACCAAAAACTTTTCTGCTGGGATTGCATTTGATTGCAATAAAACGGGTTACTGTCATATCGTTAGTTTTGTCTAACTCTTTTGAAGAAATTAAACAGGCTTTACTTGGATGATCTTCTTGTAAGGCTCCAATCATAAGAAGTTCGATATATCGATTACAAGCATCTGTGCTTTTATCAAGAGTAATATAAAAAGTATGATTGTCCAGAGCAACTCTAATTTCCTGTATTACCGTTTTATATACTGCATTCACATTCTTCTTTCTAATGGTAGATTCGTCAGGGATGTTATTGTTACAAAATTTTTATAAAAGTTCTTTGAATTGGGTATTTTGAAGCTGTTTCAAAGGAATATTCGCCGCGACTAAAGCTTTGCATAAGTCTTGATGAAACACATCCGTTTCACTTCTTGTTTTGTTTCCTACATTTTGAAATGTTGTTTTCACAGACTGCTGAACGGGACCAGATTTTATCTTTTGCAACTTGGCTTTATGCATGGATGTTTTCAAATGTTGATCCACACACTTGGAACTTCTTTTCACAGACACTCTGTAACAAAAATAATTTAAGTTCTGGTGAGTGGTTCAAGCAAAAAATAATTGAAGTTCAAACTATATGTTAATCGATAAAGGATAAAAAGTTGAGAGCTGATTGCTCGAACTTTTACAGCTTTTTTTATATTGGTTGTCATAATAAAAAAAAATTAAAACATCAATTTTTAACCATCTCAAAATTTATCTGTTTTGAAAAATAAACCAGTAGCGATTAAAAAATTATAGGTACTTACGATTTTCCCACAAGCTTTGCAAAATACTTTATCTCCACTAAGCTCTAACTCATTGGAGAATCAAAACACCATTTTCACACTGAACTCTATCGACAAACTGAGCTGAACAGTCGACGGCGTCTTCGTTTTTCATAGGCGGTGTCCGAGTACAAAGGTGCCGCCGACTTAAAAGACGAGAGGCAGGTAAACTCATAAATTTAGTGCCTACTTTACGCCCGCCGATGAAATTTCCATAATATTTTATTAAGATGAAAATAAAAATCTCCAAACATGCACAAATATACAGATATTCAGACAATCCCGCTTCCGTTTCCCTACATTAACGCTACTCGAACACTTACAAACGCAACGGACTAGTGGACAATAAAATAATTTCTTCTTGCCACTGAAATCTTATTTATTCAATAACATTGTTAACCTAGAATGGGAGAATTTTCATATTTGCTTTTTATCTGGATTGGGAGTGCATGTATTAAACAAGGGCAGAAATACCGATAGGTCGATGGCCTTTTTTAGAAATAAAGATGTTTACTACTACTATTGTTAACCTAGAATAGGAGAATTTTCATATTGGTTTTTTATCTAGATTAAGACTGCATGTATTAAACAAGGGCAGAAAGACCGATAGGTCGATAGCCTTTTTTTAGAAATAAAGATGTTTACTACTACTATACAGATATTTTAGATATATTCAATTTTTCATGAAATTGGATAAAATATGAAAAAAATGCTTAGATATGTACTTTGTATATATTTTTCCTTCTATTTTTTTTATGGTTAATAAAAAAAATCTTGACAATTTTAGGAAACCTTTTCTGTGATGAGAAATTTTACATATTTTAGGTACTATAGGTTTATTTATATTTAAAAAAGTGAAATTGGTACAAATTGGGAAAAAAATGTATAACAGAAAAAAGTGTTAGAGACAACCAAAGAATGATTTTCCAATGCTACGGAAACGTCATCCAAAGTCTATCTGGGCTAAAATTAGTAACTTATTTGAACTGAAAAAGTCCTCAATTTTATTAATCAAGTTTTACGATTTTCCAACATCGCTTTAAAAAATGAGCATCTAGAACTCTTGCATAGCAAAATATGATGTGTTTCTAGCAAATCATAATTCCATAAATTCATGCAATTACTGTGTGACATACATGTATGTAACTTCCCTTATTAATTGTTTTATTTCAATATTTCAAATATTCTGTTCGCGTTCTTCATGAGTTTAGAAACGTTGTTCACCAATGAAAATTCAGGTCCGTAATTGGAAAAATGCAATATATTTTAGAGCCATCTGCGTTGATATATCTTCTTTCTTCAACATTGGCTTACATCATGCTTAGACATCTTTACAAAATATTACATTTATTACACATTTGTTGAAACATTTCAAGTTGAAACTAAGAATATTTAACTTTGTTAACGTCCAAATCCTCCATGACCTCCGAACCCACCACCTGGTCCTCCAAAGCCTCCGCCAAAGCCTTGTCCTCCAAAACCACCTCCAGATCCTCCAAAACCTCCACCGAAGCCTTGTCCTCCAAAACCACCTCCTTGTCCTCCAAAACCTCCACCATACCCTTGTCCTCCAAATCCACCAAATCCGCCGCCTGGACCGCCAAATCCTCCTAATGCACAAATATTATAAATACAAATCGGTGGATCAAAATATTGACGAATGTTGTTATGAAAACAAATAACTAAAGTTTTTAAGTGATGGCTTTAAGTGGTGGGTTCAACGTCTGATGTTATTTATTCTAAAGAGTGTAAAGTTTTGCTTAAAATAATGATATTTGATGCTTTGGGTTAGAGTTATTATTAAAAAAATTGACCTCCAAAGCCGCCACCTCCTGGTCCAAATCCGCCTCCAAATTGGGGACGTCCATTAATGGCAGATATACACATGGCTAAGCAAATCAGCAGCATGCAGCCCTGAAACTATTTGGCAATACATTAATAAAATTAAAATAATAAATTCATAAAATTTATCACATTGAATTAAAAACATTGTCTTGTAATTTCGATCCATGAGTTTGTGAAATATTAACTTCAATTAGGAGTTACCTGAATGTTCTTAAACATCATCATCTTTGACTTCGATCGCAAAGTTATTGATCAATCTTTGTTACTGTTGTGAAATCTAGCTTACGCTAGTTTTTATAGGTGGGTTGCTCTAAGCGAGTTTATTGTTTCTATATAAACACGTGATGTAAATATATATATATTTTTTTAAATCTTAAATGACATGTCGAATATACCGGTTGCCATTCTTAAAATTGCTAATTAATTCAAAAAACCGGCATCTTGAAGTAGATAATTAAACTGTGCTCAAAATTTCCCATAAGCCCATAGGTCAGTGGTAGAGCACCGTTATTTTGCCTGTTAGGGATTCGACTTTGGAATCAATGAAATACGTTTGAAAACGGTTAAGAAGCATATTTATCTTGTGACGCAAAATGCCAGATTTGTTTGTTTGGCGTTTTAAGATGCAAATTGAATTTCAACCGTTTACAAGTTATTTTGAACGTTCCAAACCTTCTTCCTGGGCTATTTTGTCACGTTTCGAGGATATCTATTGGTCTGCGCCTCTGATGTTTAGGGATTATACTAAACATATTGACCGAATATTAGAATATTAAAGTAGTGTCTGATTTATTATTCCATGGGTTTTTTTACGGGTTAAAATTGCCCATATCTTATTTACATACTTAACATGTTAAATAGGGACTTGATCATAAAAAGGATCGACCTTTGGTCAAAATACTATTAAAAGACACTCCAGCCAAGATAGACTTTGGATGGCGTTACTGTAGTATTGGAATATCATTATTTAGGTGTCTCTAACACTTCTTGCTGTTACACATTTTTTCTCAGTTTGTACCAATTTCACTTTTTTAAATATAAGTAAATCACAGCTTATTTTTTGGAATTTTTGTGCGTACTTTGATTAGATGCGGAGTTGTTCAGAAATTAAATTAAAAATAATAATTTGAACTTTTTAATTCAGTAAGTACATTTGAACCAGCCAAATTCGGTTAATTTCATAATTATTGCAAATTCTTAGCTAGAATATTTTTATAACTGTGCGGAAATAACGGACAGAGAGTGAGGCCCTTTCTGTATTTAATTAATTAATTTTTAAATGCATTTTTCTTTGCTTTATAACGACATCCAACTCAGATTGAAGATATCTAACTATCCCCCTTTACCTTGTCTAACTCTTTATCTTTTGCTATCCATGAACCTTCAAATGTTTAATGTTTGTAAAGACTATATTTGAAAGCATTTATTAAACTTTTTGTATTTATTGTACACAGTAGTAGTAAACATCTTTATTTCTAAAAAAAGGCTATCGACCTATCGGTCTTTCTGCCCTTGTTTAATACATGCAGTCTTAATCTAGATAAAAAACCAATATGAAAATTCTCCTATTCTAGGTTAACAATAGTAGTAGTAAACATCTTTATTTCTAAAAAAGGCCATCGACCTATCGGTATTTCTGCCCTTGTTTAATACATGCAGTCCCAATCCAGATAAAAAACAAATATGAAAATTCTCCCATTCTAGGTTAACAATGCTATTGAATAAATAAGATTTCAGTGGCAAGAAGAAATTATTTTATTGTCCACTAGTCCGTTGCGTTTGTAAGTGTTCGAGTAGCGTTAAAGTAGGGAAACGGAAGCGGGATTGTCTGGTTGGTCTTGTAAGACAAAGGGGATTCAGTATGGTCCAGTTGTAGGGGTTGTTTGTCCATTTTGTCTGTAGCTGTATGAGTCTCTCCGAGATCTTTGTCATGTTTGTGCGTTCGTATAGTAGTTGGGTGGGGGGGTTGTGTAGTGGGTTTTGGGGGTGTCTTATTCGTGTTATTAGTCTTAGTGCAATTTGCTCTGTTGTTTGTGTATAACGTTTTGTCCTTTCTGTTCCGTTGGTCATGAGTACATGTCCAAAGTCTAGCAAGGGTCTACAAATAGCTTTATATATTTTGGTGGCGGTGTTTGTGCTAATTCCTCTGGCTTTGTAGGTTAGTGATCGGAAGTGTTTCGCTCTCTTCATTGTTTCTGCCCTGATGTTTCGCATGTGTTTAGTGAATCTAAGTTTGTGGTCGATTGTGATTCCAAGGTATTTTACGTCGTTTTTTGGTTGTGTCGTTTGGCCGTCTGCAGTTATCGTAGGGGAATCAGCGTTGAGTCTGTGGTTTGTGAGCAGAAGTTGGTTTTTTGACGCGCTTGGTGTTAGTCTCCATTTATAAAACCATGTCATTGTGTTGTTTGTTAGTGTTTGGAGTCTTTGCGTTGCTCTCTCAGTAGTTTTGTCATGTACAATAAGTGCCGTGTCGTCTGCGTATTGTAATATGTATGCCGATCTGTCGATTTGATTTTTGTCTGGTAAGTTGTAATTGTTATTGTACACATTATTATAAAAAATCGGCAATAGGCACCTTTATATTAATTTTTTGCTAAATAAGTCAAAGTAATATGATTATGAGAAATGTATAAATAGGACATCATTAAGTCTGCTTACTTTAAGACTTTATAGTTATAACTTAATAAGAATCCGTTATTTTATAAAAAAGATATACAGGGTGAGTTCTTTTCGATGACCAGTACAGGGATCTTCGGAACTAGAGCAGTTACGAAGAAGGTCAAATGGACAAAGAATTGTAGTTTTGCATGTTCTACTCGAACCCAATTTTATTTTTCTAACATTTGACAGCTGTCAAGAGATATTTGGGAAAAATTTATTTATGGTAAATTTTTAAATTACTCCTAGTTCCATTGATATTAATTTGACAGGAAAACATTAAATATAAAACTTGTAGGAAATTCTATTCCAAAGAAAATGGCATAAGACATTTCTCCAAAATAACTGTCATTTTTGACATATGACACAAAGTTGAGTTTTTTTAAATGGCAACCATACTTGATTATTACTTTACCGAATAGAGGATTTTATTACGATTTCTGTGATATATCACATCGTTCGGTTTTTTTCGTAAATAAAGTGTCTGCAAACAATTTATACTTTTTCAATTTAGTTGATCCAAGTTAGCCATGGAATATAGTATAAGACATACAGCATTGTTTCCATAGCAACAAATAATAACAGTATGCTTCAGTATTTATTTTGGCAACTACGTTAAAGTTGGCAATAACTTTATTATAATTAAGACGGCTGCTCATTTAAAGTGATTATTATAAAAATCAAATCATACCAATAATAATTAAAATTTAACTCTAGAAACTTTAATTTTTATTGTAAAACATTTTCAAAAAGTCCACCATTATTATCAATGCAAACATTGCAACGCTTTAAAACTGAATAAATCGCTTTTCTGGCGGAGCGACCATCAATATTTTCAAATGCTCTAACAGCTTCTTTAAGTGCATTTAAATTGGAATATTTGTTTTTGTAAACTGTGTTTTTTACGGCTCCCCACAAAAAGAAATCCAAAGGTGAAAGATCCGGTGATTGAGGTGGCCATAAAACAGGGCCGTTTCGTCCAATCCAAGCCCCAGGAAATGTTACGTCCAGGAGATTCCGCACTTGGGAAAAATTATGCGGAGGAGCGACATCATGTTGAAACCATTGCACATTACGCCATGTTTCTATATCTAAGTCGTCCAACATAAAATCCGGGTTATTGCGGAGGAATTGTAGATACCGACCCATTTAACGTGCCTCCAAAAATAAATGGTCCAAGAATTTTTGAACCTACCATTCCGCTCCAAACGTTAAACCCAAATTCATTTTGTGGTCTCCTTTGCTCAACGTGGTGGGTATTTGTTCGATTCCAAAAATGTTCATTGTGTCGATTAAACATACCACAATTTGTAAATCGAGTTTCATCGGTCCACAATATTTTATAAGGGAATTGGATGTCTTGTTGGCATTTGCTTCGGAACCATGTACAGCATTTGTTGTGTACGGCATTTGCCATGTCATGTTGGCATTTGCTTCGGAATCATTCAGACGCAGCTCCTCATCCCCTGGATGTAAGGTTTGGGATACTGATAATTTATACGGATGGAATTTGTGTTTTTTTTAAACTCTCATCACGGTGCTTTGGGAAGTCCCGGATTCTGCTGCGATCTCTCTGGTTGAAGTCTGTGGATTCTGGCTTATAATCGTTTTGTATAATCGCTTGAATGTCGAATAATTGTCATATAATCGCTTGAATGTTTTCAAGGACGGTTGAAGACGGTCAAAATACCTCTCAAAATAGCAATCAGAGGCTCGTCCAGTTTTTTATCACATCTAATGTTGGTTTCAATCATGTCGCGCTTTTCTTGATTGGATTAATTCATTTTTGCAATAAAACTAACTTATATTTCTAAGTTGAATTTAAACTTTGATGTCAAAAATTGAAAGGTGATGTTATTATCTGTTGCTATGGAAACAATGCTTTGTCTTAGACTATATTCGATGGCTAACTTCGATGAACTAAATTGAAAAAGTATAAATTGTTCGCAGACACTTTATTTTCGAAAAAAACCTAACGATGTGACATATCACAGAAATCGTAATAAAATTCTCTCTTCGATAAAGTAATAATCAAGTATGGTTGCCATTTAAAAAAACTGAAATTTGTGTCATATGTCAAAAATGACAGTTATTTTGGAGAAATGTCTTATGCCACTTTCTTTGGAATACAATTTCCTACAAGTTTTCTATTTAATGTTTTCCTGTCAAATTAATATCAACAGAACTAGGAGTACTTTAAAAATTTACCATAAATAAGTTTTTCCTAAATATCTCTTGACAGCTGTCAAATTTTAGAAAAATAAAATTGGTTTCGAATAGAGCATGCAAAACTACAATTCTTTGTCCATTTGACCTTCTTTGTAACTGCTCTAGTTCCGAAGATCCCTGTACTGGTCATTGGAAAAAACTCACCCTGTATATGCAGTAATTTCAGTATACATTTAAAAAACTTGATATATAATTTTTATTCGTCATTTCGTTGTTATTTTCGTTGCTCAATATTTCGTGCATTTGCAGAACTACAAATTTGACATCCATACATTATGACTAATAATTTAACTTTTGATATTGATAATGGATACATTATGATAATTTTATTAATAATTATAACACTAATAATAATTTCTTTGTAGAGGGGTCTCTAGTGGAAGGGTCTTTAGAGAGTCTAGAGAAACTACATTTTTTAAGTTACACTCACTCAAAATCAAGATTTTTGCAAGAAACCGATTCGACTTCAGTTGTTATTATTGCTCTCAATTTTTGTTGAATATTTGTTGACGTACTTTTCTAAAATGATAACTTTCAGCAGATTGTTTTGCAATATTAAGGGTACAGCCAAATTTTCACATTCAGCACTTTGGTGAGCTCAAGGCTGTATATAAATAATAGAGGCAGGATGTTTTGTTAGTGGATTAATTCTTTGTAGGATTTTTTAACGCAAGTGGTTTTGGATATATTTTTTTAGTTTACCGTATTTAAAAAACGGTTAATTTGCGACTTACAGGGACGACCTGCTTATTGAAAGCTAGGGAGTAGTTAAGCGAATTTCGAGATAAATTAACCTACTTCACAATTAAATAGAAAAACTCTAAGGTGACCTTTATCTGATGATACTAGTAAATGTTTCATTGTAACTCCATATGACTGAAATTGAAGAACAATTTTAATTTTAAGAAAAATTAGTTTTAGTGGTTTTAATGATTACTATCCAGTGTCTGTGTTCACGCCAATGCTGCAGCTGAAAGCAATTGATAACTATCTCTAATACAGTCCACACGCATTGTTGTTAACTGTCTAAGCACATACAACTTTAGCATATTCTAAGCGCTTTCGGCAAAGTTTAAAAAATTTGTTAAATTATTTGAAATGTGGATCGCCAACTAAATGGGGAACTTGCACAAAAATTAAATTTGAAAAATTTTACTCGCAAACGTAACCTAATACTATTAAAAACACCACAGTTTACAAAAAAACTCATTTTTTATTTCTATGTAATTAATATAAGCAATTAAAAACTGTATAATTCAAATCATTCTTGTAATGCGCCATCATGGGCTGGGACCAGTTGTGACGTCAAGTGGCTAGTCGGCCGTGGCAGCTGCAATGCGGAGCAAGTAAACATGTAACTTCAGTCTTGATATTTAAAGTTAAAACGTTTCTATAGTGTATTAGGTGAAAAAGAAAATCTTTCAAAATGACTGACGCAGGTTTTGTAAAAGGAAAATCTAACATTTTACCATTGGTGAATATGTTTATGGTGGCATCTTACATTAAAAACACCGAGTTTAAAAACACCGAGTTAAACAACAAGTTTTACTCTTGCTGAAGTTGCTGTGAAAAATATGTGTTAATATTCATATTGCATGACAAAAATAGTAGGTATTTAACGTAAATACACGACGATAAAACGAGATTTTTCCTTCGCAGACACCCCCAAAACCCACTACACAACCCCCCCACCCAACTACTATACGAACGCACAAACATGACAAAGATCTCGGAAAGACTCATACAGCTACAGACAAAATGGACAAACAACCCCTACAACTGGACCATACTGAATCCCCTTTGTCTTACAAGACCAACCAGACAATCCCGCTTCCGTTTCCCTACATTAACGCTACTCGAACACTTACAAACGCAACGGACTAGTGGACAATAAAATAATTTCTTCTTGCCACTGAAATCTTATTTATTTAATAGTATTGTTAACCTAGAATAAGAGAATTTTCATATTTGTTTTTTATTTAGATTAAGACTGCATGTATTAAACAAGGGCAGAAAGACCGATAGGTCGATAGCCTTTCTTAGAAATAAAGATGTTTACTACTACTATTTACTATTACTATAATGCAGCCGAGAAATAAAGAAAATACAAATTCAAAATATCTATGTGTTATACAATAGACAAAATCAAATCTGTTTTTTATACTTACGTTAAAATAATCTTCACACACATGGGCAGTAGTCTTCTCATGAATATCCTTGTGAGCTATTCTGCATGCCTTTAACCATTTTAAACGACGGCTTTTATGTTGTGGTCCACCAATAAATAGCTTATCTGGCGTTTTAAAGGTTGTACTAGGACACAGTGGCACCATACAGCACTTGTAATATTGTTTTTGTGTTGCTTCCATTATTAATAAACATTCCAACACCCAGACAATTCAACAAGCCGTATTCCCGTATTGCCTTCCGATCGAACGAACTAGCGCTATGACGTCATGATCATTCCCGCGCGTTTAGTGTCGTTTCAAATGAAGAGCCTGAATTCACAACTTTAATTATTTATTGCAAATTAAATGTTACGATTTGAGGGCTGATATTTGGTATGCGCGTTTTTTATAGATAGACAAATATATTAAAGAAATAAAAAAAGTTCAAGTTCCCCAACGGGGGAATTAGGGGGAACTTAGTTTCACTTGAGAGGAAATTAATTTTTTTTTCTGTTTTGCGTGTATTGATGGGGGTGGAAGACGTAGTTTGTTGTGGAATACCGATGGAACACGATATTTTTTACAAATTATAAGTTCACATTAATGAGTAGAGCAAGTTTTGTGCATGAGGCTATGAGTTTTTTTTATTAATTTTTGGCGAGATTCGCAACCCTCCTGCAACCCCATGTCGTAGAACTGGAATGGAAGACGATGATTTTATTGTTAGATATAATTTCAATAATCTATGCTGAAAAAATAAAATGAGAGGAAATGTCGCTGCCTCCCGGGCTATAGTTTTTGTGTTACTATCTGATGAAAAATCTTCATCTTCAAATTCACTGTCCAATACCAAATCTTCTTGGTCAAGACTAGAATCTGAGTCAGATTCTAATGTTGTTCTCTTTTTTTTTATTTTTCTTTATTCTCTTCTTTTTTCCTTTAGAAACAGATTTAGCTTTTTCTTTCATTTTCGCAATGTTTTACGACAACTCAAAACGGTTGCGATAGCTCGGCTTCTTTTTCTGACGTTAGTTTGATTTTCTTTGCTTATATCTGGAATTGGTGAAAAAATGTTTAACATTTTGCCTGGTGTAACTTCATCATGTTGATATCGGCTTGTTGAAGATTTTATTCCAGGCACAAGTTATTTTTTTTCACCAATTCTTAGTGGTGACTCATCAACTTCAGCACAAAACCTATCTTGACCCTGCAGGGATGAAGAAGAGAATGGCATTCTTTCAAGTGTACGGGCTTCTGTATAGGATTGCGTCTGGGTTAAATGGATAAATTCTGCATTTTGAAGTTTTTTTATATGCGTGACTAGTTTAATTTCATTGTCTTCGCCGAGTAATGATTCAGGCCCTAGTCGAGAGTGCTTCTGCAAATAACGGTTTTTAAGCGTCTCTTCAGAGTAGTTTTGGGCATCCCAAAAGTTCTAGCAGCTTGGTTGATTCCCATTTCGTTATTGTCTATTGCTAATACAGCACTTTTCAGGTTTTCCTTAGTCCATTGGCCCCTTTCATTAGTATTTTTCCGAATGTATACAGTAGGCATCTTGATTAAAATACTGAAATTAGAAAAGTAAGCAAAAGTAAATGCTGGTACGTCTGTCCTACTAAATATTGGTAATATAAACCTAAAAGAGGTAAACTATCCGAAATGGTAGGGACAGATGGACCATCATTTCATTGCTATTTGGCTTTCGTTTATTGGAGATTTGTAGGCTAAGGTATTGGGTAAACCCATAATTTATGCTTTCAAATTGATTTTGCAAGAAAATACTTAGCCTTTTGTTAACACACGAAGTAAACATAAAACGTCAAAAAACTTTGAGCTTACGCTCAACTAACACATACAAATTTTAGAACAAAACGTTGTGAGGCGACAGAGACAAATGGCGCCCTACGCGTACCAGAATCATGTGACTATCGCTGCTTGATTGCACTATCGAAAAATAGAGAGGTTTGTGAATTATTGTCACTGGACCACCTACCCTACTGGTTAATAATTGTCATTTATTAGACGAAAATATCTTGTAAGACGATTGCTTTTAATTGAAATATTTTTCTTAAATCTGGCAGCAAATAGATACCAAAAAGGAAACTCCACTTCCCGTCAAGTGCGCTGCCTGCAACTCGGACGAACATGCGGCATGGAGCGTAAAGTGCCCGAAGAGACCAACAGCACCTATCAGTGGTATCCCCAACATAAAAATTAAGTGTCTGAACAAGAGAACGTCTGAGTTGTCTGATACGATACCTAAAGGTAACAGAATACACTCACCAATAACAACTCACGATTTTATACTAAACCAATATAAACATCAAATTAACAAGTCTACCAACACTAACAGAGAAGATCTGCTTAAAAAAATGCGAAAACAATATATAGAAGATTTTGACATTGACACCTCGGTCGTCTTCTTTGGTAGCCACATGTATGTGTTGATGTTCGACATGTTCCTACCTAACCAAAACACCTCGACAGAACCCCATGAACAACTAAAACAAACAATCACTAACATAGACCGTTCAACATGAGACTACTTTACGCCAACATCAACGGACATAACAGCAAAAAACCACTTATTTACAATTACATAGAACAAAACGACACAGACTGCTGCATATTTGTAGAGACTAAAACCAAACTAGGACAAACACCAACGTACAGAAATTGGCAGTGTATCTATAGGCATGGAAATACCATCAATCATGCCAGGGGCGGGGTCGCAGCTCTCCTAAAACCAACATATAAACTTGGAAGAGCAAATCCTCCTTCCCTCAACAACCCTTTGAACGACTGTCTACATTTTACCATACCCTACTTAAACGACCTGATACACATATTTCTGACATACATACACCCACACTCCAACCTAGAACAAAACATACTGACTAAAGCGAGCATCTATAAATATGCAGTAATTGAAGGCGACTTTAATCTGAACAAAAACAAAACGAAACAGCTTAAAAGATTTCTACAAAATTCCGACTTTATAAAACAGCACACCCCACCAACTTTTCTGATGCCCGCAAACCCAGACTTAACACCAGACGTTCTACTGCACACAAGAAACCTGACAAACACCATCAACAACATAAACTTAACCAACGAACTTGGATCCGACCACCTGGCTATTACGTTTAACATAGACTTACAACATACGAAACCTACCTCCAATACACCTCCTATGGAGAAAAACTTAAACCTAACAAACACTGACATAGACAAAGTGAAACAACATATACATGACTACATTCAATCACAAGCACAGCACATTTCAATAGAAACCATACAACAACAACTTTCACTAGCCATAGGAAAATTTAGCCCGGAAATAAAAAATGCTTTCTACCGACATACACTACCCAAATACATACTGAGACTAATAAAACATAAGAGAGAACTGTACAGACTATATACAAACACTCAAAATAACGACCTAAAAAAGACAATGAACCAACTTAACAGAAACATTAAAACTCTGATTGGACAATACCGACAAGACAAATGGCTAGAAACATGTAAAGAAATACAGAAGGACAAAGGCAAAACATACTGGCGAAAAATTAAGAAACTGGCGCAATACAGGAAGACTGGCACTACTGACACAATTGACGAAAACGGAATAGAACGCTACACAGACAAAGAGAAAGCGGACGCATTCGCCAGACACTATCAAAGGGCCTTCAGCATATCGACAAACCCTAACTTCGACAATGACAACTGGAACTTGATCAACGACTGGTACTGGAACTATTTTAACAACTCACCAAACTATGCCTGCACACTGATCACAGACACAGAGTACGATGAAGCCCTAGCGCACATCAAAAACACTGCACCGGGGAAAGATAAAATTAAAGCAAAACTATTGAAAAGCCTAACTCAAGAAACACACAAACTGATCCTAACTGAATTGAACAACTGCATCACAAATGGCAGAATCCCAAAATCATGGAAAAACGGCTTAATAATCCCTATACCCAAAAATGGACTGGACAATACACAACCGAGCAATTAGAGACCAATTACACTGCTACCAGTACTTAGCAAGGTTTTTGAGTACATAATAGGGCAGCGACTGGGAAAACTGGTCGGAAAGTACATACCATCGTATCAGTTCGGATTCAAACATCAGCACTCGACTATTCACCCACTCTTCACTCTGACTAACAATATACAAACAACCCACCTAACTGACAGAAAGACAGCTTGCCTGTTTATGGACATTAACAAAGCTTTTGATAGTGTTTGGCATAGAGGCTTACTATACAAACTATACAAACTACACACACCAACATATCTACTACACACCATAAAGAACTTACTAGAAAACAGACAACTACAAGTACGAATTGACAAAACACTGTCATTTTCTTTTTCCCCTGAACAAGGGCTCCCTCAAGGATCCCCGCTCTCACCGTTTCTCTACAATATATACTGCCATGACATATACAATTACAACTTACCAGACAAAAATCAAATCGACAGATCGGCATACATATTACAATACGCAGACGACACGGCACTTATTGTACATGACAAAACTACTGAGAGAGCAGCTCAAAGACTCCAAACACTAACAAACAACACAATGACATGGTTTTATAAATGGAGACTAACACCAAACGCGTCAAAAAACCAACTTCTGCTCACAAACCACAGACTCAACGCTGACTCCCCTACAATAACTGCGGACGGCCAAACGACACAATCAAAAAACGACGTAAAATACATTGGAATCACAATTGACCACAAACTTAAATTCACTAAACACATACGAAACATCAGGGCAGAAACAATAAAGAGAACAAAACACTTCCGATCACTAACCTACAAAGACAGAGGAATCAGCACAAACACCGCCACCAAAATATATAAAGCTATTTGTAGACCCTTGCTAGACTTTGGACATATACTCATGACCAACGGAACAGAAAGGACAAAACGTTATACACAAACAACAGAACAAATTGCACTAAGACTAATAACACGAATAAGACACCCCCAAAACCCACTACACAACCCCCCCACCCAACTACTGTACGAACGCACAAACATGACAAAGATCTCGGAAAGACTCATACAGCTACAGACAAAATGGACAAACAACCCCTACAACTGGACCATACTGAATCCCCTTTGTCTCACAAGACCAACCAGACAATCCCGCTTCCGTTTCCCTACATTAACGCTACTCGAACACTTACAAACGCAACTGACTAGTGGACAATAAAATAATCTCTTCTTGCCACTGAAATTTTATTTAATAATATCGTTAACCTAGAATAAGAGAATTTTCATATTTGTTTTTTATTTAGATTAAGACTACATGTATTAAACAAGGGCAGAAAGACCGATAGGTCGATAGCCTTTTTTAGAAATAAAGATGTTTACTACTACTGTGACATGGTTTTTTGATTGCCGGCTTTTCAAGGAAAAACATTAAAATGGAATTCGATTAGATAAGAAGACAAAACTAAACACAAATTCGACAACCGTCGTTTATCTAACTTGCACTGTTTTTGATTGACAACAATTGTTGAATCAAAATGTTTTCAAAATAAGTTAGTAGTAAAATAGATTCTAATTTTAAAACAAACTTGACACTTTGTACGTTTGAACCTAATCGGCATTTGCCTCAAGTCGAGATAAAAATCATCATTTTACATCATCATCAGATTTATATTGACTTTCCTTCGGCAGATTGGGCAACGAGTTACGACTTTTTAATATTCTTTGGATTTATAAACACTTTTTGAATTAGTGGAAACTTACCTTTTTTTCCTTATCTCCGGAAATTGCCAAATTATTTTTTAAAATTAATAATAAAAAAAACACGTGTATTACTTTCAGCGAAATAGAAATTATATTTACTTTATGAACAAACTCAAATATGAAAATTTGCATTCTGTATTATCACTTTTAAACCGCTCTAAAACTTCTAAAAAATAAATTAAATTTAACCAACCAACTAAATTTAACGCAGAGTTGTAAACTGTAACAATGACAAATTTGCATTGAAATATTGTATATATTCACGGTTAGTAACAAATACCGTTTGAATAAAAAACATTTAAATAAAAAACAGTATTGTTTACAATAAGAGCAAGAAAATCATGGAAATATTAACAGGCTTGAGTATATAACAGAAATAGAAAATACATATTCTTTTACACTTCGTAATAAAAAAGATTAAATGTTTATACGTAAATTCCAATAGAAAATGTGTATCCTGTTAAAAACATTATCCTCGGGTCAATTGGATTTCATCTTTGTCCTGGAGGTATTCTATTTTTCTATACCCATTTAAATAATAAGATTCAGAAAATAACAAACTTTCAGGATATTATTTTTTACAGAAAAGAAATATTATAATATAAATTTAAATTTCGGAGCTTTAAAGCACCAACATCGTTAATATAACATTCAATTTTACTGATTCTAAATATTATTGAATTTAGTTAGTATTTTGTTCTTGCTTTATATCGCCAATACCACCTAACTGGATCGTTTTTGTTGTTCGATGTACTACCGGATATAAAACGTGGCATAATACAAGGTTACAAAAATATTAACTTTCCTTATCGTTTCGCATGTATGTATCTTGGCATACTGCAAATTTAATTAAAAACATAGTGCTTTTCTTATGGTTTATTTGCATTTTTGGGATGTTCAACAAAAATCTCAATGCATATACAAAATTTTTACATTTTATAGCTATTTTAATAAGTAGCTGCCGAAGCTATAGCTGTACTGCAGATATTGTGGAATCCAACGGAGTTTGTAACAGTTTTTTTTTAATTGCTTAATTGCCCTGTTTGGTCACATACTGGATGGAACGGTATTTGTATGTTTTCTTAAAATTTGTCTGATAGCGGCCGTATAGTCAGCTGCTGTATCTAAAATAAATCTTCCATTAAATGCTAATATAAATAAAATTAACAGCTATATTTTAACAATTAAACATATTATCTAAAAACATTTTGCTTAGTTTTTTCATATATTAATTGGTTTATTTGCTATTACCTGAACATGAGGAGGAGTGGAAATTGCATAGATCACTGCATCGGCTATATCTTCCACATCTAAAATGTTTTCCTGTTCGAAAGTTTTGCTCACGTGTGAGTCATCGAAACCTCCAACATGTACAATGTTGGATTTTACCATTCCAGGGGACAAATTCTTAAAGAGAATTAGCAGACAGTTTGAGAGAATATACTTTTCTTTATTATTCGCATTATTAAACGCTGGGCCAATAAAAACATTGCAAATAATAGAATAAACGAAGATAATATGAAATGAAATAACTTTATGGATGTGGAGCGTTAAGTTAAAGGGTAGGCGGGTTATGAGAATGGAGGTTGAATGCGTTTCAATTTGTGTAGGATCTGCATAATTATTAGAAAAACTATAAAAACTGCTGTTAGAACATTTTAACTGTTGTTATTTTATTGTGGTCGATAATAGTTATTTTCCATATCGCAAGAATGTCTATGACACCATTTCACATATACAAAATACAGTAGGCAATAATTATTTTACAACTGCATATTCACCATCCATAATAGAAGTTTTTTGTGATGAAAATAAGGAGCTGCAACTGAATGATTTTTGATACACAAGGTGTATATTTCATAATAACTATTAATACACTCATTAAATAGCTAATGATTTTTTGTTTCACAGTCGCAAATGGTTCTATATTTTCTTCATGAGAGGTTGTGAAAACGGTGGTCTGAGACGTTTGAACTAAGTATGCATTTTATAGACAAATATTGATACTAAATATTGGTATATAATGTGAAAAACGTTACAGCCCATTGCAATTAATCATACTGTAACGGATAGCGCCTTCGTCGATCAGAGATTCAATTTTTTGTTTTCGAGAACATCCATCTATCAAATGTTAGTTATACCAATATTTAAATATGTTTAAAAATATCTTAAAAGTATAGAAATAAATCAATAATAAATTTTCCTTTAAATGGGAAAAAGTTGTGAGTGAGTCAGAGAGAGGGTGAGTCAGTTTATAGTAGCAGGACTGTTAGTTGATGAAATCCAATTTTAAGATCATATCATATAACAGAACATATCATACAAACCTATTTTGAAAACGGCTTCGTTTTGGAGATACAGGGTAGCAAAGTTAACAGTAGTAGTAAACATCTTTATTTCTAAAAAAGGCTATCGACCTATCGGTCTTTCTGCCCTTGTTTAATACATGTAGTCTTAATCTAAATAAAAAACAAATATGAAAATTCTCTTATTCTAGGTTAACAATATTATTAAATAAAATTCCAATGACAAGGAAAAATTATTTTATTGTCCACTAGTCAGTTGCGTTTGTAAGTGTTCGAGTAGCGTTGATGTAGGGAAACGGAAGCGGGATTGTCTGGTTGGTCTTGTAAGACAAAGGGGATTCAGTATGGTCCAATTGTAGGGGTTGTTTGTCCATTTTGTCTGTAGATGTATGAGTCTTTCCGAGATCTTTGTCATGTTTGTGCGTTCGTATAGAAGTTGGGTGGGGGGGTTGTGCAGTGGGTTTTGGGGGTGTCTTAGTCGTGTTATTAGTCTTAGTGCAATTTGCTCTGTTGTTTGCGTATAACGTTTTGTCCTTTCTGTTCCGTTGGTCATGAGTATATGTCCAAAGTCTAGCAAGGGTCTACAAATCGCTTTATATATTTTGGTGGCGGTGTTTGTGCTAATTCCTCTGTCTTTGTAGGTTAGTGCAAAGTTAACATTTTATTTAATTTTTTAAAAATAATTCACGGAAGCTTAACGTACTGTAATAAAATTCTATATTCTAGGACTTATCGCAATACCACATCCAACCATTGAAAATTTACTTCAGAAATCTAAAATTGTTTAATTTAAAACTGGTGAGTTTTTCGGGTTTTTAGGACGTCGTAAAATATAATTTCTTCCTGACGTTTCAAATAAAATAATAATAATAATATTTTCAAAAAAAATAAAATAAAATCTTAACTTTGCCACCCCGAATCTCAAAAACAAAGCAGTTTTCAATATATGTTTATATGATATTTTCATCTTAAAATTCATTTTATATCGACCGTTACAGTCCTGCTACCATAAACTGACTCACCCTGTATACAGGGTGTTTACCAACCCAATTAAGCTATGCAATAAATCGAATTGAATTTTTTTACTCAAAAACGGTGCGTTGTAGAAAAAAAGTCAAGATACCTTTTCTCTTCCAAATTGAACAGGAACTTGAAAAATAATATTTATTTTTAGAAAAATCAGTGGCGTAACATTTTTTTTATTTAAAATGATCTGCAGACGTGCCTGTGCCCACGCCACTGGCGAAGCCAAAAACATTTTTTTTTTCACAAAACATGTATTGTTGTTAAGTGCCTAAGCCTGTAAAATTTTATTAAAATATGCCAAGCGGTTTCCGCAATATTAATAAATATAATTTTTTTAATTAAAACTAATATATTTGGAAATATATTCAAAATTACTTGCATTATCACCTCCTGCAAGGAATGCATCTACTTACCAAACACCCTGTATACATGTACATTAAAGCTGCATTTCAATATTTGTATGTTTGATCTGGTGTTTGTCCAAATTGCTCAAGAAATGTGCGATACAAAGCTTTATTAAAAAATGTAAAGCTCTTTTCAATTATTTTTATTGAAAAACTTTTGAAATTAAAATTTTTGATATGATTTCAATGCATAGATTGAGGTATTATAACATAGCGGTTTTGGTTTTTAATTGCTGTTGATAAGTTTTTACTAATCAACATTTACTAAAAGGTATATAAAAATACTGCATATACAAAGTTCTTCCTAATCGTATTCCTTGTATCAGTATACGATAATCACGTTTAAAATAATATATTAATTGCTTTTATTAGCATTCTTACATTTTTTTGTTATCTAGATAAATTTTCTTTTGAATCTATTGCCGTGTCTAGACTTTACAGGGATTTGTCTGTGGAGCAAGTAGTTTGATTTACTGCCCAAAAACAATGCACTTGAAAGATGTTTTTAATTCAATAACTCTTTTGGATGAAGCGGTTAGCAAACACATTTTTGGAGCTCACTTATCTTGCTTTGTTGTCTAGAAAAACACTGAAATAAAAGATCGGCACTATTTTTATGTTGAGCACATAAAAGTAAAAAAATGCAATGTAGACAGACACTTTTTCAATAATTTTTCATTATTTTTTAGAGAAGAAGACAGGAGAGCAGTTAAGGAATGGTCAAAGCAGTTAAAGTAAGTTGATAGTGGTTAATTTGTTTAGTACCAATAGTGATACTACCTAGATTTGAAAGCGCAATTAAAATTTGACAATTTAAAGAAAATTATTTCAAGCTGTGATTTTCTAAAGTTAAGTTGAAACAAGTTTTCATGTTCGAAAATTTTATTACTTAGTTTTCAAATAGGATAAGTCGAGTGCAATAAATTTATTTTAGATACATTCAGATAAATGCCAGGATTTTGTAGACATTAAGATACAGCAGCTTGAGCGGGTATTATTTGTAATAAACTGCTCAACAAAATAAACGTTGCATGTCAATATTTGTCCTAACTTTGCAACTGGATATATTCTGATTGCTGCGAGCGATATCTAGTCCATTTTTTTCTGCCAGTCAAAATTAAGTACTTCAGATAAAGTTACTAGTAGTAGTAATAATCTTTATTTCTAAAAAAGGCTATCGACCTATCGGTCTTTCTGCCTTGTTTAATACATGTAGTCTTAATCAAAATAAAAAAAAACAAAGATGAAAATTCTCTTATTCTAGGTTAATACTCTTATTAAATAAACTTTCCAATTCTAATGACAAGAAAAAATTATTTTATTGTTCAATAGTCAGTTGCGTTTGTAAGTGTTCGAGTAGCGTTGATGTAGGGAAACGGAAGCGGGATTGTCTAGTTGGTCTTGTAAGACAAAGGGGATTCAGTATGGTCCAGTTGTAGGGGTTGTTTGTCCAATTTGTCTGTAGATGTATGAGTCTTTCCGAAATCTTTGTCATGTTTGTGCGTTCGTATAGTAGTTGGGTGGAGGGGTTGTGTAGTGGGCTTTGGGGGTGTCTTATTCGTGTTATTAGTTAAAGTTACTATAAGATGGAAAATGAAACAATGAAAAATTTATCAAATTTGGACAAGCTCCCAGTTGAACATAAAATGATTTTTTTAAATTTCTTTATACAAGGCATGAATAAAAAACTTTCTATCTTGCAACGATTTTAAAATGTTTTGCTAATCTCTTTTATTTACAGGGTGACGTCAAGAAACTAATTTTTGGTTTTGCTGTAGAAACATTTATTTCTGAACCGAAAAATCTAAAGCTCATTTTGAAGTTAAAACTTCATAGTCGACTTAAGACAAACTTTCAGTATACCGGGTTGTATGAATGAAAAAATCGTTTCAAAGTAAATTTTATTCTAATTGGAAGTGTGCCAGTTGCCCAAGTTTCCGTGGTAGGTCTGATTTGGGTCCCTCTTAATGCAACATGTTGAAAATTGGCTCAAGAGAAATTTTTTTATTACTGTAAGACCAAAAGTTGATTTTTTTAGATCACCCCGTAAATGAAGAAGTAGATGAAACATTCACAAACAGTTTCGAGAGATGAAGTCTATCTTTATGACTCTGGTGTAGAAATTTAAAAAATTACGATTTTGTTCAACTGGGAGCTTGCCGGACTTTGGCAAATTTTCCATTGTTTCATTCTTGTAGCAACTTTGTCTGAAGTACTTACTTTTGGCTTACAGAAAGATACTTGACCGAGATAATGATTTAAAGAGGAATCAAGTTGATCTCATCAGTCAAAATTTACCCATTTCCAAAGTTAGGACAAATTTCGCGGTGTAACTTTTATTTTGTTTAGCAGCTTAATTTACAATTGAAGTGGTACAATAAGTGGCAAAATACTTTTTCATATATCAACATATCATTCATATATCATTTGAATAATATCATTTGAATATTAATAATTTCGTATACTTTCCTGACTGTACTTTAATTCACTCCAATATATTCCTGGGTTTCAGTCAATTTTATTGTTTACTATTTAAAATGTTACAAATACGTTTCGGTGTCTTTCTCCACCATCATCAGTTTGTCTAAAATATACATTTTTACATTTATTATCAATTTAAATAAAAAAAAACTTCGATAAAATAGCGAATAGAATAAAATAGCGATTTCAATGTCCAATCAAATGTGAAGGCAGAAACATCTAAACATGTAAGTTAAATTTAGATCTCTAAACAATAGATTCTAGTCTTTTCCCGAACATGTTTATCCCGACTCATCACCTGATAACCAAGGTTCCTAATTGTACTTTTTAATATGTGTGTGATTTGTATTTTAATATGTGAATTTTGTGAAAGTTTTTTTTTTATTTAAATTGATAATAAATGTAAAAATGTATATTTTAGACAAACTGATGATGGTGGAGAAAGACACCGAAACGTATTTGTAACATTTTAAATAGTAAACAATAAAATTGACTGAAACCCAGGAATATATTGGAGTGAATATTAATAATAATGATATCAGCTGTCACTGATCAGATTGCTAAAGTGGATACTCACTGTAATTTTAATTGCAACATTATCCGATGCTAATTCAAGTCTCAAAGCTTCTGCCAAACCTGTAACTCCATGCTTTGCTCCGATGTACATGTTTAGACACGACAAAGCTGGCGGAACAAAATGTCCTAGTATGCTGTTCATATGGATAATATGACCTTTGATGTCGCAATTCTTCATTATTCTGACTGCTTCTCGCGTTGCGATGCTAAGTCCAAGTACATTGACATCTAAAATGTGGAGTTTAAGCAAATATCTTAAACATTATTGGATGAAATTATTAGGGTTGCACCTAAAACGTTTCTCCATTGTTGAGCATCACCGTCGCATAGCGTGGAATCCAATACAATACCAGCGTTGTTCACGAGTACATGAACAGGGCCCATTTTTTCTGTAGTCAGTTGGAAAGCTTTTAATATTTCTTCTTCCTTAGACATGTCACATTTTATGCCATGCAGTTGTCCTTTACATTCTTTGAGACTTTTTGAAATTTCATCTATTTGTTCTTTTCGTCTCGCTAGTCCAACTACCTTGAATTGAAATAGGGCTTTATCAGACGAGATTTCCTGTGAAAGTTTAGTGAGCATGCTTAAAATAACACTCATAAAATGTTTTCCAAGTTTTGATTGACATTTTTATAAAAAGCAATTAAAGAGGTAGTTTTGAAACGTTCTGAACTCAAAATATATAAACCGAAACTCTGACCTTCATAGATAATAGATAAATAAAATTCCAACTCCAATATGAGAAACCATTAGTTTTTTCTCTAGCGTATTTAATTGTAGAACATTTACATAATTTTTCAGTTAAAAAAAACCTCTCATATGTAAACAACGAAACATATCCGTTCATATCATATCCATCATGTTGTAACATATTGGGTGTCCGAGACTATGAGAGAAAATTTCCTGATTCAGATAAAACATCTTAAAATAAGATTAAGTTCCTAGCCAAAGATTTAGATCGCTAGAAATTTTTAGGTACTCCGTGTAATTCAACATTTTTTTTCGATATGATGCATACTGTAGTTAGTGCACGTGTTTGATTCTCTGGAATATTTTCCAGAAGAACACGAACACTTAAAGGTATTTTTAATGTTTTTATAAGGAGAACAAGTCGCATAGGCTTCAAGGCTGCAATTTAAGTGTCCATGTATTTGAATATGTTTAGCGAGTCGTCAACGATATAAAACGTAGGATTTACTACCCAATGTAGGGGTTCAATCGCTACAGGATGCGGCAACAATACTGCTTAAAGGCGCATAAAATCATGCCTAGACAAAGCTTTTAAAGCAGAAATAAAACCCAAGAAAACGATCACTAAATTAGAAATACTTTTTAAGCGTTGTACAATGAAAGCACCTACATTTTTGGGTAGCATGAAAAACTAGTTTAATTGTGAAAAAAACTATCCCTGAAAATTCTTTGTTCTTGATTTTCTCTCCTGATTTAGTTTTCATTCGTTTTACTACCTACATGATTTATTTTATTGACAAATTTTTATTTTATTGAAATGTAAGATTTGTAGGTGTTTTTGTATTTGAATCCAGTTTTTTATTTTTTTATTAAAAGAAAAAAATGTTAGTCTATATGTGCCTCTGTTTTTGGTCGGTAAACATTTATATTTTCATTAAACAAACAACGATCGTCAGACGTTGAATGTTTAGATTTTCAGGTTTTGAATTAAACTGGCTCTTGAAATATCTAAGGCTGGCTTTACAATTTAATTCAAATTCCCAATAACTATCCTGTTTCCAAGTTAACGAAAGAATCCAAAATAAATTACAAACACATAGTTCATCTCTTACTTCTTCTGATGTAGATATTACACTATGCAACCCTGTCTATTAATTGCATCTCATCAAGAAAATATAATTTTTTTGTTGCACATAAAATAACCGGCCTGTAGAATTATGCCTGAATTTAAGTTGAGGTTTAGATTAAGAATCTCAACTCTCAATCCTAATCTGGCAGAAAAAGTGAACAATTTAAAAATAAATAAAATAAAAAGTAAACATTATAAATTAAATAAATTAGGGGTGCTTGATGGCGATCATTTTGTGGGTTCTTAAATGTAATCAGATCCATATTTCGTGCAATCAGACAAAACACTTCTGGAAAAACAAATTTCAGGGACACCCTATATACTCGGGACACTTAATTCTTTACAGTTAGTCAATTAGTTAAAACGATTGAAATGGTCTAATAGCGAATTGTCAGTGCTTTTAATACTAATTAGAGTTGATTACTGTTGTAAATTTTCAATTAATTTATTCGTTTGCGATTATTTACTGACTTACTTTTTTTTTCTCGATTCAAGTTTTTAATGGGGTGAATATCAGGCAAAACTATTCATGCAATTACACATTAGTAACAATTTTTCTCAGAAAATTAATAACGTATGCACTAAGTGAAAATATTTGAAGAATTTGCACAATCACATTTACAAGGAGGCTCAAGCGAAAAACTTTGCCCATAAAAATACGAAATATTTGTGATTTTGCAGCTTGATTAAGTCACCCTGTAAGCAGACGTTTTTATTGCATTTTGCAGATTGTAAAATTGCGTCAGTTGTTGCTATAAACCTACTTAGGTGCAAAGTAATAATGTTTTGCTGAATATTTCAATATGTAAAGTTTTCAGTATATGTTAAGGTTCAATAAATTTGAGTACTCAACACGTGTAGACAATGAAACATGAACAAAAATTAATTGCAACCTTTTTAAAAGAGAATATATTTTGAAGGAATTCTATAAAATTATTTTAAAAAGAAAATTTTGAATCCAACCAAACTGCTCGATGTGATTATACCAATAAAAATTCATTCAAGTTTTATGTTTTTCTGATCTTTAGGTTCAAATTTAATAAATAATAATGGATTTTTTATGTTGACGACGAAATTCAAAGTTTCTTACGAAAATGTTGTTTTACAGAAAAAATTGAATTTTCTCAGTATGTTATTTAAGCACGTTGCGAAACATCAGGAGGTGATTCTCTGAGTGATTTTATGAATAAAAGTATGTCTGGTTATATGAGTATATCTGGAAATGATTGCTTTTCAATAGAGAGAGTCAAATAAAGTTTTATAATAAAGTTATGCAATCGTTTTAAGTTTATTTGTTTTATAGAGCTATTTTTCTCTGTGCGTAAAAAATCATAGTTAAATGCCTCTCGTGTGATTTTAATTGCTGAATGGTATATCGTATCTACCTAATTATTCATTATGTTGTCCCAGGAATATGGAGCAAACTGGTCTTTATTTTTTATCAGGAAAACAAGGCAAAAGACGAAAAGTTGTATTGGAAGTTACTTGCTTAGTGCTGCGAATACCACTGCTAGATTTCAAACTCCTGTATATTTAAGAAAACCGGTTTTTTTTCAACACTTTGTTTATTGAAAATGGAGCATTTCAAGTCGTATATTTATGTAATATTTTCTTTTTCAAATCAATCAGAGGTGCACTTCCTGAAGTTTAGGCTACGTACTTATATTTTAACAGCTTGTATCTGAAAAATATTATAGATTTCTGCGTTCTATATTGGTTTAGTTTATCATTTGATTGAAGTCAATATGCTGAACATGACTAACATTTAATGTTAAAACACTAAACATTAATTTTTTTTCGTATTTATTTGCTTTTATAAATGTCTGATAAATAATCTACTGCATTAGGAAATTAGGTTAAGCAAGAACACTACAAAAATTCACTTAGATGTAAAAATGAGAATATACATTTTGAATGACTGCTACTCATCGGTAAAATTTCGTAATCCTTTTTTTTTATTTTTAATAATAAAAAAAACTTACTATCATCCCATTTTCGGCAAGTTTTCTTGCAATAGCTGCACCAATCCCTGAACTAGCACCAGTAACAATAGCAACTTTACCAATCCATCTCTCCATTGAAGCAACCATTTTATTTTATTATAATTTTACAAATACAATCAAGTGTAATCCCGTTTGTAATCACGATATAATCTATTGCTCTGATTCGTAGACTGACTTTATATAGGTAACGCACAGAAGGTAAATATTTGTTAAATTGATTGGCTAAGTAGTGGTTGTAGAGTAATGGAGATGCGTACAACAGTAATTTTATTGTCGGGAATACGAATAAGTCGTGAGAATTTTAATAGAACGTGACACCATTCTACGAATATAATTTAAACAAAAAAAAGCTTTGCCAAATAAATAAAAAAACATTTTTTGCAAGTAAAATCAATCAATCATATATCAATGTTTGATATACCTACAACACATTTTTTGCAGGCCCTCTAATTAAAAATTTAGTATATATTTTTCTAGACCATTCAAATATTAAATTTTGCGTTTTAAACCGTGTAATAATAAAGGAGCTTCAGTTGAACGCATTCACGAATCTCGTGACTTAATAACAAAAAGTAGAAAAATTGCTATGTTTATATGTTTCATGTGGTTGAAGTGTTTTTGTTCATGGTGAGGACTTATAGTCAACAACTTGACCGATTTTGCTTTTTACAACAAATCCAACAAATTAATCAACAACAAATCCAACAAATAATATCGTTAACCTAGAATAAGAGAATTTTCATATTTGTTTTTTATTTAGATTAAGACTACATGTATTAAACAAGGGCAGAAAGACCGATAGGTCGATAGCCTTTTTTTAGAAATAAAGATGTTTACTACTACTACTCCAACAAATTTGCAAATTAAAATATCTGAATAATAGACGGTGTAAATAACTAGATTTGTCCTTTTTCGAAGTTTAACATTTCGCTAAATTTTTTGAACGTTAACAATTGTGTTTTTTAAAGTCTTTAATATTTTGTGAGAGCATCGAATTTTGTATTGGCAGACCTGTATTTTTTACATCTTATATTATATAGCCCGTATCCAACTTGGAATAAATTCATAAAAATAATAAATTTCGTAAAATCGTAAATCAAAGGCAGGATTTGTTTTTAAAAATGCGCTCGGTTACGTCGATTAGTATTTTAAATTGCGCTTTTTTATGTAAGAAAAATGTATACAGCGTGTTTCAAATTTAAGATATGACTTTATGGGCTATTAATTTAAATGGCAACCCTAATTTTTTATGACTAGTGTTAAAGGGTAGGAGGATAGATATCAAATTGCATATGCATATTAAAGATCAAAATTTTCTCGTCGTTTAAAGATATTTAGCAAACATCAACTAATTTGAAAAATGTAGAAATCTGATTTAACTTATTAATTAAGAAATTGAATTAAATGGTATTTGGTTATCACTTTTCTCAAACTGGGTTAATGTTGACAATGCTAAATAAAGAAGTTAAATAAAGCAAGTAAGTAGAACAGCATCTCGAAACCGAGCAAACGACTAAGAAGAAGAGAGGAGCATCGCGATTAAGCGAGAATATTAATTACTTGACCAAATTGACCGAAGTTAACTGAAACCCAGTTAATGGTTTCCGAATGACGGGATGCTGATGCAAGGTGCAATGACTTCCGAATGATTAGCCTAATGAGCCATACTTTGAAGATACTCTTAAAAATAATGCTCAGCAGAGTGTATTCAGTGTGTGATAGGGGCATTGGCCGGGAACAATTTGGATTTCGTAGCGAACACGCCTTTTTCAGGCCTTTTCAGGATGAAAGCCCTTTTCAGGATGAGGAAATTATTGCAGAAGAGATGTGAAGTTCGAAAAAACATTTATGTGTGCTTTATTGTCTTCGAAAAAGCGTTTGATCGAGCCGAACACACAAAACTATTCCAATGTCTGCATGCCTTTATGCAATGTAGACTATTATGATGTGTGTCTTTTGATAAACCTGTATTACAACCAGACGGCTGCAGTCAGGTTGGAGGACAGCGTTACTGACGATATAGCAATAAGACGCGGTGTAAGCCAGGGGTGTGTTTTGGCGGCCATGTTATTCAACCTCTACTCCGAAAACATATTTTACGAGGCCTTATATGGTAGGACAGAGGGAGCAAAGATAGGAAGCGCAATTATAAGCAACATAAGGTACGCAGATGACACCGCCGTCATTGCAGAATCTATGGATGACTTGCAGATGCTGCTGAATAGAGCGTACGAGGCTGGACGAAGAGGGGGTATTAACATAAACACGAAAAAATACGAAGTGGACGGCAGTGTGTAAAATAAGCATCGAGCAAGTAGGACACTTAAGTAAGTTTTGGCATTTGGGCAGCTGGCTAAACAATGAAATAACATGTGAAGAAGAGGTAAGAGTGAGAATTGAAATGGCACGCAGGGCGCTTGGTAAATGGAAGACCACTGTCACCAACAGAAGCCTTTCAGTACAAACGCGCCTAAGAACACTTCGAGGTTACATATGGAGCATTCTTCTGTGCGGATGTGAGACATGGACGCTGAAGATCGACACCATAAATAAAATAGAAGTTTTGAAATGTGGTGTTACCGGAGAATCCTGAAAATCTCTTGGACTACACAGACCAGCAATGAGGAAGTTCTCGGACAGCTTGACAAAGGTCGGGAGCTCCTAAATACTATAAAAACAAGAAAGGTCAGCTACTTTGGACATATAATGCGAGGTACCAAATATCACATTCCCCGCCTGATCATCCAGGGAAATATTGAGGGCAGAAGATGGATAGGGCGCAAAAAGCTATGATGGCTGCGAAATATAAGAACTTGGACTGGACTGGGAGTGGAGCAGAGGATAGAGGAAGGTTCCGTCAGATTGTCATGGGGACGCCTGAAGACAGGCACGGCACCGAGAGAGAGAGAGAGAGAGAGAACTGAAACCCACAAGATTGAAATTGTAGTGAAGATGGAATACGTAGATTGGAAAAAAAACACGAAATGAATATATTCAATTATTCAGTGAAAGTTAATGCAATTCTTTCTGTTCAAGTCCTCATGTCCTTATTAGGCAGATCTTTAGTGGCGAGAATTCTTAAAACCCGAAAACGTAATTTTTATAAAATAACAATATCCAGGAACTGACCGAAGATGATTCGGTCAGAAGACTGCAGTTTTGCGAACAGTGATAAAATACGAGATAGAAAGTGTTGAAAGCATAGAAAACTTACCGTTTTCTGACGATTCATCGCTTATGTTAAATGGTGAGGTAAATCGTCAACATTTCGATGCGGATATTTATAATTCTTGCAGAAAGAACTACTTCCGAATTTGATCGCCGTTTCTGACCCCCTTCCTCATTTGGTCTGTCCTGTCCGTTAGGGTTTGGGTTGTTAGAAGAATGCGAATGGCATCCCAGATCTCAGGATTTAACACATGTGGACTATTTCTTATGAGTATACCTAAAAAGCAAAATTTTGGAGACCAAACCGATGAACATTGAGGACTTGCAAGAATGATTGCGACATGAGTGTAGGCTACTTTCACCAAAGTAAAAAGAAATGTCTTAGAGGGAATTGGGTGAACTGAGTAGCTCGGGAACCATCACTGCCGGTTCCAAGCCCGGATAAAGGAACAGGGTTGAACGAGGCTCCAACAAACCCCTATCGTAAAAAAACTCACCGTTTTGACAACTGGAAAAGAGCCTCGGAATAGGACAGAACATAGACGACTCAAGCAACGAAAACGGAATATGAATACAGGAACATGGAACGTATTAATATGGTATAGACCTGGAGCAGCCCTACACGCAATAGAGCAACTGAAAGAGAGCAAAATGGACATTATAGGTATACAGGAAGTAAGGTGGCCGGAATCTGGAAGTGTAAGAATTAGCAGGTCCATGGTCTACTTCATTGGTAGCCAAGAAAACAAGCATGAGTTCGGCACGTTATTTGTAGTGGCAGATGTAAACCAATAAGTGAACGCATTTGCTACATCCGTTTTAAAGGCAATTGGTACAACCATTCCTTCATATCAGCGTACGCACCAACCGAAGAACATGATGAAGACGACAAGGATGCTTTCTACGATAAGTCGGAAGGAGTAATTGTAAACGTACCAAAACAGGACCGACTTGTACTATGTGGGTGACTTCAACGCTAATATTGGTAAGGACGGTTACCTGAAACCGCATGTTGGCAATCACAGTCTTCATGACATCAAATGATAAGGGGTTGAGACTGGGCGACTTGGCAGCAGCTAGTAATATGATGGTAAAGTCTAATATGTTTGATCATAAGAACAAACATAAACAAACATGCGTGTCAAATAACGGAATTAAAAGAAACCAGATTGACCACATTTTGACCACGGGAACAATATCATGGATGTAAGAAGTCTTAGAGGATTGGATGGAGACACTGGCCCTTTCCTGGGGCGTCCTAAAGTTACAGAGCGAATATCCAGTACAAGAAAAGGAAAGACTACTTCAACAATAAGATGGGATATTGGAAAACTACGGGCACCGATCCATAAACAAGAATATAAGTAATCGATTGGGAACAATTGAACCAGGAGAGGGAGTGGAATACTCTCGGACACATATCAAGAATTCTGTGAAAAGCGCAACAAATGTCACGCTAGGAACAAAACCAAAGGTTAAACGGAAATAATGTTTGATGAGGGGTGCAGGAGAGTACTGGAATTTCGCAATCAAGCAAGAAAAGTAATGCTGCAAGACCCGATAGAACCCAACAGAGAACGGTATAGAGACTTAAGAACTGAAACAAAAAAAGCACTGAGAAGGAAAAAGAAAAATCATGATCTACAGAAACTTCAAGAACTGGAACAAGGCCTAAATAACCGTTCAAGAATTGCCAAATATTAAAAAAGGATTCCAGCCTAGGGGAGAAACAATGATCGGGAAGGAAGACGGCAACTTAACAAGCGACAAAAATTATTTGAATAGAGAATGAAAACAATATTGTGACGCACTTCTAAACATTAACAACGACAATGGTCCTAGCCCGTCAATATACTAGTCGGCAGTACATGGAAGATCCCTCATACGAGGAGGTAATAAAAGCTATAAACAAGCTTAAAAACAATAAAGCCCCCGCAAATGATATGACTCCTTCGGAATGTATAAAAAATAGGGGGGCCAATGCACAGATACCTGCACGGGCTCATCTTATTAATATGGAACGAGGAAAAAAGAGGAAATAATACCAAATTAATAGAAGGAGAGTATAATCGTCCCTATACACCAGAAAGGAGATAAAAAGTAGTGCAGCAATTTCAGAGGAATCTGAATTCAACATAGTCCTGGAGCGCCTAAAACCAATTACAGAAGAAAGTATTGGAGTCTATCAGTGCCGCTTCCGAGGAAGCAGATCAACAGTTGACCAAATTTTTACCATGAGACAATTGCTGGAAAAATTCTGGAAGTTTAACAGGGACGTCCGCCATCTCTTTGTGGACAAGCATACGACAGCATAATGCGTGTTAAACTTTGGGGATATACTTTCCGACCCTTTTGAGGTAAATAGCGGGCTTAAGCAGGGAGACGCGATATCTCCAATTTTATTCAACATTGCTCTTGAGAAAGTAATAAGAACCGCTGAAAGAAGCGTTAAAGTTTTTAGACGGGATGGCCCAAAATTATTACTGGCTTTCGCCGATAATATTGACGTGGTGGTTAACACGGTACTGACTGTAAAAGACCTATTTTCGAGGGTAGAAACGAAAGCTGAACGAAACGAAAGCAACAGAACAGGACGTAGAGATAGAGTGGGCCAAAACGTCACTATGGGGGATTACAATTTCGAGAGGGTCGCAACTTTCAAGTATTTAGGAGTCACAATTACTCAAGATAACAATCTGACAACCGAATTCTAAGTGGAAACAAATGTCTCTATGCACTACAATCAGTGTTAGTTAGCATCGAAAGACATCTCGCGAAGAACAAAAATCACAATTTATTAAACCATTATACCGTTACATGTACATATACATAAAAAAACCGACTGTTATGTATACTAGCGAAACCTGGACCCTGACCAAAGACAACGAACGAAAATTGAGAATTTTTGAAAGAAAAGTTCCGCGGAAGATTTTTGGACCATGGCGAAGTCCAGTGACACAGCAATACCGAGTAAATACCAATCAGGAAATATCACAATTATACAAAGATCTAGATATTGTGAAGGAGATAAAGGCAAGAATGCTGAAATGCGCGGGCCATGGATATGGATATGAACAGAATGCTGTAATGGCCACATACGGATGATAAAATTGGCTTGGGAAGGAATACCGGTAGGGCGAAGACCTTTGGGTCACCCCCGAATGAGGTGGCGTGACAACATCAAAGCACTCCTAAGGACCATGGGGATAGAATACGATCCATCATTGATGGAAGATCAACAACAATGGAGGCAAATAGTACAGTCGGTCAAGCCCTCCCCGGGTTGTAGAGCCATGGGGTAACGTGAAGGAAAAAAAAAGTTCAAAACGAGTTTCAGTTTTGCTAAATGTTTTGTCAGTTAGTTAGTGAAAAACATTTGGAAAATGCAAAATTATATGAAAAGCAGTACAATTTAAGATACTATTCTACTTGTCCGAGCAATTAAAAAAAAAGACTAAAATAAATTAGAGATCCGCACTGTATGTATACCTAGTCCATTATAGCGTAATAATCGCAAAAGTGGAAAATATTTGGACTAGTACCAAGTTACTTGATATATGAGGGTCATAAATTATTCGACTATAGTATCAATATTTGTACTAAATCTTTAGAATTCGGAAATTACCGCAAAGCAAACTATTGCACAAACTTACACCAACCAGAAAGAAGTTGAAATCATATCGTGTTCCATAAGTGTTTGGAATGAAAAAGTACAAATTATTTCCGTTAAATCGACACCTATTTCGAATTGAAAAACCCAGTTGAATTTGAAATTAATTGTTCGAGTCATATGTTGGAAAAAATTGCGTATGGAGAAGAACTCAACTAATATGCAGTTTTTACAAATTGCAATTTCGTCTCATACATTTTTTTATATAGCCTAAACAAGACGATATTGAAATTGTTTTCGCACATTTTTTAAGGACAGAAAATCAATATTGGATTCTGTTCTTATTTTAATGTTGTTAATTAATGTAAAATTAACAAGAAATTTAATTTAAAGCCAATTTTGCACTTTAAGCAGCCAACAAATTTATAGTTCCACAATTCTTGCAATCAATGTTGCTTTCATGTTGGACCAACAGGGCTCTTAACCCAAAGCCATGCTCAAAAGAATAAGAAATTGTCAAATAGTCATTTCGGGAAAATTTAAATAAATACGTTTATTTATATTTACAACGGTTTTCCGTTGATGGTGCAATAGTTTCCGGAAATATTTGACTAGACGTGGAATCTATTCTAGGTATTTCAGGTTTTAATATAAATATCAACACTGCTGCCGAAATGATTTAGGAGTTTGCAACTGCAAGTGGCAAGTGAATTGCTTCCAGTTGAAATACTTTTCAGCGAAAAATGCAATAAATGATGATTGATGATGATGATATGATACTTTTACTACTTTCAGCTATTATGGTTACTTAAGAAACTCATGAAAGATATCTTTTCAACTGATGATATTTTACATGCCCTTTATTATTAGCTTCTTTACCTCATTTTTAAGTGAAATAATAAGATGAAACTACTTTAATATTTTTTTAAATCAACTTTCTCTGAACAACGAAGTAACGGGTTCAAACAAATCGTAAGTCTGTGAACAGAAAAATCTGTTTCTAAGATCGACTTTTTCTTCTTGAAAATGAACTTTGCTCAAAGAAAGTAGATCTGTTCCATTTCTCATTGCTTAGACTGACTGCTAGATCATCTGACAATTCATTTTGGAGAAGTTTATCTTGATTTCTATCCGTGCGTATAAATATACACGTTTACATAAGCTGATTTTCGGTGGACAATTTGGTTGTATAACAAACATTAATCGAATAGTGAACCGTGAAGAAGCATGATAAAATCATTTTGATATTTACATAATAAAAGCAATCTCATATAATTTTTTAAGCTTCAAAATGATTAGTGACTTGACAAGTTTACTAGTGGTAATGAACTCCTAATTTTATTCTCGTTAATAATTTATGCAAAGAATGATTCAAAAGTAACCAAAACATTTAATTATTTATTACATAAAATAAAGAACAATAACTGGGGCGGGCGATAAGAGGTTTCATTATTTAAATAGGTGCAGATTTGTGACGTGATACTATATACATATACAGGGTGGAGTTTTAAGTATACCGTAAACTGGGGCTACTTTGCTCCGTTTTATTCGACAAATATGAAAACTAATCGAAGCAACACCTAAAAAATATTTTGACGTACGTTCATATTTCACCGCAGAGATAAAAAGGAGTTACTAAGCATAGCTTATGGTCAATTAAACACAAAATAACTTGTAACAATTTTTTTTCTTCAAAAGTGGGGCAAAGTGTACCAATGTCCAAAATCACAGTGAAACAGGGGTTACACGTTGTCTGGGACAAAGTTACCCCGCCCATTTCATTGACTTTGTTCCAAATAATACACTTGCGTGCATATAAATCGGCCCACAGTAAACTTTTGATTTTAACTATATATTTTTTTAAAAACTATCCATCAGATCAAAAAAAGAAATATGCTGTTTGAAAGACAATTTAATATGCTTTAATGTGAGTATAAATTATTGTGAGTATCCTATGTTTAACATAGTGAAATTAATGCATTAAGCAAATTAAGCTTTTTTAGTAGTAGTAGTAAACAACTTTATTTCTAAAAAAAGGCTATCGACCTATCGGCCTTTCTGCCCTTGTTTAGTACATGCAGTCTTAATCTAAACAAACAAATAAAGGTAAAAATTATCTTATTCTAGGTTACTAATTGAATAATTTTAATTCTGGCAAACAGAGTTCAGTTACTATTGTAAGCGTTCGAGTAGCGTTGATGTAGGGAAACGGATTTCTTTTTTATTATTAACATAAATAGGGTTATTGACAATTTAAAACTTAACACTTAATTTTTCCTCTTTCCCTAATAACCTCCTCTTTCCCTAATAACTTCTCTCATACGATTAAGCATAGATCTAATCAAGTTTGCTATTGTTTCTTGAGGGATGTTAAACCACTCTTCTTCTACTGCAACAATAAGCTCTGGGATCGAGTTTGTGCTATGAAGTCTACCTCGAATTCTTCGTTTTAGCTCATCCCATAAGTGCTCAATCGGATTTAGGTCAGAACTGTATGCTGGCCACTCCATAACCCGAAAACCGACTTCTTCAATGTAATCTTGCTCGATTCTTGCGGTGTGCGGCCTGGCATTGTCATGCATAAAGGTAAATTCGTCTCCAATGTAGTCGACGTAAGGTACCACATGAATTGCTAAAATCTCCTCGATATATCTAACAGTCGTTAAACCTCTTCTTCCGTGAACACGGTCGCCATTACGAATGAACTATGGGTCGGTTCGTGCTCCTATAGAAATTGCACCCCAGATCATACAGGAACCACCTCCATAAGCACTCCGCTGTTCAAAGCAGCAATCTGCAAATCGCTCTCTTGGTCTTCGGTACACTTTCCTTCTTCGGTCGCTACCATGGAAGCATATTCTGGTCTCATCTGAGAACAGAACAGATGTCCATTGTTCCAACGTTCAATTCAGATGATCACGTGCAAAACGCAGGCGTGCTTGCTGATGAGCTGGAGTAAGTTTTGAACGAATCGCAGGTGTTTTAGGGATCAGGTTATTTTCCTGCAGTCTTCGTTTTACTGTCCACTGACTAATAGCCACTCCTCGCACCTCACGGAGCTGTCGTTGCACTTGAACGGCATTAAGGTGACGATTTCTTAATGTTGTTGACACAATAAAGAGGTCATCACGAGCGGTTGTAAATCGCCTTCTGCCTGTTCCAGGTCGCCTATGAAAGGATCCAGTCTCTTCATAACGTGTGCACACTCTTCGAACCGCTGCGCGTGTCACATCCAATTGTCTAGCAACAGCTCGCTGACAAATTCCATTTTCGATTAAAGCAATAACTTGGCCGGCTTTTTGTGGTGTAGTATGCATTAAACTAACACACTTAAACCCTATTGAGATTATGAAAAACGAATTAATATGCAAATTTCAGTTGTAAAGGCAATAATTTTAATATTTGACCATTTTTTTTTATTTTCGTTACAATCACCACATAAACACGTTTCATTTGTTTGACGATTGCTACGCATATAAACGACAAGCCTTCTTGATAAATTTATACTCACATTAAAGCATATTAAATTATCTTTCAAACAGCATATTTCTTTTTTTGATCTGATGAAGAGTATAAAAGAAAAGTATAGTTAAAGTGAAAAGTTTACAGTGGGCCGATTTCTATGCACGCAAGTTATGTTATTTCTTCACAATAAAGTCAAGGAGACGCTGTTGAATATGATTTATTTGAGGAAACGTAAAAGTACCTACAATTGGAAAAATAACGTTTTAAGACTAAATCTGCTTAAATAACTAAGGGAATAGTTATTAATTTTCTTATTAATTTCTTATATTATTAATAATCTTATACAAATGAATTCATAGAAGTATTGAAAAAACATGTCTTCTCTCTAAATAAACTAAAAACGAATCATAACACTGACGTTTGTCTTTCAAAATATGAAAATAATAAACGGGTAGGTAACTTTTTAAATTGCTCAAAAAGGATTAAATAACTAATCTAGAAAGGAACTTAATTCAGGAACTGCAAATATGCCTCTTTTAGTAACTTGTTTAGGCGGATTGATGGAGCCCAGAACGTCATTCCAAGAGTAACACAATTCGTCTGGTTTCGAAGGCCACTTCCACATTTTCAGCGACTTTTCCATTGAGCTAATCAAGACTTCGTTGTCATCAAAGCTCAAAAATTTCCCAGGATATACTAATACTTGATAGGAAAAACCAACAAAACTTCCTACTTCCCGAACTATATTTTTAAATTGAGGAGTACTAGGGTTGATTGTCCGTCCCTCTATATGGTCCAGAAAGGTTCTTTTTCTTCCTGGTCCTTAAGAAACTCATCAAAGTCGACGTCGTCTGAAGAATTTTCGTCAAATATGCGAATTTTGTTGTGTTCCATCCGAGATGAAGTAGTGGGTTCTTCTTCCAACATTTCTTCGTCCTGTGATACCTCATTATTGGACATATCTTCATCACTCTGGGGATTTACAACACAAACGCGTTTTCCTGCAGGAATTTTTTTTTTCGTCGGCATTTGACGGTTTGTGTCAACTCTATTCGATGGCTTTGAAGTCTTTGTAGAAATGACCGGATTGCAAGATGATCTTGGAATGCGATTTAGAACCTCTTCTATGTTCAAGGGGACTATTCCACATTTTCTAAAACCTGCTTTTAAGTTATCTTCCACGTTTGGCCCGATAATGTCCATCATATTTGACAGAATTGATGGAAAATTAAAAAAAAAAGATGTTTCTGGATGTTTATATTACGAACATCTTCGTCAGTGTCCTTCCACTCCGATAGTACTCTTCTCCATGCTATTTTGAGGGGTCTGAAACAGGCTACATCCAACGGCTGCGTCAGATGTGTGCTGTTTGGCGCTAAACAAATTAATGTTATTTGATTTTCGCGGCATAGCTTTAATGAATGCACTGTTAGGTGAGAAGACAGATTGTCACATAATACAACTTTTTTGCCTTCCAATCTTTTGAGGCGTGGAATCAGCTGGCGTTCCAGCCAGTCGGTAAATGTTAACGCATCAAACCATCCTGAACTACTGGAGTTATACCGGTAGCCTTTCGGACAGTTTTCTGTCCAGGTCGTCCACATTTTGCTGGCTCGATACACTACGTAAGGGGGGAGTAATTCTCCCGCCGCATTACCAGAAAACATAACCGATATGGATGTTTTTGATGCATTCCTGATTAGTTCTGGATATTTTGACCCTTTCTTGACTATAACTTTTTTCTTCCCCGGATCATCGCTCAAATATTCGTCTCATCGAAATTCCAGATGTTTGTTGGTGGGACATCTTTCACCTCATCAGAGAGGTTTTTAAAAAAACTTCTTAGAATTGGTCCATCCACAGCGGCTCTCGTTCGTTTTACATTTTCTGCGAAGCGTTGCGGTAGTTCAAGGTTTCTGACTAGAAAACCTTTTAGCCAGTCAGGACCAGGTAAGTTTTCTTTAAATAATTTTACTTGTCTTCCACATCGGGCTAAATAATGTTTTATAATATTTCTCAATTCTGGCAAGTTTACCGGACACCCATAATCTCCCAAGGATGTAATACACTGAACAAATTCTCTTTCTTCCACACGAGTGAATCGAGCGAATCGGTTGATGGCCTGGTTTTTTGGAATGCTTATTTTTGAGTTTATTAATAATTGTTCGTCTAGGAATTTTGTATTTTTCTTCGGTCTTTCTCTACGAGATGCGGCCATTTTTAATTTCGTTTAAACATTCTAATAGAGTTTCTTCCGTGTAGTCAGCGCATTTTCTCGAACCAGCTTTTCTTTTGTATTTTCTGGGCATAGTTAGCTATAACAAGAAGAAAAAAATATATACGAGTATACTTTGCTCCGGAGCAAAGTTGCCCCCCCCCCCAAAATAGCCAGCAGGATGACCCCTTAAAAATCAAAGTTGACGTGTTTGAGCGTTTTTTTCTAAATCCACTAGGAGAGACATAAGTAGGAATGCTACCTTTTCGTTGGCCCACCCTGTATTAAGTTATCTGAAGTGTTTAGCTCTTCTTATAATTTCTGTCCCGGTTTTTTTTATTTTATTATTTATTGCTGTTATCTCCAACTATTTTTTGTCGTTTTGGGAAGTTGTGTGGCCATTTTTTCTATTGCTATCAAGTTTTTCAAGAGCTTTCGCGTTTGTTTTGTTGTACCAGAGATTAGTTGACTACTAATTGTTGACTACTAAAGTTGTCGTACATTATATGTACAGTGTCGTCCGCATATTGCAATATGTACGATGTTTTGTTAATTTATTGTTTGCCTTGTAAAACGTGGTTGTGTGTCCTTGAGGACGGTCATCTTAAGAAATGAAGGAAGCAAAAGGAAGGTTTTTTCGAAACCTTTGGATATTTTGCCTCGAAAGTTCTTGTCTTTCTTCCTACCTAGAGAGTATCGTACTTCACATTTAGGTTCAAGCTCTAAGGTAAAATTCCAATTAGTAAAGAAATTAATTTAGAAAAATTACTATCACGTTTCGATAGCGAATATGCTATCTGGTGTAGTTGTTGATTACGTTGACATTTACGATTCATTTTTGGTCAGAAAATGGTGTCTTTTTTTAAAGCGAAATACCCAAAGAAAATATTCTGAAAATTGTTGCTTTACTTTGTTCGAAAACGTGTTGGCAAGATTTAATTCTGTCACTATCTAGCGACAAATCTGGCTGTACTACCAACTTTAATTTTCTTAATAAAATATTTCACTTAACACAAGAAGAGGAGTGTAATGTTTGCAAGTCGGCGCGGCATTTCAACAGAATTGCTAAAGAATATTTGAACAATCATTAAATTAATTATAAGATAGGCGATTGAAGTTCAATAGCCTGCCCATCATGAGATTCCAATGTCAATCTTATTAATTTTTGCTTACGGTTTTTAGTCACTCGAAGCAAATCGTTTCTTTTTTTAGCTTATATATAATGTTGCTAGTCCCAATCAAAAAAATAGAGAAAGAATTATAAAAAAGCAATCAATCTTACCATGCCGTCGAAAATATTGGGCCTTGATTGTTAATAAGTTCAAACGGTATTCTGAGCGGTTGGCCTAGTGTTTTATGTAATTATCTACTATATTTTTCTTGTGTATTACTTTTGTTAATATAACATGTCTCAAAAATTGATGGCAATTCTTGAGTAACACTCTTGCTCAAAATTGTTCAAATTGAATCAATAACACAGTTTAATAACATTATATTTACTAAAAAACATTCCTAGCTCCTAGGAACGCATATTTTTTGTAGTAAAGTGTAATTCATTCTAATTAACTTTTTTCTTAATTGCAGTAAAATAGAAATTTTCCTAATAAAAATAATAATGTATAAGTTAAATTCTGATTATTAGCAATTTAAAAGGCTCCATCGAGAAACGAAACGTTTGAAACATGCCGATACAGTTGTTTTTTAATGTCGGGAATACCCATGTTTTGACATATTTTAATTAATTCATCAATATCGGCGGAATTTTAAAATGAGATGATCTTATCGCCGTAACTTTGATTCATTCAGCTAATATTTATTATTTACATATCTTAATTACAGTAGAACAATTAGAAAGCACTTAAATTTAAATAATCACAATATTAAAGCTGTTGGTTTCGATTGAAGTAAAAAACAAGTTAATTAATATACAAGGTGGACGATCCGCCAATTTTTTTATCCATATTTTAATATGTGAGCGATAGTTGGCCAGCTCTTGAAGGTTTATTTAACAGTTAGGTTTATGTGATAAGTCTATTATATTTCTATATCTAGGATTACTTCTGGAACCTTCTGGCTTCAATAGGTTCAGAGGCAACAATAATCGCAGTTAAAATTAGTTTACATCCACACTACGTTTACTTTTTAACACGTAAATCGGTCCACGTTAGTGGATTCTCTGCCCCAAAACGGATTCCTCAGACAGTGGTACCTCGACATACGAGTTTATATCGTTCCGTAACCTTGCTCGTAAGTCAAATTACTCGTATCACAAAGCAATTTTCCCCATTTCCAGCTCCCAAGAAACCACCTCAGTTGTTTTTGTAAAGTATTTTTGAATAAGAAAAATGTATTTGCAAGAAAAAACATTTATTTATAAATAACAAATACATATTCTATAAAAACATAATAAAAGAAAAAGTGAAGTGCTTACGGAAGCGCTTAATTCTCGTCACTGGTTTTTGCTTTTTTCGTCACGCTTTGCTCATTTTCACCTGCAGATCGTGCAAAAAACTGTTCAAGGAGGTTTCTTTCTTCCTCCCATTCAGGATAATTCATTGTTGTGTATATTTTCCTGACTGTACTTCAATTTATTTCAAAATTTCCTGGGTTTCAGTCAATTTTATTGTTTATTATTTAAAATGTTACAAATACGTTTCGGTGTCTTTCTCCACCATCATCAGTTTGTGTATTTAGTTGCTACCAACTTCACATTTGACTGGTCACTCTTTTATTTATTATTTAAAATGTTACAAATACGTTTCGGTGTCTTTCTCCACCATCATCAGTTTGTGTATTTAGTTGCTACCAACTTCACATTTGACTGGTCACTTTTATTGTTTATTATTTAAAATGTTACAAATACGTTTCGGTGTCTTTCTCCACCATCATCAGTTTGTGTATTTAGTTGCTACCAACTTCACATTTGACTGGTCACTCTTTTATTTATTATTTAAAATGTTACAAATACGTTTCGGTGTCTTTCTCCACCATCATCAGTTTGTGTATTTAGTTGCTACCAACTTCACATTTGACTGGTCACTTTTATTGTTTATTATTTAAAATGTTACAAATACGTTTCGGTGTCTTTCTCCACCATCATCAGTTTGTGTATTTATGTAGTACACCACTGATGATGGTGGAGAAAGACACCGAAACGTATTTGTAACATTTTAAATAATAAACAATAAAATTGACTGAAACCCAGGAAATTTTGAAATAAATTCAGGATAATGCGGAAAAGAGTTATGCTGAACAACTCCGATGCACGACAAGCTGCATCTTTTTCGGGGGGGTTGTTATCCACGAACTCTACAACTTTCTCCCACATTCCGAAGATCTCATTTATATCTCTTGTAAAGATAACTTCCTCCATCTCTGGCTCCTCTTCAAAACTAATTTTTCGTTGAACCACCGTATCCTGCTACGAATGTAGATCCTGTAATTCCTAGGTTGTCAGCTTTTGAGTCTGTTCCTCGACGAGTTCGTTCACATCTCTCTCATCCACCTGAAAGGGCCTTCGAAGGATTGGAACCCGAAGTGTCAGTGGTAGAGGAGATTGTTTCTCTAGGAACATCCATGGATATGGTCCATGGATGTTCCTATTCGGGTTCCAATCCTTCGAAGGCCCTTTCAGCTACATCCTCAGGCCACAGCTTCTTCCATGCAGAGGTTAAGGTCCTCGTTGTAACACCCAACCAGACCTGATCAATAATTCTTAGGCATTTAATACACTTACAGAGTGATTTATACGTCTGAAATATGTGAATTTGTTTGCATGATGGCCATTAGAATTACACAAAGTTTATTTACATATTATATATATAATTATAATAATAAATACATATTTATTTATTTATTACACAAATTTATTTTGATGCGCCACAGTCTAGACCACTCACTTATATCGTCTAGGCTCTTTTGTAGCATCTTTGAAGCCGTATGGGCGTTCTTATTTGAGACCATCACGGCCTTATTGTCGGCGAAGGTAGCTACTTCTGATTGGTGTCTGATCGGTACCTGATCAGCTGTGTATAGCAGATATAGAATGGGTCTCAGTACGTTTCCTTACGAGACACCTACGTCAATAGCCAGAATTGAAGATCGCTCTTGCTGGAATTTTACTCGGAAACCTCTATTTGTGAGATAAGATTTTAGAATCTGGTAGAACGTGTAAGGTAAACTCCACTTGAGCTTGTATAATAAGCCGGGGTGCCAGACGTTGTCGAACGCTTGTGACACGTCTAGAAATGCGGTTGAGCAAAATGTTGTAGACTTTATGTTCTTGTTAATAATGGAGACGACTCTGTGGATTTGTTCACTGGTGGCGGAACCCAAATTGGTGGTCAGGAATTAAATGTTTTTCTATTAGAATTGGTTTCATTCTATTCATCTTGTGGGCAGAGTTCTCTTGAATACCTTAGATAAAATAGGCTGCAGGCTGATGGGTCGGTAAGACTCAGTTTCTTCCGGTTATTTCCCAGGTTTTGGGATGAGTATGATTTCAGCTACCTTCCATTGACTGGGGTAATAGCCCGTTTTTAATATTGCGTTGAACAGGACCATAATCCATTTTACAGCCTCTATGGGCCATTCTTGGAGAAGTCATCCCGTTATTAAATCGTAGCCGGGGCTTCGCTTTCTTGGTGCTGGTGTGGTCAATTATACTCTTGTTTTCTTTTAATCGCAGTGGTTTAATTGGTAGGTCTAGTTGGTATGGACTTTCTAGGTAGCTTCGTATTGGTTCCTCTTCATCGTCTGAATACATTCATGGGAATGGTTGGAATACTTTTTTTAGGTGTTGTGCAAATACTTTTGCTTTGTCTTCGTCACTTCTTGCCCATTTTCCATTGTTCATACGGATCGGAGGAATGTTCTTCTGTGGCCTGTTAAGGTTCTTGGTGGATTTCCAGAGAGAGTAGTCGCAAATTTCGGTGGGCGTTAATATTTCCGCTTTGAAACACGTTATAACTGGGCATAACGATCTACTTTCATTGTAAAATCACCATGTTAATGTTGGACTTTTTATTGTAGTTCTAAAATTAAAACATATTTTGCAAATCTCAAAAGAGGACAAACACGTTTGCAGTGCTTTTTACTCATCGGATTACAATGGTTCTCCTACTGGCCGCAACATTAGTTCTGCCACCTTAAACAGAAAAAACAATACACTTTCTTCTACAATTTTAGATATAAATAAAGATCCATTTATTTAATGACAAAAATAGCACTTGTCATAAGTAGAGGTTTAATTAAATCCTCAAATGTTCAGAAAATCGCAGAATTGATTTGTGTTGATTTTAATACGATTTTAATATATATTTTTCAAATATATACGTTTTATTAAGGAAATTTTGGTTTAAAAACACAGCCTAGTCAGTTCCGGAAGAAGCTGAAATTTCTTTTAGTTCATTATTCTTTAAACTTCCACTTACATGCAAGTGTGGTGGAGTAGTCAAAATATAAAGCACGCCATTCACGATATCTTCAGGCTTCAAAAAGTATTTTAAAGGACCCTCTCCTTCTTTGCCTATGGAGCTTTTCACAAAGAATTCTGTATCATCAACTGGACCGGGACTTAAACTCTAAAAATATTGTTGCATGTATTTTGCAGCATCTTTCAAAATTGCGAACTAAGCAGCGCACTATAAGCTCTAAATATGCAGCAAAAATGTAGAACACGTGTAAATAGGTTTTTTAGGTAAAATTTAAAAGTATACTTACTGTTACTTTAATTTTTGAATCGATACCAATTAACTCCAATCTTAATGTTTCGGTTAGAGCAGTTAAAGCATGTTTGGACGCTGGATAAATGCTCATTTTCGGTATGTTATATACATGATGGCCCAAAATACTGTTAATGTTGATTATTTGCCCATTTATTTTGTGATTGGACATATATTTTATGGCCTCCCTTGATACAATACACGTTCCCAGAACATTGGTTTCTAAAACAGAGCAGATTGATAAATGTTGATATTAACACAGTTTGCTTCTGGTTCTATGAGAGAATTCTAATAATTAAAATCACTTCTCAGTATATGGGGGTCAATTGGAGCGACATGTACTGTACTTAATCTCTCTAGAGTAATGGATTCATTATTCGAATGATGTTTCCTATAAAATCACATTCTTTTGGAAATAGTAAGAGAGTTTCTTTTATGAAATATCATATGAAACCACACATTTTACTACTGACTTCTGATTGGATTTCTAATAAATAGATATACAAATATTGAACAATTCGTATATTAAGAAATACTAAGCTAATTTATTGAAATATATATCGGTGATCATTTGTAGTAATTTTTTATAAAATTTTTCCAATCTTCCTAATCTGGGGATTTCATATTTTCATATATTCATCATATTGTTGTCACCTAATACTTTCTTCCATTCAGACACTTCGCCATTGTGCAAAGGAGACGGCGACAAAGTTCCAGCATTGTTAATCAAAATATGAATAGGGCCAATCTGTTCTATTTTCTTGAAGGCTAATTTAACATCATCTTCACTTGTAATGTCACATTTAATAGCATACAGTTTGCCTTTTGGGTTTACTAATGTTTTCGATATTTCCTCCACTTTTTCTGTTCGTCTTGCTAGTCCAACTACCTGAAGAAATCGACTGATAATTTGTATTTAAATAAAACGAGTCGATGGTTACGTTTATTCCACACTCCACTAGTTTTTTAGAAATAGCGGCACCAATTCCGGCACTAGCTCCAGTCACAACAGCTAATTTTCCAACCCATTGATCGATAGAAAGCACCATTTTTGTTAGGCAACTGTGACAAATAATTTGAATTAGTTATCTATTTATGCCATCAGAATCAGACATCTCGCAAATAGTAGTAGTAAACATCTTTATTTCTAAGAAGAGGCTATCGACCTATCGGTCTTTTTGCCCTGGTTTAGAACATGCAGTCTTAATCTAAACAAACAAATAAAGGTAAAAATTATCTTATTCTAGGTTACTAATTGAATAATTTTAATTATGGCAAACAGAGATCTTGGATTTATTGCCCAATATTTACTATTGTAAGCGTTCGAGTAGCGTTGATGTAGGGAAACGGAAGCGGGATTGTCTGGTTGGTCTTGTAAGACCAAGGGGATTCAGTATGGTCCAGTTGAAGGGGTTGTTTGTCCATTTTGTCTGTAAATGTATGAGTCTTTCCGAAATCTTTGTCATGTTTGTGCGTTCGTATAGTAGTTGTGTGGAGGGGTTGTGTAGTGGGTTTTGGGGGTGTCTTATTAGTCTTAGTGCAATTTGTTCTGTTGTTTGTATATAACGTGTTGTCCTTTCTGTTCCGTTGGTCATGAGTATATGTCCATAGTCTAGCAAGGGTCTACAAATAGCTTTATATATTTTGGTGGCGGTGTTTGTGCTAATTCCTCTGTCTTTGTAGGTTAGTGATCGGAAGTGTTTTGTTCTCTTTATTGTTTCTGCCCTGATGTTTCGTATGTGTTTATTGAATTTAAGTTTGTGGTCAATCGTTTTTGTCAATCAATCGTTTCTCTACAATATATATTGCCATGACATATACAATTACAACTTACCAGACAAAAATCAAATCGACAGGTCGGCATACATATTACAATACGCAGACGACACGGCACTTATTGTACATGACAAAACTACTGAGAGAGCAGCTCAAAGACTCCAAACACTAACAAACAACACAATGACATGGTTTTATAAATGGAGACTAACACCAAACGCGTCAAAAAACCAACTTCTGCTCACAAACCACAGACTCAACGCTGACTCCCCTACAATAACTGCAGACGGCCAAACGACACAACCAAAAAACGACGTAAAATACCTTGGAATCACAATTGACCACAAACTTAAATTCACTAAACACATACGAAACATCAGGGCAGAAACAATAAAGAGAACAAAACACTTCCGATCACTAACCTACAAAGACAGAGGAATTAGCACAAACACCGCCACCAAAAATATAAAGCTATCTGTAGACCCTTGCTAGACTATGGACATATACTCATGACCAATGGAACAGAAAGGTCAAAACGTTATATACAAACAACAGAACAAATTGCACTAAGACTAATAACACGAATAAGACACCCCCAAAACCCACTACACAACCCCTCCACCCAACTACTATACGAACGCACAAACATGACAAAGATTTCGGAAAGACTCATGCATCTTCAGACAAAATGGAGAAACAACCCCCTACAACTGGACCATACTGAATCCCCTTTGTCTTACAAGACCAACCAGACAATCCCGCTTCCGTTTCCCTACATCAACGCTACTCGAACACTTACAAACGCAACTGACTAGTGGACAATAAAATAATTTTTTCTTGTCATTAGAATTTTATTTAATAAATTGTTAACCTAGAATAAGAGAATTTTCATATTTGTTTTTTATTTAGATTAAGACTACATGTATTAAACAAGGGCAGAAAGACCGATAGGTCGATAGCCTTTTTTTAGAAATAAACATGTTTACTACTACTACTACTAGAAAAATTAATATATGAGATGTGTGTGTGTGTGTGTGTGTGTGTGTGTGTGTGTGTGTGTGTGTGTGTGTGTGTGTGTGTGTGTGTGTGTGTGTGTGTGTGTGTGTGTGTGTGTGTGTGTGTGTGTGTGTGTGTGTGTGTGTGTGTGTGTGTGTGTGTGTGTGTGTGTGTGTGTGTGTGTGTGTGTGTGTGTGTGTGTGTGTGTGTGTGTGTGTGTGTGTGTGTGTGTGTGTGTGTGTGTGTGTGTGTGTGTGTGTGTGTGTGTGTGTGTGTGTGTGTGTGTGTGTGTGTGTGTGTGTGTGTGTGTGTGTGTGTGTGTGTGTGTGTGTGTGTGTGTGTGTGTGTGTGTGTGTGTGTGTGTGTGTGTGTGTGTGTGTGTGTGTGTGTGTGGTGTGTGTGTGTGTGTGTGTGTGTGTGTGTGTGTGTGTGTGTGTGTGTGTGTGTGTGTGTGTGTGTATAATAGTAGAAAAATGTAAGGAAATGTTAATGCCAAGTAATTGTACAGTTGATTTTAAATACTTCTTTTGCAACACACATTATCCTATGAAATAAAATCAAAGTAAATGAATTTCTTCTACTATTTGAAGGCTACTTCAATTTTCCATCTACACGTATATTAATATGCTTTTACTATAAAACAGTTATTGAATAAAGTATGTGTGTATCGATAAATAATATACGCTATTTATTGATTGCTCTAAGTATATAATATTTTTATTTATTTACTGCTTTATATCATATAGCTGTTTTCTTTGTAGAAGTTTCGAATTTACTTGTTTTGTTTGGTTGGTTTCTAGTTTGAGACAATATAATAACATTTCAAACAAAATATCGTAAATTAATAGCAAATTTGAGAAATCTGTATATTAATAAATAATGAACGAATTATAAAGCACTTAACAGTTTGATTGCACTATAATTTTGGATTGTAGTTCTTATGTCACTGCATTTGGCTATTTAATTACATTTTATAACATTTTTTTTTGTTTTTGATAACTTTGGGCGTTTGAGCCGCTCCACCCTGTATACATATAAAAATAGCAAATTGCGAGTTATTATACATGTTCAATGATCTTTATTATAGGATATTCCAGTAAAGAAATTCTTATTAAAAATCATTAATATTCTTTTGACTTAGGCAAAAGTCGCAAACATCATAATGGTATAAATATTGTAATGGAATAATGAATATTGTAATGTATTAAATAACTCAGACATTTTTCATGGCCGAATGATATTGACAGTAAATAAAAATATGAAATTGAATACAGTTTAAATTGGAGATAAATTATTCAATTTTTCCACGCAGCTTACAATTTTATTTGCGTTTCATTTTTCTGTACTTAATTGTACTTGTACATTCTAAGGGTTCAATATCAGAATTAAACTGAACATTTTTCAAAACTTTCGAAAACAATGCTTTTTATAGCAGCAAAATTCATCCGAAGTGCTTTATCCCTCATAATTCTACAGTTTCTTCTCCGAAAATCATACAAAGCAATTAAAAAATAATTATAATTTGAAGTTAATTAGTAACTGGAAACGATATGAAATACGCTTTACAAATTATAATAAATAATTTAAATGCATTTCCAACCAATTTGGATTACTCCAGATATTTTGACTTATTGGAAAGCGAGTCTTACCTACATTGAATTATACAGTAACATGTGAATATGCACAAAATGTCTTCAGCAATTAATAATTTTCAATTCGATGTTACCTTGTTGTCTTCAGTTATATCACATTACGAGCACCTGCTAAACTCTTAAATATCGAACTACGCAGATTCTTAAAAATGGACTCGACCTACTTCTTTATGAAAGTGAAGGTTGGAAGGTTATATACAAGTCGATTAATTGAAACTGTAATTGCAATTTATTATATTTTAAATAGTAATATTCAGGGTCTACTTAGTATTCATCTATGGAATGATCTTGATTAGCAAATGTACACTTTTTTAATGCATCAGTCCAAAGATCAATGCGGCAGGTGTGTTCGAATGCGTTTCCACTTTAGCTGTAGAAATATTTACAAATCTTTAAACTGCCTGATACTTACTTTTTAGGTTTTGCAAAGTGTGTTACTTGGGATTAATGTACTGACAAGTAAAATTAATTATAGGCCATTTGAAAAAAAAATCAGGTTTCCATAGGCTGCAAGTGTTTGTGTTTATTTTGTTCGTTTGGCATTTAATCTTCCCTTATCTAATTTTCAGTTTATTTATGGGCTTCGTTATCTCATTTTTTTTGTTTTAATGCTTTCTGATGATCATTCATCCATATCAACTTCAACTTTTCCATGCGCTTAATTGTCATACCGATCAAATCGTTCTAATGCATTGCTGGGATTTCAGATTTTGTCGGGACATAGTATTTTAATATTTGCGTCTTTCTAGTTTTATTTACCAAATAATTAGGACTTCCAATCAATTGTGTCTGTCTATATAAGATTTAATCAAATTATTGTAAAAGTACTTGCTAAAGTAAATCCTGGTTTTCATATTTTGTACATTATAAATTATGCTTCATTAAAGTATTTGCACTTATCTTTTGACTTTGTTTATTTCAAAATTATCTAACTTTACATAATTGTTTCTGGAAAAAAGTTTAATTTTAAATACCTTTTAAATACATATCTGAAAATGTATTTAGCATTATTTAGTGGTTATTGTTTAAGAGACGTTTCTTCAAAACCTGCTACCTTCAAACAAAGGATGCGATGAATTCTACAACATAAATGTTTACTCGTCATTAACTTGGCTCTCAATGTGTACATGGTGGGCCAAATTGGACACTTTTCAATGGAAACTGTTATTTCTATAGCAGATGCCCGAAAACTGATGTCGGTGTCTGATCTCGATTTTTATGAGAAAATTAATGACGAAAACCATATGTCAATATCTCTAACAGTTTTAGAGATACAGGGTCTTTTCCAGAAATCTGCACTTTTGGAAAGGCTCTCTAGCTATTTTCCTGTGATTTTTTTGAACTTTCATCGGAAACATTTCCAAAGCTCTTTTTACGAAGTATCCGATAATGTAAATTTAAACAATTACAACTTACCAGACAAAAATCAAATCGACAGATCGGCATAAATATTACAATACGCAGACGACACGGCACTTATTGTACATGACAAAACTACTGAGAGAGCAGCTCAATGACTCCAAACACTAACAAACAACACAATGACATGGTTTTATAAATGGAGACTAACACCAAACGCGTCAAAAAACCAACTTCTGCTCACAAACCACAGACTCAACGCTGACTCCCCTACAATAACTGCAGACGGCCAAACGACACAACCAAAAAACGACGTAAAATACCTTGGAATCACAATTGACCACAAACTTAAATTCACTAAACACATACGAAACATCAGGGCAGAAACAATAAAGAGAACAAAACACTTCCGATCACTAACCTACAAAGACAGAGGAATTAGCACAAACACCGCCACCAAAATATATAAAGCTATCTGTAGACCCTTGCTAGACTATGGACATATACTCATGACCAACGGAACAGAAAGGACAAAACGTTATATACAAACAACAGAACAAATTGCACTAATAACACGAATAAGACACCCCCAAAACCCACTACACAACCCCTCCACCCAACTACTATACGAACGCACAAACATGACAAAGATTTCGGAAAGACTCATACATCTACAGACAAAATGGACAAACAACCCCTACAACTGGACCATACTGAATCCCCTTTGTCTTACAAGACCAACCAGACAATCCCGCTTCCGTTTCCCTACATCAACGCTACTCGAACACTTACAAACGCAACTGACTACTGGACAATAAAATAATTTTTTCTTGTCATTAGAATTGGAAAGTTTATTTAATAAGATTGTTAACCTAGAATAAGAGAATTTTCATATTTGTTTTTTATTTAGATTAAGACTACATGTATTAAACAAGGGCAGAAAGACCGATAGGTCGATAGCCTTTTTTTAGAAATAAAGATGTTTACTACTACTGTAAATTTAATTTGCGATAAGCAAAGCAGACAAGCTTTTCGAGTTATTAACAAAAAATATATCTTTCTATATGGGATACTCTGTATATTTTATCATATTTAACTTGCACTTGAAATTACCTTTCGAAAAATAGAGCACATTCTATGTTTTGCTCAACTATTCAATGAAATATAGAGGTTTAATTATTAATTTTTTCAAGTCTAGACGGAAAGTGCCCGTTTTGAGCAAGTAGGCTTTGGACGACAAGGCGAAAGCCAATGTCAATAATGACAGTTGTCAAAGTTTTTCTTAATGCTGTTTATAGATCCTCCTTATTTCTGAGTTTTAGTGGAATTATCGAAATTAATGTGAAATGAAATATGAAAATTATAAAAAGCGGAATGATAGTTTGCTTTATACAAACCGGGGAGAATGCAGAGGCGGCAGGCAACTTGTACCAGAAACGGTATCCAGAGAGAAGACAACCATTCAGGGACATTTTTTCAAGATTGCAATATAATCTAAAAAATTATGGTCAGTTTGAGATGAAAAGACCAAAGAGCTATAAATCAAGTAGGGATAGAAAGTTGGAAGAAATAACATTATTAGGAACTGTTGAAAATAATCCCAAAACATCAACAAGAAATTTAACGGTATGAACAGGTCTACCAAGAACTACTGTTAGGTGAACTTTGAAAAAATATAATTTCAAACCGTACAGGACGAGAAACGTTCATCATTTCAGACCTGGAGATTTTGAACGCCGAATTAATTTTTGCGCGATTTTCCGTTGAATTGTATTTGGACAGACGAAGCATATGTTAGTAGTGGTGGTATTTTCAACCGCTACAACTCCTACACTTGGGCACAACATAATCCTCATTCAGTTGTGGAGCAGAGAACTCAAGGAAGGTTTGGGTTTAGTGTGTTGGGGCAGGTGTTTTCAGAGGTAGAATTATCGGTCAATTGATTTTCTATGGCACTCTAACATCACAAAAGTATTTAGAGATTTTAAGACAACCAGTAGAACTCTTTGTTGATGAACTGCCGCTTACCGAACGGGAGAACATATTTTCCAGCAAGACGGGGCACCACCCCATAACGGTGCAATAGTCAAAAATGTTTTATCGGGAATTTTTGGTAACAAATGGATGGACAACCAAGGTGCTATTCTCTGGCCGGCAAGGTCACCATACTTAACACCCATGGACTTTTACCCTTGGGGGAGATTGAAAAACCAACCATTTTTAAATTCCCTGCAAACTCTAGGCCAGAGTTAAAAATATCAGTAATGCAAGGATTTGCATCTCTCCTCAGGAAATGTTCAGAAAAGGTGTCGTCTATGCATTGGAGAAAGCGGTAGACAATTCTTCTTTCGAAAGAACATCCATTGTAAGGATATGTGCTGTTCTTGTTGGCTGAATGTTATTGTTTTGTTTTCTAATAGTTAATTTGCATTATGTATATATAGAATATACTGCTGCAACAACGGTCTATACCTTTACTGAAACTGTCATTTTTTGCTAGGTTCACGGTTGCCATCTAAACTTGAAAATACTTTAAATCTCTATCTTTCATAGAATACATAAGCAAAACAAAGAATGTGCTTCAAGCGCAAGTTCAATATAACAAAATATACAGTGTCTCATTTAAAAATATATATTTTTTGTTAATAACTAAGAAAATATTTCCATACCGCAAATGAAATTTACATTATCGGATACTTCGTGAAAAAGTGCTTTGGAAATGTCTGCGATGAAAGTTAAAAAAAATCACTGGAAAATAGTTAGAGAGCCTTTCCAATAATGCAGATCTCTGAAAAAGACCCCATATCTCTGAAACGGGTAGAGATATTGACATACGGTTTTCGTCATTAATTTTCTCATAAAATTCGAGGCTCAGATACCGACATCAGTTTTTGTCTATCTGGTATAGAAAATATAAAACGTTTGTGTAGAGCAAACTGTTTTGATTTTGAAAAATTGTCTTGGTTTTCTCAAACCACTATTTTCTATTGTTTATATGAATTTGTTTGTTATATTTATTTGGTTCTGATGTATCAGTTTACATTTCAAATCCTCTGAAACGGTCACTTTTGGTTACCTCGAGTTTTAAAGATTTAAACATTTAAGCATAGTGAAATTATGAGTTCTCAATGCATTTCTTGAATTTTTGTCCACTTTTAGATCCGCTACTGAAAATAATACTAAGATTTTATAGCGATGTCTAAAAAATGTACGAAATATTACAAGCAAATAATCAAATTTCCCACTTTGTATCTCAAAATTTGAAGTGATTTTAAGGTTCATTATCAATTGAGACAACACAATGACATGGTTTTATAAATGGAGACTAACACCAAACGCGTCAAAAAACCAACTTCTGCTCACAAACCACAGACTCAACGCTGACTCCCCTACAATAACTGCAGACGGCCAAACGACACAACCAAAAAACGACGTAAAATACCTTGGAATCACAATTGACCACAAACTTAAATTCACTAAACACATACGAAACATCAGGGCAGAAACAATAAAGAGAACAAAACACTTCCGATCACTAACCTACAAAGACAGAGGAATTAGCACAAACACCGCCACCAAAATATATAAAGCTATTTGTAGACCCTTGCCCCTTGCTAGACTTTGGACATATACTCATGACCAACGGAACAGAAAGGACAAAACGTTATACACAAACAACAGAACAAATTGCACTAAGACTAATAACACGAATAAGACACCCCCAAAACCCACTACACAACCCCCCCCACCCAACTACTATACGAACGCACAAACATGACAAAGATCTCGGAAAGACTCATACAGCTACAGACAAAATGGACAAACAACCCCTACAACTGTACCATACTGAATCCCCTTTGTCTTACAAGACCAACCAGACAATCCCGCTTCCGTTTCCCTACATCAACGCTACTCGAACGCTTACAATAGTAACTACTGGGCAATAAATCCAAAATCTCTGTTTGCCATAATTAAAATTATTCAATTAGTAATCTAGAATAAGATCATTTTTACCTTTATTTGTTTGTTTAGATTAAGACTGCATGTACTAAAAAAGGGCAGAAAGACCGATAGGTCGATAGCCTTTTTTAGAAATAAAGATGTTTACTACTATCAATTGAGAAAGTCCAGCCACTAGTTAACAGTTAAAAGTTAACTCTGTATGATGCATATAATTATTTTTAAAAAACGATATTATAGAAGGTATTTTTCATTTCGAAGTTTTCTTGAATGAAGAAATTCGTTTTCACGGCGGTTTTATCGTCCCAAAAAATCAACAGTTTCAAACCGTGTCCGCCAAGGTCCAATACTTTTGATGTTATGATACTTTGGCTGTGTTTGAAATCCAATATTCAAACTGTAATAAGAGGAAATTTAGATAGCTCTATCTCTATATAAAAATAAAAGCAAACAACGTTTGAAGACACTAAGCACTATTTGTGCCTTTAAATTGACCAATTTTATCGACGGTATAGCCAAATAGAATTTAGCCCTTACTGATTTGACCAATTTTCTCCAATAAATCGACCATACGCCGACCCAAATGTTGTTTCGCTGCCTATGTATTACGTATCAGCGCTGTCACTTAGGTCTTGACATGCTCTAATCGTCGGCCTAACGCCCCATTTTGTCCCTAATTGGGGATTGTAAAATCGTGCAGCCCTTCAACAGGCCCACTCGACATTCACGGGTATCCAATTACCTTCCGTTTGATTTTACTAAACATTGCTACTGTGCTTTGAGATTATCTATCTCATTCAGTTTATGATTATATGATACGAACATTTTTGACACTATTTAATAATATATACATATGTTGAGTATATCAGCGTTACATCTTAGATGGAAACATAAGTGGCTATCTATTGACATGTAAGATACGGTTTTTTTAAACTCTCCAATTCGGGTCAATAATTTCCACTGCCGTTAAGAAGCCAGTTAGCCTCTGTTTGATTTTGCTAGATCGCTATGCTTTGAGATTATCTGTCTCCTGGGGCTTCATATTATGATTATATGATATGAACATTACTTACATCATAATAATACAGACGTTTGATGCAACATATTTTGATCATATCAGTGGGACATAAAATATTACATAAATATAGTTATAATGAAGAATGTAACTAAATTATTATATAAAAATTGTCCGTTGGACATGGACCAGTTAGAGTTTGAATGGAAACCAATTAACTACGATTTTACAGATTTTTTCAGTACAATCGAGATTTAGTTGATGCTGCCCGGTATTCCACTAATAAAAATTCTCATGCTACTTACATGAATGGGTCTGATGTAAATTTAATAATTGAATCCAACGAGTAAACTTCCAACAGAAACATGGACCAAATTTGTCTTATCGTGAAACTTGTAAAACAGAATTGGAGATTTCTGCAAAACTCGTATAGGGCTTTTTCGAAAATCATCATGAAATTTGTTTAATACTTTGTCATCTTTTAAATTAATATTTACGTCTGTTGCTGAATCGAATCCTCTAATTTCTATTTTTAGTATTTCTAACTTTTAAGATACTTAGTTATCTCATTTACATTTGTAATTTACCTAAATTGTCTCTCAGTTTTTCATACCTCTAGAGTCAACACGCTTGTGAAATTTAAACAACTTTCAAATTCATTGAAATGCGTTGAACTTTATGTGAAAATTAGCAGGAAAACGTACTAAGAAAAACCAAAGTTTTGAACTTGAAATTAAATTGCTTTTGCACAATTTTGCGTCCAGATCGTCTTGCGCTCAATAATTTTTTAAAACATTTTTTAAATTTAAATTAGAAAAGCAAACATTTTGGACCGGCGAAAATATTTGTGCTTTCAATTGTCTTATTCTTGCCTATATCATTGTCTGCAGAAGCAACATTTACCAACAAATTAATTAAAAGTGTGTATTATTTTAAATATTCATTTCATAATGTTAGTTGCTTACTTTATTTAGATTCATTCTTATAGACTTATATAATTATAAGTTGTTTGGATAAACTTTTTTTACTCTAAGCTTGACTATTCATAAATTTTTCATTGTGTCACCTTAATTAAGAAATAACTGAAGGGTGATCCGGTACGAAAAGGTAATGCGAATACAATGCCGGCATTTTGAGGCTTTTGAACTGAACGTCTTCCTGCTATATTAGCACCTTTACCCCCGCTTTATCCTGCTTATCTTTTGTTTTGTTCGGGTCTTTGTAAGTCGAGTGACTGCTGCGGGTCGGGGGTAAAAGGCTTTTTAAAGTGGAGCCCTACTATAGTATACTATTTCACAGGTTGAAAGATATTATAAAAATATTATTTGTGAACGTTTTTGCAAGCTAAGATGCAATCAGTATCAACGCTTAAATTTTTTTTTCAAAATCATACAGCGTTTGTTTTGTGGAAAAACGTTCAATTTTGTTAACTTTTATTTTTGGTTACAGTTTTTCTTATGGTAATTTTTTTTATACCTGAAGCGTCGAAAAAGAGGTATCAACAGATATACAAATCATTTAGAGATTGATGTATTACCCAAAGCAAGAAGAAGCCTAGGAAGTATTTGTTTGACAATAAGGTTTTTAAAAAGTCTATCCAGTTTGTGTGTCTAACTCTTTTCGTATATGAGGACGCGAGTATCAGTATCAAATATACCAAGTTTCAAGCTTTTCCGAAAAGGGAAAATTGACGGTTAAGAGTCAACTCAACTAAAAGGTGTTTTTTGACACTTTGTGAAGGTTGAGGTATAGAACTTTGAAATGGAATAAAACAAGGATGAATTTTTAAAATTGACATGAAATTGACTGTATTCAAAAGATAATCTTTTGGCATTATAATTTAAATATGATTTGTGGAATATGACCGCCACGGCTGGCTCGGACGTAATCTAATCTCGAGGTCCAATTTTCAATCACTTTTTCCAACATGTTGTCCTCCAAGTTGTCGATCGTTTCGGGCTTATCGGCGTAGACTAGCGACTTCACATATCCCCACAGAAAATAGTCCAGCGGCGTTAAATCGCACGATCTTGGAGGCTAATTCACGGGTCCGAAACGTGAAATTATGCCGTTACCAAACGTTTCCTTCACTAAACCAATTGTGGCACGAGCTGTGTGACATGTTGCGCCGTCTTGTTGAAACCACAGCTCTTGCACATGTTCGTTCAATTGAGGAACGAAAAAGTCAGTAATCATGGCTCTATAGCGGTCACCATTGACTGTAACGTTCTGGCCAGCATCGTTTTTAAAGAAATACTGGCCCATGATTCCACCAGCCCATAAAGCACACCAAACAGACATTTTTTCTGGATGTAACGGTGTCTCAACATACACTTGATGATTATCTTCACTCCAAATACGGCAGTTTTGTTTATTGACGTAGCCATTCAACCAAAAGTGAGCTTCATCGCTTAACAAAATTCTCGTATGAAAATTGGGATCAACGGCAATCTTGTTTTGGGTCCATTCCACGAATCTACGACTTGTTAGGTGATTGTGTGGCTTCAATTCTTGCACGAGTTGGAATTTGTAAGCACGCAAACCAAGATCTTTCCGCAAAATCTTCAGGCCTTTCCAGGCGTTCTTCCAAAAACAAACCCTTGAATTAAAAAAAATGTTTCAGCATTTTTGAGAAAGTTCATACATTGAGGACTGTATATTGAGAATATTGAAACCTGTGTGTTCAAGTAGATTGAAACCTATTCCTAACATTGAGTCTAGCAAAATTAGTTTCGATGGTAATCTTAGACTAGATGATGTTTAGAATATAAAAAAACGACTCTTACTGCAGGAAAATACGTATGTCGGTTGTATTAAACGAAATAGCTAAATGAGGATCTAGATGAAGTTCTAATTAAAATCGGGAGGAATCATCCAATCAGGGCAACTTTTGAAAATATCCCTCAAATTCTTGTTACATCTTCGAACACCCTTTACAGTCCAGTTTATTACAATTTTAGAAACTTGAAAAACTTAGATCATTGGTTATTCTAAAATACATATAATTAATATTCTTATGAATTCCACACCTCTTCGTCTGGTTTGAAGCATTGCAACATTAGTCGATCATGAATTCTGGCCTTTCGCCCTCTATAAAATGTCCTGCGTTAAAATACAGAACGGGAGCTATTCAGTACAAAAGTGAGGTCTTTTAAATCTAGTCTTTATGTCTCGTCAAGGATAAGGGTGCTTAGATTTTGACGTAACAACTCACAAAAACGTGTTGTTTTTAGAACTCGACATCGCAATCTATCTGACCAATAGTACACTTTCTTTGGAAAGCAATAAATATACATCCACCTGCAGTAGATCTAAGAAATCCTACGATTATTACCGGAGTTGGTCTAAAGTAAAATCATTTATTTATTGTGTTTTCAATTAATTTATTTACACAAATTAATGAAAATCTATCTTTTCCTGCACTCATTTTGTTCGTTTTAATTGCAAGTTAGTTACGAAACTCGAAAGTCTTACAAATACTCAATGAACACATTCCACTGGCTGGAGTATCCATTTTATTTCTGGATTTGTTGTCATGTCTTCATGGTCCTTTAACAGTCGAATGCTGACCTTTAGTTGACATTTACGTACGGAATTATGCGGTGGACGAATAAAACGATTAACCTTTTCAAAGCCCTCAATGCTCTGTTTGGTAATCGACCCATTAGGAAACCTTATAATCTCTATTGTTACCAAAGGGTACATTTGGGAATGAGAATAGATTGACTATAATGCGATTCTTATCGTTTCGTTTTACTTTTTATGGCGCTCGACCATGTAAATCTTGAGATATTGTGATAATCAACTGAAAGAAAAATCTTCCGAAGCCTACACATTTAACTTTCATGGACGAGATACCTTGATTTAATGATCTTGAAAAGCATTGAGGTTTTGTAACTAAAATTGAAAATTTATCTCATTTTTCCTTCCTTTATCCTGTGTTTATGATTTCTGGTTTAACTAAAAAATTACTAGTAGATATTTGAAGTCGCGATGCTGTATACTTTACTTGCATTTTTGTGATATTTGTTAGGGTTTAACCCTGTTTAAGTTTTATAGTATGGATATCAAAATAAAATTGGGTGGAAAGAGAGGTGTGGAAGGCAATTTTTTTTAGAAGAAAAAATGTTTTTTTTAATTGCTAGTTCTTTAGAGTTAGTTTAATTCACAGACACACAGTAGACAAGCAAATTCGTGCTGCACAGTAAGCGGCATTTTATATGTTTTTAGATCCCATATTACATTACTTTCTATCAACATAACATAAACTATCGCAGACCATCCCAGGGGGGTCAAACGGACTTTAGCGTTGCTTTTGAGATTCTATTATTACTTCAGCTATTCAGTTGCAGCAACATTCATTTTCATCGATAACTTTACTTTATCACGTATCTCATGGTATTCAGATGCTTTCCAAATAGACATTTTAGGTAAGTTTTAGCAAGTTTCGCAATGTTTGACTCATATTCTTCAACTAGATTAAAAGTCAAATAACCAAAGACATATTGCTCAGTAGCCAAGACGAAAGTGCACCTCATCAAACTCGAACTTTTTTGGTATCTAAAGAGTTAAACTTTCTTTTCTCATTGCTTAAAGCTTCAAGCTTTTCTTTCTCATTGCTTGGTGAGCTTTTTGGGCTGTTAGTCGTGGAAAAGGATTTAATCGTGACGTTTCGCAAGCGCGAGTGGATTGCATCCTCAGATGTTTTTCGTTCGAAAGTTTAAACTAGGCTGATCAGACCCCGAAAAAGTAATCAGTTTCACTTTTCTCTCTTTATCTACCTCTTTCTTTTCTCGATACAGGGTGTCCCACCGGGAACTGCCGCGATCGATATCTGGCAAACTGTAATTAGGAAAAATTTGAAAATTGAACAATATACGTAAGTCATTGGGTGCAAGCGATCTAAGATATCTTCAAAATGGCCACACTTCCGGTTACACCGGAAGTAGGTATCAACTTGGTTATTTAAAATGGAACACCCTGTATTTTATTACATTTTTTAATTCTACTCCAAATTCTAAATATATTTCATGTACAATATTATATGCGTAAGTCCAGCCGTTTTTGATATATTTGAAATTTTATGTAAAAAATTACAGTTGCAGCTATTCGAATAATTATTCATTTTTGCTATAAGGGAATATGTGCTACTTAATTTGAGTTGATTTTCCTGTTGAAAAGGACTTACTTTAATAGAATTTCGGCAAAATTTTGATAACTATTAATACAAAGTGTTAAAAAATTTACCAAAAATAAATTCTAACTGTCTTGAATTATTTTCTGCTTGAAACTGGATAGTTTTTCGGGATTTTAGGCCGCTGTGGAAATGAATATCTATCTGCTGACGTTTTGTATGCACGAATAACATCTTCGCTCTGAACCTGAAGTTCCTAGACCTCTGAAGATACAGATGAATAAATTCTTGACCATGATCGAAACACAACATTTTCACGGAATTGGAAAGCGCAATTCTTTTGAAATGACTATTGTTGAATTTTTTGTCCAATTTAGTCAAGAAGTTTTTAGTGAAATTTACGCATCTGTATGTAGTACCCTAAACTAGTTAGTTATTTAAAAAAATTGTCAGTAATAAGCTAAACTGATTTTGTGATAAAACTGGAAAATTCCATTCTATAATCAAGTTAAAGAAATACTCGTATTTTAACGCCTTGTATATCTAAACCAGAGAAGGATATATTTTAAGAGATGGCAGACTAACAATGTCTAGACCGACTTTTTGTTTATGCGCGCATACTATTTGATGGAAAAGTGGATAGACTAACACACATTTTTTATCCTGTTGGTGCCAGCCGACAAATCTCATTTTCATTCTATTCCTGATATAATAGTAGTAGTAGTAAACATCTTTATTTCTAAAAAATATCATCTTTCTTTTTGCCCTTGTTTAATACATGTAGTCTTAATTTAAATAGAAAACAAAGATGAAAATTTTCTTATTCTAGGTTAATAATCTTATTAAATAAACTTTCCGATCACTAACCTACAAAGGCAGAGGAATTAGCACAAACACCGCCACCAAAATATATGAAGCTATTTGTAGACCCTTGCTAAACTATGGACATATACTCATGACCAACGGAACAGAAAGGACAAAACGTTATACACAAACAACAGAACAAATTGCACTAAGACTAATAACACGAATAAGACACCCCCAAAACCCACTACACAACCCCCCCACCCAACTACTATACGAACGCACAAACATGACAAAGATCTCGGAAAGACTCATACAGCTACAGACAAAATAGACAAACAACCCCTACAACTGGACCATACTGAATCCCCTTTGTCTTACAAGACCAACCAGACAATCCCGCTTCCGTTTCCCTACATTAACGCTACTCGAACACTTACAAACGCAACGGGCTAGTGGACAATAAAATAATTTCTCCTTGCCACTGAAATCTTATTTATTTAATAATATTGTTAACCTAGAATAAGAGAATTTTCATATTTGTTTTTTATTTAGATTAAGACTGCATGCATTAAACAAGGGCAGAAAGACCGATAGGTCGATAGCCTTTTTTAGAAATAAAGATGTTTACTACTACTAAACTTTCCAATTCTAATGACAAGAAAACATTATTTTATTGTCCAGTAGTCAGTTGCGTTTGTAAGTGTTCGAGTAGCGTTGATGTAGGGAAACGGAAGCGGGATTGTCTGGTTCAGTATGGTCCAGTTGTAGGGGTTGTTTGTCCATTTTGTCTGCAGATGTATGAGTCTTTCCGAAATCTTTGTCATGTTTACGCGTTCGTATAGTAGTTGGGTGGAGGGGTTGTGTAGTGGGTTTTGGGGGTGTCTTATTCGTGTTATTAGTCTTAGTGCAATTTGTTCTGTTGTTTGTATATAACGTTTTGTCCTTTCTGTTCCGTTGGTCATGAGTATATGTCCATAGTCTAGCAAGGGTCTACAAATAGCTTTATATATTTTGGTGGCGGTGTTTGTGCTAATTCCTCTGTCTTTGTAGGTTAGTGATCGGAAGTGTTTTGTTCTCTTTATTGTTTCTGCCCTGATGTTTCGTATGTGTTTAGTGAATTTAAGTTTGTGGTGAATTGTGATTCCATAGTATTTTACGTCGTTTTTTGGTTGTGTCGTTTGGCCGTCTGCAGTTATTGTTGGGGAGTCAGCGTTGAGTCTGTGGTTTGTGAGCAGAAGTTGGTTGTTTGTTAGTGTTTGGAGTCTTTGAGCTGCTCTCTCAGTAGTTTTGTCATGATATCCAATAAGTGCCGTGTCGTCTGCGTATTGTAATATGTATGCCGATCTGTCGATTTTATTTTTGTCTGGTAAGTTGTAATTGTATATGTCATGGCAGTATATATTGTAGAGAAACGGTGAGAGCGGGGATCCTTGAGGGAGGCCTTGTTCAGGGGAAAAAGAAAATGACAGTGTTTTGTTAATTCGTACTTGTAGTTGTCTGTTTTCTAGTAAGTTCTTTATGGTGTGTGGTAGATATGTTGGTCTGATAGATATATTGGTGTGTGTAGTTTGTATAGTTTGTATAGTAAGCCTCTATGCCAGACACTATCGAAAGCTTTGTTCATGTCCATAAACAGGCAAGCTGTCTTTCTGTCAGTTAGGTGGGTAGTTTGTATATTGTTAGTCAGAGTGAAGAGTGGGTGAATAGTCGAGTGCTGATGTTTGAATCCGAACTGATACGTTGGTATGTACTTTCCGACCAGTTTTCCCAGTCGCTGCCTTATTATGTACTCAAAAACCTTGTTAAGTACTGGTAGCAGTGCCTGATATAATATTTACTATTGATCGATATTTTGCCACCCTATAGGTGGACAGACAATGAATGTGATTGTGCATGAAAGTAAAATATTGCCCATTTTTCAGTTAATTATTCCACATATTTCTTTGTCTGCTACACTCACTTGCAAATAAAAAAAATCCTCACATGAACATTGACGATGCTCGGATTATTTTTGTATAAACAACTTTAAGAAAAAAACAACTCCCAGCCAAAAGCGTGTACAACAGCGGACTTACAGGAAATCCATCGCATATAGAGAGACGTAATATGTGAGTACTACTGAAAATTTAACCGCTGATAATGGAAATTATTCTTAAATATTGCAAATATGAGATAATCATGCCAAATTGACCAATAATTTTCATCAAATTGCCTCTAGGCCATTTATAAATTGTGAGCAAACAATATGTATATGAGCAAAAACATATATACATTATAAACGTAGTTACAACAAATACACCAAACGAGTTTGGGCTTTTGCGACCTACCAGTGCTTGTAACTGGAGATTTTTTCCGACTTTTCGACCAATCGGCCAAAACTTTAAGGTAAAAATACTTCTCAGAATGCAAGTCACTTGAGAAACGTCTGAAAGAAATTCTTTGTCACGTCGGCCAATAAGACCGAAAATCTCCCAGAACCAGTTACATGAAAAATACCCTTGAAGCAATATTAATCCTCTTGTAATTACCGACCTTTGTTTGGAATTAGTATGTAGATATAGTATAAGGTATACTAGCTACTAAAAAGTGACAGTTATCTAAGTTCCTGTCCGAAACTTTAAAAATTATAACTAAACAAATTTAACTTTATAGCATCTATTAATTTTTTTCAATTAAGTATTGTCACTGTACAAATATATGCATGCACTTTAAAAGGTTTGGACCAATTTAACAGTTCATTTGTTAATAAAGCTGTAGGATTGGCCTCGATTCCAAAGAAAATATAATATAAAAATCAACCACTTGTAGTCGTTGCCCTCCAATATGGTTCCTGATCACATTAAATCGATAAGGACTGAAAACCGAATGGCTGACAATATAACGAAATCCGTATCAATTTAGCGGAAAATTTCATTTTGAGTCTGCAATTTTTCCAATGCCCGTCATTTCCCCAATACGCTTCCCACAAATTGATCTAACGAATGCTATTCTGCCCTTAATTTTTCCAATAACGTTCAATTTCTGATGATACAGACAGTATCTGATTGGACTGAAATTGTCCTTTATTGAAATGTTTTTAATAATGCAACATCGACATTTTATTGCCCTAAACAACACCAATAGTTTTTCAATATTTTCGAGCACAAACGACTTTTTGCATTGTTTTGCAAACAACATTATTAAAAACAAAATTTGTTATGAAATATTTATGGATTTAATTTCGATAATACTGACCAATAAAGCGAATGTTCCTACATAATGCTTTAAATTATTAATTAGGTATTACTGTATAAATGCGGATGAATTAAGTACATTTTAGAACTTAAAAATTAGTTGAGAAACCTCCTACTGGACCTGTTACTTTTTTTAATTTTCGTCATTTATTCCTTCTAATTTTTAGATGCACTGATGCAATTTAACAGCATCAAAATGAAGTTAACCACGCAGAAGTTTTCCAGTTTAAATTACATTTTTCTGTGTTTTTTTATGGACAATTTACAAAACTGTCCAGAACTTCAAAAAATGTGAGGAAATCCCCAATGTCATTTAATCAACACTAAATAACAACACTTCTTAACAATCAACATTTTTGTTGCTCTCAGATAACGTGGAATATTCAACATGAATTGTACATTTTGCCCAATATCAGATGAGGTCTAAATATTTAATACAATATTGAATGGTATGTTCAATGAAATACTCACTTTAATTGTTTTCAATTGATTTGCTTAACTCACATTGGAACTGCACATTGAAACGGAAAAGTTTTAATAATGCATTGTTTCCGTGTTTTGATTAATGGATTTCAATTCAAAAAAATTAGTTTGAAAAAAGAGTTAATTATACACCTGAATTTTTTCATTTTTTTGCTTTTATAGCAGTAGTAAACATCTTTATTTCTAAAAAAAAAAAGACTATCGACCTATCGGTCTTTCTGCCTTTGTTTAATACATGTAGTCTTAATCTGAATAAAAAATAAATATGAAAATTCTCTTATTCTACGTTAACAATCTTATTAATAAACTTTCCAATTCCAATGACAAGAAAAAATTATTTTATTGTCCAGTAGTCAGTTGCGTTTGTAAGTGTTCGAGTAGCGTTGATGTAGGGAAACGGAAGCGGGATTGTCTGGTTGGTCTTGTAAGACAAAGGGGATTCAGTATGGTCCGGTTGTAGGGGTTGTTTGTCCATTTTGTCTGTAGATGTATGAGTCTTTCCGAAATCTTTGTGATGTTTGTGCGTTCGTATAGTAGTTGGGTGGAAGGGTTGTCCAGTGGGTTTTGTCCAGTTGGTTGTCCAGTGGGTCTTATTCGTGTTATTTGTCTTAGTGCAATTTGTTCTGTTGTTTGTATATAACGTTTTGTCCTTTCTGTTCCGTTGGTCATGAGTATATGTCCATAGTCTAGCAAGGGTCTACAGATAGCTTTATATATTTTGGTGGCGGTGTTTATGCTAATTCCTCTGTCTTTGTAAGTTAGTGATCGGAAGTGTTTTGTTCTCTTTATTGTTTCTGCCCTGATGTTTCGTATGTGTTTAGTGAATTTAAGTTTGTGGTTAATTGTGATTCCAAGGTATTTTACGTCGTTTTTCGGTTGTGTCGTTTGGCCGTCTGCAGTTATCGTAGGGGAGTCAGCGTTGAGTCTGTGTTTGTGAGCAGAAGTTGGTTTTTTGACGTGTTTGGTGTTAGTCTCCATTTATAAAACCATGTCATTGTGTTGTATGTTAGTGTTTGGAGTCTTTGAGCTGCTCTTGCTTTTATATTATTCCATGAAAGCACATTTTATGATCATTATTGATCAATACCTCCTATTAGCTAATAAAGTACACATACAATAACCACATACTGTAATCAATAACTGGAATAATATTACCTTTAAAAAAAGCCTGCGAAACTTGAATTGAAATATGTTTCCACTAAGCGCACTAACGCCTAATAAGGGCTTCTTATTAAAATAGAGATGTGTTCCACCCTCTCGATATATTTTGTACCCTTCATCCATCATTTAGCAGCTATTCATCTGGTTCGAACTACAAAGAAACGCGAATTAATAAAGTTAAATGCGCCACACCCCCCAAAGTGTTCGGAATACTCCCTTAATCAAAACAAATCTAATAAAAGTGAACTGTAATAAGGAGATAGGTGTATGGTAGAAGATAATTTAATTTTGTAGCAGTTTATGTTTGACCTAGGGGGAAAGTCTGTGGGAAATGAGCTGCACACGACTGAACTGGTTTGTTTATTAAAAGAAAAATAATTCAGTTAATCCAAATTTTATATCGGCAGGGTTTATTTTCTTTTGCATCTTTTATTTCTCAAAGATGAATTATATAATCCAGATGGGTAGCAAATGATATACAGCGTGTCATGTAGATTTTGGAAAAACCTTGAAACCCGTTGATTTTTTTTGCATTTTTACAAACTTTAAGCATATCTAATATTATACAGAATTGCTCCAGAAGGAGCGGCACACGTTTATTTTATATTTTCAAATCGAAAAACATTAATTAAGCTCACCAACCTGATCAGTGCCTCATTTCGACTTCAGCGCATTCCTCAGTTATGCAAGGTGACAGAAGTGATCATGATTCCAAAACCTTGAAAACTACCCCATGAAGCAATGTCATATCATCCACTATCCCTACTACCAGTTATGTCCAAACCATTTGAAAAAATTCTATTGAAAATACTAAAACCGATAATTGAAGCTCAAAAGATTATCCCGGATCATCAGTTCGGTTTCATCAACTACATAGAATCGTCAATACTATAGAAAACTCGATAGAAGAGAAGAAAGTTTGCTCAGCTATATTCCTGGATGTTGCACACGCTTTCGATAAAGTCTGGCACGAAGGCTTGACCCATAAACTTGAAAAGCTTTCTTCCGGTTTAATACTCACAAATATTGAAAACTTACATTAATGAGCGGTACTTCAGAATCAGACAAGACAATGCTTACTCTGATCTAAAAGAAATTCAAGCAGTTGTTCCACAGGGCAGTGTATTGAGACCAATACTTCATCTACTATACACATCGGATCTGCCTACAGTAGGCTCTGATGAAGAATTTAAAACTTCATTCGACAAACTTACCAAAATAACAGTCGACGAATCCAAGCGGCCCACATTAGAGAATATCAGTGTGAGTGGGGTGGAAGAAGAATTGCGTCAAGCTACTGTTGCTGATCAAAATGTTGTTGCTACATTCTCTGATGACATTGCAATCCTAGCGATACGCGACAGCAATATGCAATCTACTGAAAAACTCCAAGCAGCTATAGATGAGGTTCAACGTTGGACCCTGAAATGGCGCATCAAATTAAATGAAAAGAAATCGGTCCATATCGACTTCACCAACAAACGAATAGACTACAAACCAGTATACATTAATGACAAGATTGTACCATATGGGAATGCAGCTAAATATCTAGGCATAACCCTCGATACAAAACTCAGGTGGAAACCACACGTCAAGAAGAAACAGGAAGAATTGAATCTGAAGTACCGAAATATGTACTGGCTATTGGGTAGAAACTTAGCTCTCACAGTGTATAACTAGCTATTATATAATCAAGTTCTCAAGCGAGTGTGGACTTGTGGTCTGCAACTTTGAGGCTGCACCAAGCAAAGCAATAGAAACATCAACGCTTCCAGAATAAAGTACTTCGTCGTATCGTTGATGCACCATGGTATATAAGAAACGAAATTCTACATAAAGACTAGGGTGTAGAAACAGTAGATAACGTCATCAAAAAGCATGCACAGAATCATGAACAGCGACTCCATCGGCATGTGAATCCTGAAGCACTCAAGCTCCTGGATAATGCGGAAATACAGAGAAGACTCAAAATAACTAAACCATGCGAACTGGTTTAGAAGGCAAGAATTGTGAGATAGTACATGTAGTATTACAGACAAAGTGACTACCAGATGATGTGTGTGCTTTGTATATTTAAATGTAGTAGATTGAGAAGATAAAGACAAATGGCTTATTAGTATACTGTACTAGATTGCTATAACAATAAAAAATAACAAAAAAAAACAAGAAATGCACCAAATTTTATTCGATTTTGAGTTCAACTTGATTTCTATCTTGATTCCATTAACTATTTGTAAAAGACTGATATTGGATAATGATACAAAAATCATAAAAACAAGAGGAAAAAATGATTTCATTGTTTACGATAGCGAAAATGTGTATATGAGAATCCTAAGTCATCAGTCTTGTGATCCTTTTCGGTTTGCAAGCGGTAGCAAAGCCATTGCAACAAATTTCTTTCGTTTGTTCAATGTTACATTTTTCCTAATAAACCATTAACTTTTTCGTCAAATAGTTTTTTCAAAGATTTTCTAGCTGGCCTGGTTTATTATTCTATAATACAAAAATTTTGAAAAATGTTCTCAAAAACTCCTATAGTGTATCGACATACCTACAGCGTACACAAAACAAAAGTAATGGTAAAAAATTATGCAGAACCAAATTTTCAGCTGTTATGCTTTTGTAGGAAATTATTGGAATTAGGCAGTATCATTGGTGTTTTTTACTGAAATCAATTGCACAAAAAAAACATTTTTATAAATTTCATATATTTTTCTAAAATACTGGCAACATTCAATTTTTAAAGTAAACGTCGAAATTTCTGGCTGTGGTTTGTTGATTGAAAGAACACAGAAATTTGATGGTGGAAACGATTTTTGTCATTTTGAAATAGATACGTTTATCTTGCTTGTTCCTTCCTGGCAGACAAATGCTAGAATAAATATAAATAAAAATTAATAAATACTTGGAAACGCTATTTCAACTAAATTTCGATTCGTTTTCTTAATGAAATTATTATCAAACCAGCTGAAAACTCAAAATTATCAGACTGTAAACTGGCATTCTTTCTAATTTGTTCATATTATTATTACCTAAAAGCACACAATTGAAAAATTGTTGAATATAATTTATTGAACATAATACATAGACAAAAGTATAAAATAAACTTCTAGCTAAAAAGTTTGTCCACCAAACTACACATTTAACCTTTATTCTAACGTTGATTTTACGTTTACATTGAAAATAATAACTAGGTTAAGTATTTGTACCGAATAAAAATAATTTGAACCCGACGCTTCGCATTCAGTTTTTTTCTAGATTCTTCTTGCAAATTATTCTATCGAGGAGCGTTCAATCTACGTCCGAAAAACACGACTCTAACAAAATATTTAAAAATCTTCTTCTTTTGCCGTTGCATTGTAGTATCTCCTCGAATAGGCTGCCGGTGAATTATCACACATACTAAATAGTCCAAACCATCGTTTTTGATAGGCGTAAACTCCGAATAGGATCAGTGGAATAGCAATCAGAACACCTAAAACAACACACACATTTTCGGAGTTTTTTTACTTAAAGACGAAAACAGTACCTACCTGCTAAGATTCCTACCAATAAGATTGCGTCTTTTTCCGGATGTGCTCCATATTCATCCAGGCATCGCATTTGATAATTTCGATCCTTCAGGTCTTGGAGAGTGTAACTAATCATTTCAATGGGAGCCCCACATCTATTTACAACAGTCTTTTGTTAATCTCTGACTAATTTAAATATGTTGCAAACAGTGTAGATCACCTGTAGAGCGAAAACTCTTGCTTGCAGAGGATTTTATTAAATTTTGATATTTTTTCCTCGAACAACTTGAGTGTTGGATAACAAACTTACCTGACTTGAGAAGCTTTTACTTGATCAATTTTTTGATACATTGGCATCAGTTCATCCACAATCCATTGATTTTCACATTCGCAAGTCCATGGGTTTGCTCTGATGTCCAGTTCGATTAATGCGTCCCATCTAGCTATCACTTCGCTGTCTAGATATGAAAGTTTGTTGTTTCCCAAATGTAACTAAAATAAATTATTGCGTCTTGAAGTGAATCGGTAACAAGTTAAAATTTCGTTAAAAAATTAGTGGGTCAATTCGCTCAGTTAGCGAGATACAGTGCAGAAAAAAAACAGTTTTATAGCTTTAATGAAGACCATTTTTATTATTGTGAACAAGTTCGTTTCATAGTTCAGACTCACTCTGTATTTGATATCGTCTTGTGAAAAAAATATGCCAAAATGTGGTATTGATTGGAAAAATAGTATATTACGGTACAAGAGACGAAAGTCGAAGTTCCGCCACTGCTTGAAGTCATGCACGCAGTGGCGGGCCTTCGACTTTCGTCTCGTATACCGTATACTATTTTTCTTGATCCTCGGTGGAAACTGGACGGGAAAAGTAGAGGGTTTTGAAAATGTTGTCAGAACAGTCAACTGACAGTCATTGACAAACAGTCAAGCTGTCAGCGTGCGTGGCGAAAGTTATTACTTTCCACACGGGATGAAGACAATTTTGTTCGGCGCGTTGATTTCGATGCTCGTACGGCTTTGAAAATGTTTCTTTGAAATTCGCCGTTGCTAGTTACCGAGTCAGAAAGGTGCGTGGCGAAAGCTATTGTAAAAGTGATGCTTTCTCCATTGAAAACAGCGGCGAAAGTACGTACTTTCCACCAGGGAATCAAGAAAAGGTATGTTTATACAATAAGTTGATTTGGATTAACATTCCATTGCAATCTACACTGCGCCGTAAATTTAACGCATATTAAATATTGCCTAACTTTTGAATGTAAGTATTTTCTCAGTCGGTGATCCGATTTGAAAATATTTTTTTATCGAATTGTAGCTCTATGACGCGTTCGCCAGACACTATCAAAAGGCCTTCAGCATATCGACAAACCCTAACTTCGACAATGACAACTGGAACTTGATCAACGACTGGTACTTGAACTATTTTAACAGCTCACCAAACTATACATACAAACTGATCACACACACAGAGTATGATGACGCCCTAGCGCATCAATAACACGGCACCGGGAAAAGATAAAATAAAGGCAAAACTCCTGAAAAGCCTAACTCAAGAAACACACAAACTGATCCTAACTGAATTGAACAACTGCATCAGAAAAAAAAATCCAAAAACATGGAAAAACTGGTTAATAATCCCTATACCCAAAAATGGACTGTACAATACACAACCGAGCAATTACAGACCAATTACATTACTCCCAGTACTTAGCAAAGTTTTTGAGTACATAATAAAGCAGCGACTAGGAAAACTTGTCGCAAAGTACATACCATCGTATCAGTTCGGATTCAAACATCAACTTCACCCACTCTTCACTCTGACTAACAATATACAAACAACCCACCTAACTGACAGAAAAACAGCTTGCCTGTTTATGGACATTAACAAAGCTTTTGATAGTGTCTGGCATAGAGGTTTACTATACAAACTACACAAACTACACACACCAAAATATCTACTACATACCATAAAGAACTTACTAGAAAACAGACAACTACAAGTACGAATTTATAAAACACTGTCATTTTCTTTTTCCCCTGAACAAGGGCTCCCTCAAGGATCCCCGCTCTCACGGTTTCTCTACAATATATACTGCCATGACATATACAATTACAACTTACCAGACAAAAATCAAATCGACAGATCGGCATACATATTACAATACGTAGACGACACGGCATTTATTGTACATGACAAAACTACTGAGAGAGCAGCTCAAAGACTCCAAACACTAACAAACAACACAATGACATGGTTTTATAAATGGAGACTAACACCAAACGCGTCAAAAAACCAACTTCTGCTCACAAACCACAGACTTAACGCTGACTCCCCTACAATAACTGCAGGCGGCCAAACGAGACAACCAAAAAAGGACGTAAAATACCTTGGAATCACAATTGACCAGAAACTTAACTTTACTAAACACATACGAAACATCAGAACAGAAACGATAAAAAGAACAAAACACTTTCGCTCACTAACATACAAAGACAAAGGAATTAGTACAAATACCGCGACAAAAATATACAAAGCGATCTGCAGACCCCCTCTTGGACTATGGACATATACTCATGACCAACGGAACAGAAAGGACAAAACGTTATATCCAAACAACGGCACACATTGCACTAAGACTAATAACACGAATAAGACACCCCCAAAACCCACTACACAACCCCTCCACCCAACTACTATACGAACGCACAAACATGACAAACATTTCGGAAAGACTCATACATCAACAGACAAAATGGACAAACAACCCCTACAACTGGACCATACTGAATCCCCTTTGTCTTACAAGACCAACCAGACAATCCCGCTTCCGTTTCCCTACATCAAGGCTACTCGAACGCTTACAATCGTAACTGACCACTGGACAATAAATCTAAGATCTCTGTTTGTCAGAATTAAAATTATAAAATTATTAACCTAGAATAAGATAATTTTACCTTTTTTTGTTTGTTTAGATTAAGACTGCATGTACTAAACAAAGACCGATAGGTCGATAGTCTTTTTTTAGAAATAAAGATGTTTACTACTACTGTAGCTCTATTCTTAGACAAAATTTAAGTTATATGATAAGCAAAAAATAAAACAAACTTATTTTACAGGGTGTTTAAATACTGTCATGTTTTCTTGGTCAAAGCTTAAATTTTTCTGCGGGCAAAGTGAAAAGAGAGAAAAAAAAGATACGATGTTATAGCCTCATGTCGTCTGAGTGATTTGGAACGTTATCGTCTGTTTATCTTGAGACATTCGAGAGGAATGATTTTTTTTATGATCGGTCTCATTTGATGCGCAAAATTTACTTTTTTACTTGGAAAGAAAATTGCTGGCAAAAAGCTGTGCGCACAACATTTCATTGCAGGTTGATAGCTCTGTTTATTTTGTCACTCTCTGTGCTTTATCAATAAAGTTTGCTATTCTTTTTATTTTTTAAGTATGAGATATTCTTGTTTTGATACCTGAGAATATTGTTTTTTGTTTTGTTTCTTTATGGCGAGTTAAAGTAAACATAATAATAACAGGGATTGAAGCTTGTAATACAATTTTGTTTGTATAACCTTATTCGGAGTAAAAAAAAGTTGAAACAAATTTCGTGCTGAAAATGTCACCGGTCATAAACGAATGAATATCTCGCGAATGGCTCAAGATACACAGGCGATTAAAGATCCAAATTACTCATAGAAGAGCTATAATATCGTCTACTTTGTTTCTGTCTGAGCTATCCGATATTTACCGCAGACGGATTTAAACTTTGACCAAGAAAATATGATACTATTTAAACTTGGTGCAATTTTTTTTGCTTATCTTATTTCTTAGAATAGAGCTATGATTCGATAAGAAAATTGTTTAAATCGGATTATGGATTGAGGAAATATCAACATTGAAGAGTTTATTTTACTCAATAAAACTTGCGGCGCAGTGTATTTTATTTCAACTTATGAAAGCGATGCCAAAAGTTAGGAAATTAATACACTGCAATGCTTTTTAAAATGTTGTTGTTTTGTTTTGAAGACTTGAAATGTTGAATTTTATACTCACTTTGCGAATCATTGGCCAAATTCCACCTCCATTTACATCGTCGTAGTTTTTAAGAACATCACCATCCAAGTGAGTTAATTTGATATTATCACTTATATGCAGCTCGTATAAATTTCTTAAACCTGACAATGCCCCTTTTTCAATTCGCTCCAGATACTGCATGTGGCATAAGTGTAAAACTTGCAATGAGGGTATGTCTGGAAATCCACTGCAAATATAGACGGTTTATTCATGTAAATAAGCTTCGGTGCATCTACTTACTTTTCTTTTGTTAAATTAACGAAAGAAGTATCGTTGAGGTACAGCTCGGTTAAGTTGTGGGATTCAGCTAGAGTTTCAGGGACTTTGTCAATTGGGTTTCCGCTCAAATCCAAAATTGAAAGATACAAAGGCGTGTGCAACATTAGATCCGGAATGGTTGAAATCTGCGTGTATCCTAAATATAATTCCTGATAATGGAAAAACATGTCAATAATTAATTATACTTTTGGTCGGTTCTGTTAATTAGAAATAAACGCTGTTGTTGTATGCGTATAATATATTCGAAAAGGTCAGGAACACAGTCGTAAATTTGAATGAACTGAACTAGTATGACTAGCACATGTTCAACTAAAATCTGTTTTTTTTTGAAAACCTCGGCAGTATCTTAATTATGTTGACTAACTACTTTCAAGTAATTGACTATTTTTAATTTTTTAAAACTCATCAATCTAATTCGTCTTTGATGATGATGGTGGCACACATTTTACTTACTTTCAATTGTGGCAAACTATCAATAGCCATGATGGTGTGTGGATCCAAGACCTTAAAAGGGTTGAAACTTAAATCCAATATTTCCAGATCAGTGGTGTGTTCAAATATGTCCATATTCAAACTGTGCAGTCTATTATGGTCTAATCTCAATTCCACCAAGGACTTTAGAGGCTCATACCGTTCGGGCAAGTATTTTCCCTGAATGGAAGGACACGTTAGTAATTTTCAATTGCTTAATTTGAGCTGTTTACCATGAATGCATCTGGGGAGAGTAGTTCCAAGTCATTACTACTCAAAATCAGCACCTCCATACTTTGTAAATCTTGAAAAACCCCTCCTTGAATTCGATAAATATCATTGTTTGCCAAATTAAGATAGGTAACATCACTATCCGGAAACGTAAAATTCAGCTCGATAAAGTTTTGATTCGTCAGCGTTATTGCCAGGTATGGATACGGTTTGTTCGTGGCAGGATTTATCCATGTGGAATTCGACATTACCAGATCCTTAACGTCTTTTGTACATGTTACTCTTGACACCAATGTATCATTGGCAAAAATACAGCTACAGTTATCACCACATAAAGGTAGTTTGTCGGCTTCAATGAGACATGGCAGCAGGAATACCAGTAACGCTAGCCTGAAAATCAATAGCCATGAGCTATTCTCATCTTGGAAACGTGAATCACCCTGTATAATGCTTATTTCTAATAATATCCACAATGTTATCAATTAAAATTATCTGCCATCTTTTATTATCAGTTAGTCATCACGGTTAGCATTATTGCAATTTACCCACAACTAATTTTGGTCTTTTCAACCAAAACTAATGTCTGTACGAAAGGTAGAGTCTGTAGAGTCAATGTCTGCACGAAAAAAACGTTAATTTTAGTTTCCTGCTTTAGCCAACATCAAATGAAAGTAAGGTGTACTGACTTGACCCATTTATCTTATTCACTACCTACGTGTAAAAGATGATGTTGCGCAAATATGCACTTTTGCATAGTTTTTGATTCCAATACAACGAACGTTTCGATAAGTCTTACCTCATTTTTATAGTTTCACCTCAAAACTCAAGACCGCCACAATACTTTTGTCACAAAACTACTAATCGACTGGAAATATTTATTGTGTTAGACGTTCCACCTTGCTTATCATTTTACTAATCATAGGAATAATCTTATCTTGTAGTAAATATTTGTTCAATGTAATTTTCTACATTCAAATAGTATTAAAGTTTATTTATTATTTTTGCAACTTTTATTACTTTTAAGTAGTAAATTTCGTTTTTGGAAAAGCATGTACAGGGTCCTATGCTATTGAATCAGTCTGTGGTAGCTCGAAATCTTCTGCCGTTCGGAATTTACCGAAAATATTTGTTGGGGGAAAAGTATAACAAATGTTAAATTTTTTAATAGATGCGTACTTTAAAATTATATTTCAATGTTTTTTAGGACTTTCTGCTCATCCATAGTCATTTTATGGATGATTAGTTATTTTCGTTGGTTCGACTTGTACGAAATAAATTAAAAACTCAGTACTCTTTAATATTTAAAAACAACTTACATATTTCCTAAGGGATAATGGTTAATACCATCAAATTAATTTCCAGAAGAATGTAGATACTTTATATTAGGAAAAAAAAATTATACGCTTACTTTGCAAATATGAAAATAATATTTCTTTATTTCAAAATTATGCCACAAAGTATGAAATGAATTAGTGCCAGTTTACAGTAAAAAAACGTTGTCATAGTCTTTAGGAATATATCCTTCTGAAGTGCAGCTTTCGATATCCATCAGAAATTTAAAAAATGCCTCTTTGAATGACTTGAACTTTTTAGTTTCCCTAATACTTTTCTCAAGGCTGTTGAAGGGTTATTGCTACTGTATGAACTTCCACATTCATACAATTTTAGTCTGTGTCGCAGTATCGCATATTTAACTGTTCTTATTAGACATTGACTTGGTGATTAGTATTGAACGCTGAAACACTATACGGGGTGTCAATTTGAAAACTTCCCACCCTTAATATCTTGCTTGCAGTTAGAAATATGAAAAATCCGAAAGACACTTCTATTTTATTTATAAGGGATACACTTTAAATACATATTTTTAGCCTTCTTGTTTCAACCCCCTAGGAGGGCAGATGTCACCCTTAGAATCTTATGTGGGAATGGGGGTCAAGGGGCACATTGTTTTAAAGGGCCTTCAATTCTCTTTTCAGTGGTATCCTACTTTGTTGCTTTTTGTCCAGGGGTTTCCGACTAATCGCGTTTCAGAGTTGCAGAAACAATTAAACTTTCCCGCATTACAATGTTGGTTGCCAGGTTAGTGTTTACATAAAATTCATTGCATTGGCTCTCCTTGCAGTACAAATTGTTGGAATTTTATTATGAAATTCTATAAATTGTACACAAAAAGGAAACAAAATATACACGTGCACTAGTGCGAAAAGTTGAATAATTATTGTCAATATAAAGTGAACAGAAAAAGTAATATAAAAAATACACGTGCGGATTGAGAGCGTGGATGGCGTACTGCACTGTACGATGATCCGTGCTGAACTGGCCTGGTCCAGGTTCTGCAAAACCTTTTGCAGGTATATGCTCTGAGTGTGCATCTCGTTTTTTTTCCAACACAAATGATTAGAAGAGTAGGTGACACCGTTAAAATCGTTGAATAACAGAAAGAAAATTTAGTTTAAACAATTGATATCTCAGTTATTGATTATTTTACTTCGACAAAAATAACTTTTTATTTGCGGAAGACAAATTTCAACAAAACACATGGGATCTATTTACGCTCTATCTTATCTGTTGTTCAAAATGTTGTCCATTTTCCTGTAAACAATAAGAACGTCTGTTCGAACTTCTCCATAACATTTCGGAAAACTTCACCGGGAATTGACCGACATTGTGCTGCAATTCGCCTTTTAAGATCATCAATATCAGCAGGTTTTGTCTTATAAACACTGGACTTTAGATGTCCCCACAGAAATAAAGCCTAAGGGTGTTAAATCAGGTGATCTTGGAGGCCATTCAATTGACCAATCCACCTATTCGGGAATATCTCGTTTAACCACTGTCGGGCCGGAAGAAAATAATGAGGTGGAGCACCGTCCTGCTGGAATGTTAACCAATCCTCCTGTAAAACTGAATTACCTTCTGCATCAATTTGGGTTTCTAGCTCATGCGTGATAAGAGGATCAATAGTCCCTTTAAGCATCTTAACGTACAGATCACCTGTCAAGTTTCCTTCAATAAATCAAGGACCAATAATGGTATTTCCAAGAATTCAAAAGAAATTCCTGGGTTCCAGTCAATATTATTGTTTATTATTTAGAACATTTTACAAATACGTTTCGGTGTCTTTCTCCACCATCATCAGTTTGTATGTATGGCTGTTTCTACCTTCTGGAATGGCTTGCCAAACTGATGATGGTGGAGAAAGACACCGAAACGTATTTGTAAAATGTTCCAAATAATAAGCAATAATATTGACTGGAACCCAGGAATTTCTTTTGAATTAAGTTGAAATACAGTCAGGAAAGTATACACAATGATTTCCAAGAATACCAGTCCAAACATTAAATTTTTGAGGATATTGTGTATGTCTTTCTCGAAAAATAAGCGGGTTTTCGTCACTCCAATATCGACAATTTTGTTTGTTAACATTTCCATTTAGAAAAAATGAACATTCATCGCTGAAACAGATATTCGGTAGAATATTGGGGATGGCGTTGACTTGACGACTCATGAATCCACAGAACTCTATTCTGCTATCAAAATTATCGTCATAAAGTTCTTGAAGTATCTGCCTTTTGTATGAATGATGTTTATGAATTTTCAGTGCTTTTCTTATAGTCTCGTGTGATATTCCTGTCTGTTCTGCTACTGTCCGCGAGGAGTTGGTGGGCTCTGCAGCAAATAATCCCAAAATCTCATTTTGAACTCATTCATTCATCACTCGTAGATTGTTTCTTTTTCTAATACTCACCGAACCAGTTTCGGAGAACTTTTTTACCAAATCCAGCACATATCTGTGACTGACTTCATGATTGCGATTTCTTTAATTGAAAACCAATACCGTCTTTTGTGCGCACTTTCTAACATTTCCATAAATGAAAATAATTTCAGTGCTTTCTTGAAAAGAATAAACTATTCTTACTCTTTATACACTTAATAAAAGTTATCACTGAACAGCCGAAGAAGCAAAAGCGAATTAACAATAATATTCCAATTTTGGCTACATCTTATAAATTTTCTGACCATGTTTTTTGGTTTAAAAACAACGTATATTTAGAATTTCTTTACAGAATTTAAAGGCTTTTGTGGAATTTCAACGATAAGACATCGAATGAATGCAAATTAACGAGTTACTCGTAGTACCATCGAAATGTTATTTACAAATAATTATTTTCAAATAAAGTTTGAAACGGTGCCACTCATGGGCATAGCGAGGAAGAAGCACGGGAGGGCCATGCCACTGAAAAGAGAATTGAAGGCCCTTTAAAACGATGTGTCACTTGACCCCCGTTCCTATTTAAGATTCTAAGGGTGACATCTGCCCCTCCTAGGGGGTTGGAACAAATTGATATATATTTAGCACTATATTATAAATAAAGCCGTTTAGTATTATTTTGTCATTTGATGTTGTTAAGGATAATATGTGTTTTAAGGTTTTATTCAATTTTTGAGGTATTTTTGTTTTTTTTTAACATTTTTCGAAATTTATCAAATTCGACTTTAAATTTTACTTCCTTAAGTTCTAGGCACCTAAAATATCAGACTTGAAGTGAAAACAACGGTTTCAAACGCATAAATTAGATATTCTTTTCACAAACACAGACTCAATCAATTCATTCATTCAATTTTTCATCAAACCGTGCTGCAATGAAGTGCGTATACTTTGTATATAATGACTTCGGAATATATCAATAAAGTGGACCGGAATATATTAATAATTATTTGGCATTTAAAGAAAATAACCATAATCTTGGAAAGTTCTCGGAAACTTAATCCTTACTGAAATAAAATGTGATTGTTCGAATCGTCTCTAAAATTATTTCCCTGACGTTTTCAGATATATTTCTGAAATAACGCGTTCTTTAAATATCTGAAATGTACCGGATAATACTGTATAAAGTAGTACACCCTGTATAGATTATATCATAAATTAGCGTGTAAACATGATGGGCCCTTCAAAACCCTAATGAAAGTGATAAAACCTAAACACTTGATTGCTTTTGGTTGAAACCGAGATAAGACACGTCTTATTGTGAAATAAGTAGTTCTTCAGTGTCTGTGAGGGGGACGTGATAGAGCTGAAAAATACCGAACTGTGTTTTATGCTAAGGGCCTCATTATTTCTGTAGAGATGCCCGCGTAAAGATTTGTGCAGATTAGACGATGTTTTGTATTCTTATGCGATACAATCTCTTAAAAATTCATTTATGTTTATTACAGTAGTAAGTCGTTTTTTCTAAGAAAAGATGCCAATAAAGTGTAAAAACCATTTCATGTTGGATATAATCCTGGACTGATAAATAAGGTAAACGTGAAAACTTGTCTAATTAATGAACCCTTAATAAGGAGGAATGTTAGTAGATACGCACAACTGAAATACCCATTCCAAATTAAACATTTCCAACAATAAACACAAAACAATTTCAGTCCACCCAAATTGATATTCATTACGTTCATTCGAAATGTAGCCGAAATTTACTGCCTCGCTTGTACACCGAACGCCAAATTAACCCTCTAATTCCTAAAATATCATCATTTAGTCGAATTATTATTGACATTATTGTTAATTTCGGGTTTAACAACTTTAATGAAACACATTGTTCAGTCAATTACTTCCTCAAATGCCGTTCAGGAAGCCTCAAACGTTGCTTTTACAAACTGTCTAAAGGCTCCACTTCGAACGTATATTTGCTCTGTTTGAATTAAGCACTCCGCACCAATCTAGATGCATGATAAAGGCATAAAAATTAATAAATAAAACGTACCTAGCTAAAATCAACTTTTTAAGTATAAGAAAAACTTGTGCTCTGGAAAGGTAAATGTTCAATGTTTTCACTGACGAGTACCATAGCAGGCAAGTGTGTTTGTAAGCGTATGCTGTTGGTTTTGTTGTAAAATCGCGTTTCTATCATTATTTTAAAATAAAAACATCCTAATAATACTCACTTAAGTTTCTTTAAGACTCCTCTTTCTTTTCAATTTCTTCCTTTGTCAAAAAATAGCTATAGCGACCTGATTTTCACTACCAGAAGCTAAAACGAGTTACATGATTTATTTGATCGTTTTTGGGTCATTTATTCAGATCAATTATTAATCGTTTATTGGGTTAACATGACTTAGGTGCACGAACATTTACAGTCGATTCTATAAAGTGCGAAACTGTTTTGTTTCGAGTAGAAATTTAAAAGTGAAAATTGTAGTTAAATTTATTCATTCCAATGTATTCCTGGGTTTCAGTCAATTTTATTGTTTATTATTTAAAATGTTACAAATACGTTTCGGTGTCTTTATCCACCATCATCAGTTTGTGTATATAGTTGCTACCAACTTCACATTTGACTGGTCACTCTGAGTGACCAATTTGTAACATTTTAAATAATAAACAATAAAATTGACTGAAACCAAGGAATACATTGGAATGAATTAAAGTACAGTCAGGAAAATATACAAAACGTTAAAGTTATTTCAACTTAAATAAGATTTTTAATTACTTAGAAGTAGGTATCATACTGACGACTTTAAATATAGATGTAATATTCAAAAATACGCAATTATAATATAACTTAAACTACAATTATTGTTTACAATTAAGACGCCGTTGTTCTCTGTAGAACATACAAAATTTTAATTTATTATTTCCACCTGATTCGGATGTATATTAACACATCTGAATACATTGTTATTTATTAAAATTACCATACATTTCAATAAACTACCACCATCTTGTAGTTTTGAAATAAAATAGTAGTAGTAAACATCTTTATTTCTAAAAAAGGCTATCGACCTATCGGTCTTTCTGCCCTTCTTTAATACATGTAGTCTTAATCTAAATAAAAAGCAAAGATGAAAATTCTCTTATTCTAGGTTAATAATTTTATTAAATAAACTTTCCAATTCTAACGACAAGAAAAATTATTTTATTGTCCAGTAGTCAGTTGCGTTTGTAAGTGTTCGAGTAGCGTTGATGTAGGGAAACGGAAGCGGGATTGTCTTGTTGGTCTTGTAAGACAAAGGGGATTCAGTATGGTCCAGTTGTAGGGGTTGTTTGTCCATTTTGTCTGTAGCTGTATGAGTCTTTCCGAGATCTTTGTCATGTTTGTGCGTTCGTATAGTAGTTGGGTGGGGGGGTTGTGTAGTGGGTTTTGGGGGTGTCTTATTCGTGTTTTTAGTCTTAGTGCAATTTGTTCTGTTGTTTGTATATAACGTTTTGTCCTTTCTGTTCCGTTGGTCATGAGTATATGTCCAAAGTCTAGGATTTGTCACAGTCTAGTGTTTGTGCTAATTCCTCTGTCTTTGTAGGTTAGTGATCGGAAGTGTTTTGTTCTCTTTATTGTTTCTGCCCTGATGTTTCGTATGTGTTTAGTGAATTTAAGTTTGTGGTCAATTGTGATTCCAAGGTATTTTACGTCGTTTTTGGGTTGTGTCGTTTGGCCGTCTGCAGTTATTGTAGGGGAGTCAGCGTTGAGTCTGTGGTTTGTGAGCAGAAGTTGGTTTTTTGACGCGTTTGGTGTTAGTCTCCATTTATAAAACCATGTCATTGTGTTGTTTGTTAGTGTTTGGAGTCTTTGAGCTTTGAGTGGAGTTGGTGTGTGTAGTTTGTATAGTTTGTATAGTAAGCCTCTATGCCAGACACTATCAAAAGCTTTGTTAATGTCCATAAACAGGCAAGCTGTCTTTCTGTCAGTTAGGTGGGTTGTTTGTATATTGTTAGTCAGAGTGACGAGTGGGTGAATAGTCGAGTGCTGATGTTTGAATCCGAACTGATACGATGGTATGTACTTTCCGACCAGTTTTCCCAGTCGCTGCCTTATTATGTATATATATTCCAATCACTTTTTCAAGCTGCTGCTTCATTATGTATTCAAAAATTTTGCTTAGTACTGGAAGTAGTGTAATTGGTCTGTAATTGCTCGGTTGTGTATTGTCCAGTCCATTTTTGGGTATAGGGATTATTAAGCCGTTTTTTCATGTTTTTGGAATTATGTTATTTCTGATGCAGTTGTTCAATTCAGTTCGGATCAGTTTGTGTGTTTCTTGAGTTAGGCTTTTCAGGAGTTTTGCCTTTATTTTATCTTTTCCCGGTGCTGTATTTTTGATATGCGCTACGGCTTCATCGTACTCTGTGTCTGTGGTCAGTTTGTAGGTTTAGTTTGGTGAGCTGTTAAAATAGTTCAAGTACCAGTTGTTGATCAAGTTCCAGTTGTCATTGTCGAAGTTAGGGTTTGTTGATATGCTGAAGGCCCTTTGATAGTGTCTGACGAACGCCTCAGCTTTGTCTTTGTCTGTGTACCGCTCAATTCCGTTTTCGTCAATTGTGTCAGTAGTGTTAGTTTTTTTGTAATGCGCTAGTTTGTTAATTTTTCGCTAGTATGTTTTGCCTTTGTCTTTTTGTATTTCTTTACATGTTTCTAGCCATTTGTCTTGTCGGTATTGTCCAATCAAGGTTTTAATGTTTCTGTTAAGTTGGTTCAATGTCTTTTTTAGGTCGTTATTTTGAGTGTTTGTATATAGTCTGTACAGTTCTCTCTTTTGTTTTATGAGTCTCAGTATGAATTTGGGTAGTGTATGTCGGTAGAAAGCATTTTTTATTTCGGGGCTAAATTTTCGTAAGGCTAGTGAAAGTTGTTGTTGTATGGTTTCTATTGAAATGGGCTGTGCTTGCGATTGAATGTAGTCATGTATATGTTGTTTCACTTTGTCTATGTCAGTCTTTGTTAGGATTAACTTTTTCTCTTCAGGAGGTGTACTGGAGGTAGGTTGCGTATGTTGTAAGTCTATGTTAAACGTAACAGCCGGGTGGTCGGATCTAAGTTCGTTGGTTAAGTTTATTAGGTCAATATTAGCCCTTTACTACAGTAAGTACCACTGCCAACTATCAACAATATCGGCAAAGAGATTGTAAAGTTATTTTCGAAAAACTGTATTTTTAATACCAACACCTTGTATATTGAAAAGGAAGCATTTCCGGTCTTATACTTATATAAACTTTTGATATTAAAATCACTAGAAAATCACCTGCTCATGTTTCTATAAATAACACCCTGTATGTAAAAAAGTGTTGTATACGTTTGAGACTCCTTTGACGATTTTAAAAATTAAATCAACATATGAAGAGCTAATTTGTACAATTTTCTTCTCGTTTTGGACCGTTTAAAAAAAAACCCTAAAACAATCATCATTTTATGAATATGTTCGTGATTAATTCTTCAATCTTCAATGTTTCCTACTCAACACTCAAACTAATTTATATGGCTTATAAATAAAACAGTTTTCCTTTACTATCTTATTTTTAAGACGCTTTAAAAAAAGCAATAATAAATTTGGATTATCATAAAAGTGAATTTGATTTAATCAGTCTAGTCTAGTTATGTCTTTAACGAGTTTATCTGAACATTTTTCTCAAAGTTTAACGGCGTGTTTTAATTATCAATTATTTTTACTAGCGTTTGTGACTACACAAGTGACCAGAAATGCATTTAAATTATAAAAAATCGAAAGCAATTGAAAAACCATTGAATTTGAAAATAATAATGATAAAGTTTATAGCTCTTATAACCGAAAAACCTAAAAGCGGATTCAATACAATATTGCACTAGGCATCAATCAAACTCTTCAAAACTTTCCCCATTAAATAATTTCTAATGCTTAAAATTCTGAAAGAGGCCTAGATATAGACACAATTTAAATCACACGGTATTGTTTATTGGTGCAAACTGTCTGCACTCAGTATCATCCACCTATCCCAAGCTGATATATCAAAGTTTACTTCCACAACTACACCGCATATTGTCTGCTAAACGGGCAATTTGGGCCTGAATCCCGTTTACCACCCTCCGAATCCCTTGACGGGGTTGGTGAAGCCGAGTCGTGATTGGTCCGTGCAAGCCACACCCTTGGAAATGTTGCCGAGCAACACAAATCCAGTCGTTAAAGGGATTTGTATCTCAGGTTGTTAGGTAAGGGAAGCATTTGAGAGCCCCATACCAGGTAGACTCGTTTATTCAGATAATTATGTTTGCATGGCATAAAAGTCAAAATTGCTGCTGGATTAAATGATTGCGGAAGTAGTTTGGAAATTTCAAATTATACATTAAAAATTTGTTTTCAAAATGTTGTGCGCTTTAGAGTGCGGTTCTCAAGGGTTATAATAATGCTGGACAAATCTCATATTTAAATGGCTTTGGCGGAAAACTCAAAACACGTTTTGTATATTTTGAAGGTCCATTTTTTCTAACTGGAGAAATAGCAATAAAACACTTATGTATAAGGGAAATAATTTTTTGGGCAAAATAAACATTAAAATTTTTGAGCTTGGCATATTTTTTAGTTATCTATTATTCAACTTCAATTTTCTAAAGCATTTGACTTTGTAAATTACTTTGGAAATTAATTGGATTTACTGACGGATACGTTGCTCACTTTGGATCTCACTTTTGCCAGCACGATTAGTTATACCAAATTAATTCAGGGTGGAAAACAATTTGCTGCAAAGTTGTTAGATCTGATAATTCCTCTTCTTTAACACAAAATTTAGCAGGCATTATTTTTCATCTTACACCGAATTGTTTTATTTAAATCAAAGATCCTATGATTTGTTACAGTTTACTTGTGCACTGATGTTTAAATTATTAATCAACACATTTTCATAAGTTTATCAATATGCACCAACTTGAACTAAACATTTTTTGAAGTGAAAAAAAAACATTTGAAATTAATTAATTTGTACATTAGACATATTGCTTTTGGTTGCTTAGATTTTCAACTTATTTATCATCTTTATTTCGTTATTTTTGACAAATGAAAAATGTGCAAATATTAATTTTTATTGATGACAGTCAATTTTTCTTTAAAATGGCTCAGATGCGTAGTGATGAGCAAAGCAAGACCAAGACCAAGACTTGCATGGTCTTGGTCTTGTTCTTGTTCTTGCATACATAGTCTTGGTCTTCCACATCAACGGCAGTCTTGGTCTTGATCTTGGTCTTGCAGCAAGAGTCTTGCAAATCTTGCAAGTCTTGCTTTAACATTCGCCGTAAAATTAGTCAAAATTTATTTTAAAATTACTACAATAATAATTAAATTAAAAGATAATACAATACGAAACAATTTAAAAAATCTCAGACTATTTGCTATTTTAATAAATTTAATTATTGGGTAATTCAAAATTGTTGACCCGTAATTTTTCTTTGTCTATTAAGATTCAGAAGATCTTCATCCAGAAGTACATATTCTAACGAAAGTACAACCACATTGACATATCTACAGTAATATGTAGATATTTAAATATTTTAATTGGGCTTATATAATTTTACTGATGGAAAACAAATTCAATTATTAATAATGCACATGATTCGTCGCATGGTTAATTTATAATTTATGAGCTTTTTAGGAGTTTCTGTTAAGACTTAAAGTCACCCAATAGGCAAAGCCACATTTCGACAGGTTCGGTCTATTCTCGAGTAACATATGTGCATAAATTATCCATTGTTAGGATGTTTTAAAATCCACCACCCGCGAGCTGCCGAGACGACAAAAACGGTAATTTCGGAGGAATGCCTTATGATATTCCAAGAAGGGTTTTGGAAACCTTGGATTGGATATGAGCCGTTCTCTTTGAAATTGGTGAAAGTTCGGTCTATTTTTTAGGAACATATCTATTGTAATAGGCCTGGGTGACACAGTGGATTTTCAAGTATTCACACAGCGACACCGACACAGCTTGCCGTATTGATACATTGGTGATTGGCCACATTTCGTTTTGTTTAATCGTTTTCTGCCGGGGTAACCCATGCTTAAAAACCAAATATTAATACGAGCCGCATGGTCTTGCGAGACTCTTGCAGAAGTCTTGGTCTTGCAGGCATGGTCTTGGTCTTGGTCTTGTTCTTGCATACCAGTCTTGGTCTTGGTCTTGCAAACCAAAAGCAGTCTTGGTCTTGCTTTTTTTGCAAGACCAAGGCCCAGACTGCACGACCAAGACTAGTCTCGCTTATCACTACAGATGTGTATGTATACATTGCTATTCCTCAGTCCCACATAGAACTTAGAAACAAAATAATTTCATTTACACAACTGAAAATTTAGATCATTTTGTATGTGTGATATATTTCTTTTTTAACTGATCAAAGTGTGAATTCGAATATCTGTGGTATGATTCCATACAACACTTTAAAGCCTCAACCAAGTGTGTTATTAAAATATATAAAAATTGCACTAGAAATAAATTCACAGAACTTTATATCTAAGCCACTTATCAGAGTTTCAAAATTGCTTTGTATATTTCTATTCTGGAATTTTGTGCATTCAGTCGAATTTCCTGGAATTTGTTGGAAAAATTTAAAGATTTTCCTGGCTCATAGCGACTGTACAATGAAGGAAAAACTTCCATCAGAAGAATTTTTTCAGACTGGCCTATTCTTTGATAAAGTTTTTATATGAATGTATTTGAATGAATATTAAAACCTATTTAAATTTAATTTAAAATGTGATAAAACTGATAATTGAGTTTAATAAAATCGAAAGTGCAATTGGTAACTGTTAGCATAAGTATTTTAAGTTTATGTTTATTGCATGAACATGTTATTGAAACCAAGTCTAAAATAAACAAAGTATTGTAAAGTAAAGTAAAGTATTGAAAGTAAGTTGATTTATCAGTTTTATTTTGAACAAGAAACTTCTCGGTTATTTGTTTTCGGCTTGTGTAATGTTCGGCTTCATAACTTTTTATAAAAAGTGTGTTTTCTGAAACAATTAATTAGGAGCAATTCAAGAATTCCATTTCATCTGCAAAGTTATGAAATGTTTTGATTCAGCTACTTTGTAACTTTATGATATTATACGTTCCAAATCTAATAAATTATTGGTTAGATAATGCAACGCGCATATTTATTATGTTTGATCAAATAATATAATATTAATTAGATTTAATTAAAAAAGATGTACTAGAAAATAACTTTTTTGTTTGAATTTTTGGTTTCCGGATTCTGTGTGAGAATTGAATACTCACGCACTTAAGCTCTTAATAATCTCCATTATGTTTGAAAACCGCCCAAAATGTCTTAGGTAAACTGATTAGAGCACTAAAATGTGATCAAAGCAAGCCACCCACCCATTCGCCTTTATTGACAACAACCCCCAATGCGCTACACAATAGAGCATGCCGCCTTAATAAAGTTACGATGCTAAACACGATTAGCCTTCATCAAGTCTATTAGGGCTTAGATTTGGTCCTTTTTGTCCCGGAAGACATTGTTGCCAATATTAATGAGCTTCAGCGCTCAATTTATAAATTGTGTAATAAGACTATCAATTTGTTTCATTAATGGTATCTACAGGGTCTTGCAGTGAAAGCTAGCATTTTTCTGAGTTCTGGTTCGTTCTGGGTAGTTCCTTGCAAAAATGCTTTCAAAGGTGAACCAATTTACTTAACGTTAAGGATTATCGCAAAAACAGTAGAGTACACTCATATGCAACTTAACTTTTTTAACCTTCTGTATGTCTACAGCGTGCTAGTAAATAAGTGCTACAAAGTTCAGGGGGTGATTCCGCATGAAAATATATTATTCATACGTCCGCAAATTATTCGTTTTCCAAGATACGGGGTGTTAAAGTTTTTGTCAGAAACTGACGATGTATTTATTGCTTTGAAACCGGTCGAGATATGAAGTCATAGCGCATTTGTTGACATGCAATTAAAAATGTTATCTTCATCAATGCCGAGATATGAGGTCTACCCTACACTCTTGACGTTGAAATCCAAAAAAACGTTTTTTTTTATTCAACTGGGAGCATGGCAAAATTTAAGAACTTTTGCATTGTTTCACTTTTCACCCTGTAGTAACTTTATCTGAAATATTTAATTATTGCAAATAAACGGGCTGACAAAAAGAGAACTGGACTAGATAACTCTTCAAACAGAACTCAAATTGCCCCCAGAAATCAGAACTTAGACAGTCCGAAAGTTTGGATAAGTTTGGCCGTGTACCGTTTATTTGGTTGAGCAGTTTAAAAACACAATGGACGGAAAAGCAAAAGGAAAGAGTGTTCAAGCAAGAAAAAGAACATCCTGGCTTAAAGACTGATATGGAGAAATATCAACCGATGTTCTCAGAGCAGCTACAAATAAAATTAGAAATATCTTGATGATATACAACCTCTGACGAGGAGACGGAACTTAAAGAAAAAGAACAACAATAATAATACATCCTCAAAATCCACTATACAGTTTTTCTATTGTATAAACATGACAAGGATAACCGAAAGATTGCCCCAAATGCAAATAAAATGGAATAGCATCTCTCATAATTGGACCATACTGAATCATCTTTGCCTTACAAGACACACCAGACAGTCCCGCTTCCTCTATCCAACAACTCAACAAGTCGGACACTACGGACTAACCGGTTAAAATAACTAAAGGTTGTAACATTCGAAGAAGCTTATATTTTAGGACTGATAGATTTTTTACATATGTACATGCAAGGGCAGACAGACTGATTGGGTAGACAACTTTTTTCTTAAGCAAATAAAATTGTATCTTGGTATCAACCATTTCAACGGGATGATATTTGTTTTTGTAAAATGAAACTTGAGAAAATGCTCCTGCATATTCAGACATGATGAGAATACCTTAAGGCTCTATTCCGATCTTCTTCCAATTCGTGCATTCTGGCATCAGTTTGCCACAAGAAAGTCGGAGCGAGGTAGGACCAAAGAACATACCTGTATCGTACCTGTTGCTGTGTTTCGTTTGTGTTTGTTAACATTTGGGTCCTTATGTGTCCCTATTGAGCGAGATGATGGGAACACAGACAATATATATTTCATATTATTGCAGGGTTAATAAATATGTTTCGTTCATCAAGGATCTTCATCCCCGACCTGGACATCAACCAACTAATAGCAACATTAACTTAAACGACTCTTTAAAGTTCACACAGTATTTTGTCTCTTAGTCAACTCAGGTAATATTCGCGTAAGAAGCATTCGCCGGTAGAAAATTTACTTTATTCACAATATATATAATAAAATTTAAACATTAACCGGGAGAAAATTGCTGAACGCGACATTAACCAGGTAATGTTAATATATCTGAACTTCTTACGACATTAACATTATATTTGTGTTAAACTCGAGATTAACCGGTTAATGTCGAGGTTAGCCAAATTCGAAGGTTAATCGTAACATATCCATCAACATCAGAGCCCGAGAAATTGCACCCCGTCCCTCTTGGAAATAAAATAATTGGTCATTCGAAGGTTGTTTCTTTAGCAAACGATTTGAACTTGTCGGCAATTTAAAGTGCTACAGTCTACTTGCTCTACACCTCGACACACCCCAGAACGACAAAATCGAGATGCAATTGTCCCCCGAACTTTAAAAGCTCGAAACTTGCTTCCCCGATTTAAGGGTAGCAAACTGGAAAATGGGGCGGTAACTCGCGCGATCATGTTCGGGTTTGGGGAAATATTGGCCAGTTAGCGTTTGGCGTTTGGTTTAACCGATGTAGCAACATCTAAGAAGTCAAGTCAGTTACTAAAATATCGTGCAATATAATATAAATAATGGTCAACACTAATTTTAGTGTTTGGTGACAGAGTGAGCAGTGAATTTTGTGGTTGACTGTGGCGCAAAAAAATTAGAAAAATGAACCGCAAAGAATATGGCCAGGAGACCACTAATCTAGTCCAAAGTAGAACGAGTTTTTTAATTGAAGACATCTTGTATCGGCAGAAACAAGCCGAACATCCAGAGAGTGAAAATGCTTATTCAAACTACTCTCCAAAACCGCGACCTCTGGAACATTCTTCAAGAGCATTTCATGCACCATCGAAAATTCATGAACTGAACAGGAAAAGTGAAGAACCTGGTTTATATTCGAATAACTCTAATACTAAAGACTTTGTGGCTCCGCATGGGTATTTCCAAACGAATTTGGTCCAAGGGGGAGCAGTGCCAGGTTTTCAAGTGCCTGAAAGTGGTTACATTCAAGTCATGGGCGCTTTAGGTGCTTACTTAGGAACCCCGTATAAGAATATGGGAGATCCTTACTTTTTAACACAAGGTCGGAAATTTTAATTGTACTTATTTATGGGGGTTTAACAAGCTTCTTGAGCTCTATCATTTTAGTTGCTTTGTTAGTTTCTGAATTAGTTTAGTCATGAAAACTCACCTGAGTAAAATGCATATGTGGTTGGTGCAGATATTTAATTGTAATTGCGTATTTTTACATGCCGATATTAGTTAAATTTTCTAATTGCACATGGGAATCGCCTTACGGCTTTACAATTGGCAATATGTTTTACATGTTTTCCCGAAGTTTAGTCTAGAAACAATCACGGAAGTAACATCTAGCACAACTATTACAATTTTTTTTATTTATTAAATTTTTGTTAGAATTATACCAAGATGGACGTGTAGGTATATGAGGAGATACTTATTTATGACGGAAAGGTTGCACATTTGGGATTTGCTACTTAAAGAAACCTTCATATTCTACTTACTTTTCTCAGTCTGGCGGTGTTAATATTATTACAATAACTCCTTTTACATTTTTAAAATTAGCAACTGAATTATTTCTAAAAATTATCCGAGTGCGAATCCTTTAACTGGTTCATTACGTTTGTATTGTTGTCAAAAAAACCTCTAAAAACGATAGAAATACCTTTAAATATATACTTTTTTACAGGAAAATAATGCCTTCAGAAATAATATTTTAAAAGACCTACTTCTAACATTTTAGTTATTAACTTCCTTACAAATATAACATAGTTCTATGGTGAGATCGAAATTGCACTACTCTTTCAAACAGCTACAATATCCTCTTTGTTGCCACTTTTATTTCGATTTTCCTTATTTTGTTTCTTTATTTTACATTTGTTGTATAAGTAAAATGTATATCATATTGTCAGGTAGGTACCTCAATTAAATAATTGCGTCATATTATATAATATATTGTTTTTTCATTTGTTCCTGCCTTTAATTTTTTAAATGTTTATTTAATTGTATATTATGTATTTATTTTTATAGTAAAGCGAATTGCAGGGCCGAAATCAAGCTCTCAGAGATTCATTTGTACACCCAATCAACGAAATTTAAAATAATTGACCTGTTTTTTACTGAATGATTGATTACTGATGATTGTAAGAATAAATTAATTTATAAAATACTGGGGGTCAATGAAGCTGATCAAGTATTTAGATTTAAAATTGAGGACTTTTTTAGAGTAAGCAAACTAATGATTGTACACAAGTTATTTTCGTTTATGTTGACGCTTTAATCGAATTTTGTTTGTTGCAGGTATACCGTTTCATCACACTCTTTTTGGTAGTTCTGCCAGTGAAATATCCCTTAATGCACTGAAGCATTGTAGGAGGAGAAAAGCTAGAACAGTGTTTAGTGATCCGCAACTGACAGGTATGCACAAAAAATATGTTCATTTTTATGTATTCAGTTGTTATTCATTTTCTTAAATTTTACTTTTTTATAAAAAATACTGTTGAAAAGTGTTTATTGTAATCCAAGTTTACAACTTTATTAGTATAGCAGATTCAAAATGAATAAGTTAATTAGTTTTTGAAAGTATTAGGGTGTCTGCCGAGTAACGGATTTGCACTTAAAAAAGTAAATTGCAAGCTGATTTTTTTGAATTCGTTGCTGGAAATCACCATGAGTTAATTCCTTTTTGAGGTTTTCAGGGGTTAATTATTTTAATTATTACTTTCGCTACACAAACCTGATCTAAAAAAAATTACAAAATATATTGTAAACATTGATTCTTAAAATTGCCAAGTTAAAATGCATTTATCATTCATTAAGCAGAATTTATTTTAGATTTTCAAGTATGAACAATTTTTTGCTGACTGATTTATTTCTTAATTATTAATTTAGCAGGTTACAATAGTTTTTCCAATAAACCAATGTTTTTCAATTATTTTGTAGACATATTGAGGAAAGCGCACAATAAATGATAATGAAAGGGAGTAATGAAAAATATAAGCGCACTATATATTATACTGAAAGGGAGTAATGAAAAATATAAGCGCACAATGTATGATAATTTATATGCATTCAAACTACATTGGAATACTTAAAGTCTGCCTATGTAGGTAAAAAGTTATTGAAAATATAAAAAATTGTCATTTATATGAATGCATTCGTTTCAAATTATTATTAGTAATTGAGGTTATTGAAGAAATTAAAATATAATAATAAACAATTTTTATTATTCTGCATTTAAATCTGGTCATCAATTTATACGATATTTTCCATATTTTAATTGCCTTTCTTTTTTTTTCTCATATTATCTATGCAACTCTACAGATATAAGTCAACTGCAGTGGTTTCCTAGGAAAATCAAAGTGTATATTTTTCTATTCTTTATTTTCCTCACTTTTTAATATAAAATAAATCCAGTGAGAAAAGATAATCGAGAATCTTTTCAGGATATATATGTTTAATTTGTTTGGAATTGTGTGAATTAATAATTCAAAGACTGGATAAGTGGGTGATTTCTAAATCAAATCAAATTAAATGAAAATATGTTTTATTGCCACAGAAAGTTTTTTAGAAAAATATTTTATGAAAAAATGAAACTGATAATAAATAACACTGATAAAAAACTATACGAAACACTAAACATACAAAAGTGATCATGACTACAATATAAATCAAGAAAATTACTGTACCATCTAGCAACATCCTAACAAGAAAGTGCAAATCTGTTTCTCCTATCGCAAGCAGAACGTACCATCACGTTCTGCCCAGTTGGTAAATATAATATAATATACAGGGTGATTCACAACCTTATGAACACAGAGCAGGGGCATGTAGAGGACCTCAAAACAAGTCGAGTTGCCATTTAAGTTTTTTTTTGTCAGGACCATGGTTAACGATCTACAAGGTGTTAAAGTTAAAAAAAATATTGGCATTTTTGCTTTAACTCCTACAGTTTATGGGATATTTTGCTCAAATTCTTAACGTAGGCTACTGTTTAGACCCTCTACCCGTAGAAATTCTACAGGATGTTTTTTTCTAGTGTCATACCCCCCTTTTACCCCGCGAGATTTTTATTGGTGCGTCACTGAGTTCGATCGAACATACAAACATGTATGTAACAACCACATAAACTATAGGATTTAAAGAGATAATACCAATATGTTTTAAAAAAACACCCTGTATCTTAATTTAACTGTTATCGTTAACCATCGGCCTGAGAAAAAAAAACTTAAATGGAAACACGACTTGTTGTGAGGTCCTCTACACTCCCCTGCTCTGTGTCCATAGGGTTGTTAATCACCCTGTATAAATGAATAATAATAATAATAACACTACTAAATTTCTGGCTTGTATGCACCTCGCATTCGAAGTTAAAATATGGTAGCCATATAGATAGTTCCAAAGTAAGAACCTTTACTAAGGGTTTTCCTTAGGAAAATTAAAACTCAACACTTTTGTTTTTATAACATTTTGACAAGTTTTTACAGTAAAATTTTTTGTTTTCGGGAACATAAGCACTTGACATCATTAAAAAAACAGGCAATTAGCCAAATCTAAACAAAATTTTAAAAAAATTCCGAAACTAACAAAACTCAAATGCATTCAAAATGAGTCTAGAAGACCATCAAGCAGAATCAAAATACAGATTGAGGAAATACGGGCAATTAGCCAACACTAAAAACTAACTAAAACTAAACTAACAAGAAGTTAAAAAAATTGCCGAAACTAACCCAAAAACCTGCAAAATGCACATAAAAAAAAGTAAAAGCAGCAAAGAAGTAGTGAATTCCAATGAGTGAAAAGTGGTAGAAACCCGCATTTTTTCATGAAGCACCACCCTAAAACGCCGTTAGAAATGGGATTATCTATAAGGTGAGTATATTGTTAACTTCGAATGGGAGGAGCGTATAAACTGAAAAATGACCTGCACCTCTTTCAATACTGCGAAGCCTGAAATCGCTCTATAAAATATACCAGTTATAAAAATACATTTTTCATTTTAAATAATTTCCATCGATTTTCCTAAAAGGGTATTTCAAGACTACCTAATTGTACCTCCAAGTACTTGTAAGAACAAATTTTTTCTCAATTAAAACTACCGTTTCTCTTGTGTAGGATTAGAAAAACGCTTTTCGGCTCAACGTTACCTCTCAACGCCTGAACGAGTAGAATTAGCGAACGCCTTAAGCCTGAGTGAGACACAAGTGAAAACGTGGTTTCAAAATCGACGAATGAAGCACAAAAAACAAATGAGAAAAATGCAAGAAGAGAAAAACAGTGGAGGTGGGAAGAAGATGGACATTGGAGATAAAAGCCGAACGAGTTCCGGCGGTAAGTTAAAAGTGCTTTTTAACGCTTTTTTGTTGGTTCATCTCAATGAATTTGAAACTTATGCGCTAAACTTTCCCAAACAAATCATATAGATTTTTACGTTACGCGCCAACCCTGATATTCAATTATCACGTTAAACAATAAAACACAAATTTGGTTATAAGTTCCCGCAGACAATTAGAAACCAAACACTCTCTTAATTGGCAAATCAACGTCATCCCGACGAGTTGCTGAAGGTCGTCTATTCTCTATAATACTATTTTAATGGACTCCCGAGGGACTTGTTAGATACGAGCACCGAGGCATCCTTCGAGGATTTTATTCCACATTCTTAATCCGATTTGCTTGTTCAATTCTGTCGTTGATCGCCGACCCTATCGGATTATAAAAGCCCAAAAATCCGTCTTGATGACAATAATTATAATGTTTTGTTTCGCATTATGTTAAGTAATATTAATGAATTTAAATTACTGAGTTAATAACAGTTTAATCATATAATCATTGGCTCATTAAGCTTTTCTGCCGCACAAAATAATTGAATCCTTCGGAATTCCTAAATGTATTGAAGAAGCGTATTTGAAAACTTTTGAATAACACACTTTTCTTCTACAATTTATTGAAAGATATGATAACAGTTGATGGCCTAAAGAGCTTGGCCTGCGATGGGTAATTGAAACACGTTGTATAAAATAAAGTTATCTTGAAAAAACTGGAGATGAATTGAAATTGAACAATTTTGTTAGAACTTAGAACTCAATTAATCGGTAAAAAGGAGTGTTTTTTATATAAAAAACTAGCTGACCCGGCAAACGTTGTATTGCCATATAAATTATTCCTAGGGTTATTTTAGTAGAAAAAAGTTACTTATCTTATTGTCAATGTGTGGGGATGTAGTATACAGGGTGAGTTTTTTTCGATGACCAGTACAGGGATCTTCAGAACTAGAGCAGTTACGAAGAATGTCAAATGGACAAAGAATTGTAGTTTTGCATGCTCTACTCGAAACCAATTTTATTTTTCTAAAATTTGACAGCTGTCAAGAGATATTTGGGAAAAACTTATTTATGGTAAATTTTTAAATTACTCCTAGTTCCGTTGATATTAATTTGACAGGAAAACATTAAATAGAAAACTTGTAGGAAAGTGAATTCGAAAGAAAATGGCATAATACATTTCTCCAAAATAACTGTCATTTTTGACATATGACACAAGATTGTTGAGTTTTTTAAATGGCAACCATACTTGATTATTACTTTACCGAATAGAGCATTTTATTACGATTTCTGTGATATATCACATGGTTAGGTTTTTTTCGAAAATAAAGTGTGTGCGAACAATTTATACTTTTTCAAATTAGCTGATCGAAGTTAGCTATGGAAAATAGTATAAGACATACAGCATTGTTTCCATAGTAACAAATAATAACAGTATGCTTCAGTATTTATTTTGACAACTACGTTAAAGTTGGCAATAACTTTATTATAATTAAGACGGCTGTTCATTTAAAGTGTTTATTATAAAAATCAAATCATACCAATAATAATTAAAATTTAACTCTAGAAACTTTAATTTTTATTGTAAAACATTTTCAAAAAGTCCTCCATTATTATCAATGCAAACATTGCAACGCTTAAAACTGAATAAGTTGCTTTTCTTGCGGAGCGACCATCAATATTTTCAAATGCTCTAACAACAGCTTCTTTAAGTGCATTTAAATTGGAATATTTGTTTTTGTAAACTGTGTTTTTTACGGCTCCCCACTAAAAGAAATCCAAAGGGGAAAGACCCGGTGATCGAGGTGGCCATAAACAGGGCCGTTTCGTCCAATTCAAGCCCCGGGAAATGTTACGTCCAAGTGATTTCGCACTTGGGAAAAATTATGCGGAGGAGCGCCATCATGTTGAAATCATTGCACATTACGCCATGTTTCTAAATCTAAGTCGTCCAACTTAAATCCAGGTTAATCCGAAGGAATTGAAGATACCGACTCCCATTTAACGTGCCTTCAAAAATAAATGGTCCAAGAGTTTTTGAACCTACCATTCCGCTCCAAACGTTAAACCCAAATTTAATTTTTGGTCTACTTTGCTCAACGTGGTGGGGATTTGTTTGATTCCAAAGATGTTCATTGTGCCGATTAAACATACCACAATTTGTAAATCGAGTTTCATCGGTCCACAATATTTTATGAGGGAATTGGATGTCTTGTTGGCATTTGTTTCGGAACTATGTACAAAAATTCACACGCAGCTTCTCATTCCCTGGATGTAAGGTTTGGGATACTGATAATTTATACTGATGGAATTTGTGTTTTTTTAAAACTCTCATCACGGTTCTTTGGGAAGTCCCGGATTCTGCTGCGATCTCTCTGGTTGAAGTCTGTGGATTCTGGCTTACAATGGCTAAGACATTAACCTCCACAGCTTCATTTATTACTTTATCTTCATTTCTTGGCTGCATAAAACTTCAATAAGTGCCTAAATTCTCGTATAATCGCTTGAATGTTTTAAAGGACGGTTGAAGACGGTCAAAATACTTCTCAAAATAGTAATCAGAGGCTCGTCCAGCATTTTTATCACATCTGATCTAGGTTTCAATCATGTCGGGCTTTTCTTGATTGAAATAATCGATTTTTACAATAAAACTAACTGAGATTTCTAAGTTGAATTTAAACTTGGATCGTTTCGTATATTTTCCTGACTGTACTTTAATTCATTCCAATTTATTCCTGGGTTTCAGTCGATTTTATTGTTTATTTCAATTAAATAATACATTAATTTTTACATTAATTAATACATTTAATACTTAAAATACATTAAATAATTTATACATTAAATAATACATTTTAAATAATAAACAATAAAATTGACTGAAACCCAGGAATAAATTGGAATGAATTTAAACTTGGATGTCAAAAATTGAAAGGTGGTGTTATTATCTGTTGCTATGGAAGAAATGCTTTGTCTTATACTATTTTCCATGGCTAACTTCGATCAACTAAATTGAAAAAGAATAAATTGTTCGCAGACACTTTATTTTCGAAAAAACCTAACGATGTGATATATCACGGAAATCGTAATAAAATGCTCTATTCGGTAAAGCAATCATCTAGTATGGTTGCCATTTAAAAAAACTCAAATTTGTGTCATATGTCAAAAATGACAGTTATTTTGGAAAAATGTCTTATGACATTTTCTTTGGAATTCACTTTCCTACAAGTTTTCTATTTAATGTTTTCCTGTCAAATTAATATCAACGGAACTAGGAGTAATTTAAAAATTTACCATAAATAAGTTTTTCCCAAATATCTCTTGACAGCTGTCAAATTTTAGAAAAATAAATTGGTTTTGAGTAGAGCATGCAAAACTACAATTCTTTGTCCATTTGACCTTCTTCGTAACTGCTCTAGTTCCGAAGATCCCTGTACTGGTCATTGAAAAAAACTCACCCTGTATATGAATGGAAGAGGCATGGAGCGCGATGGAATGTCATTTGATGAGATGTCATTTGGAAGCATGAATTGAATGTTTGAATTGACTTCAGGAACAGGTTAGAATCTGAATCCGTGCCGATAAGTAAACCGTTCAATGGCTCAGGTGGTGTTTCAATTGCTGGTAGTTGCACCTTTCCTGACGCGCAACACATCCCGGCTGTCTCATTTTTAAATTTAAGAGCATTACAATGCGGGCATTCCTTATCCATAGCACCAATTACCACTTTTGGATGAGCATTGTATTGAATATCGGGCTCATACTGGAATCTTAAACGCAGAATGAATCAGATGTAATTGATCGATGTACCTGTTGGCGTTGTTGACCATTTGCTCTGCGTTTATTAACTATAAAGCGGCGTGCTTGTCTTTGTTGCAATCTTCTTCGTTCATTTCGTGCAGCTCGTGCATCTCCTGATTCTGCTAGATGAAATAGCGCTATGCTTTCACTCACATTAGTATTATCTTGCTGTTAAAGAAGCCCCTTTACGTTTTTGTGGCATTTTTCACTGTTCGGAACACACATAAATAGAACAAATTGAATTATTTTATGTAATGTCGAGTACTACTTAAATCGTATATTAAATCACTTCCATCCGCCATTGGTACGCCTAGTGTCCGGTAGGGTTGCCAACGCACTAATCCGGATAATGATGTGAACCATCTCCAAGAGGCGATTATAAAGATTCGTCCACTTGCACCTCCACATCCGCCACCGAATAAACGCTAGCAAAGTTTCTGCACAGACTGAAGAAGAGACCATTTCAATTCACGTATCATCTCTTAGCATTGCAACTGTTTCTTCTTTCTGAAACTTTCTGCAAAAAACTTTCTTCTTTCTTTTTGTTCTACATTTTTAACCAATAATTTGAGAGCCAACTTTGCTCTGCTGAATCTGTTTCTTTGATAACACTCTAGCTTTTTATTTCCACATCATCATTCCACACTCATCATTATAATCACTCGAAAACTGTCCCCATTCATGCTCTCTCTTTTTTCCTTCACACATCTGTCGGTGCCCCCACTACAGATGTAAGAGCACGTGAAAAAACTGGCGTAGATTCCCTTTAGCCCAGCGGCCTGCCGCAACCCTGCAATAGTTAAAAAAAATCAGGTGTAAAAAATGTTCAGTAGAAACGTTTAAAAATGAAAATTAGGTTGCGAGCATATGTCGACCGCTCTACTTGACTGCTAAGGGACGACTGATCGGACGAGAACCGGTAAAAAAATTCGAATCGAGTTCAAAAAAGCAAAAAGACAACGGCACGCGGTGTTCCCAAGCGGTCACCATTCCAAGTACTAACCTTTTTCCCGGCGGCGGCTGGAGGATAAAAATCTTCTCGAAGACACCCAGTGTCCCGTGACACCAGGTAGTGTTGGATTTCTCTACCAACTAAAAAACCCTCATTTTTGACTGCAAGTTTCCGGGAGTTATCCTTTAAACTTGTGGTCTTCTTTAAGAATGGTTCAGCTCTGGCATCCGTATGTATATCACCTCTCATTCTCTCCATGCTAGCTAGCTGCTAGAATGGGCATCTTACTAATTTGACACAAGCACTATACTACTCAATACTACTTAATCACACTGTCTTAAAAAGTTATTCACTTACAGCACTCTACAGTAATCTGCTGTACCTATTTATTGCCCTATTGGGCCAGCTGGTGTCTGGGCCTCTTTTTCCTGGGCCCGTTGTCCTCTGGGGAGTAGGCTACGGCATTCCGTAGCTCTTCAAAGGGGTGGTTTTCAGCCTTTTCGAAGGTCGTGGCTGCTTTTCTTTGCATTAGGTCTCTCAATGGCTCCCACTCTAGGTCCCTGTAAATTTGACTATTACGTACAAACCAGGGAGCATCTATGGCCATCCGCAGACGTTTATTTTCTGTGGTCTGGAGCTGCCTCAGACAGGTTTCTGACGCATATCCCCACGCTGTGGAGGCATACGTCATGGCCGGCCTGATGACACTTCTGATGAGTAGCAGCTTATTCCTCAAACTCATCTGGCTTCGTCGGTTCAGCAGGGGATACAGCGTTGCCGCTCTAGCCCTTGCCTTGTTGATCGCTGTCTTCACATGTTGCCTCCAGGTCAGCCTCTGATCTAAAACAACACCTAGATACTTGACATTACTTGCCCATGGGACCTCTTCTCCGTCAAGATTGATATTCCCATCAATCTTGTCTTGTTTTCTTCCAATAAGGATGGCCTGGCTCTTTGTTGCGTTCACCTGCACTTTCCATTTGATGAACCACTTTTGTAGTTCGTCCATGGCAAGTTGCAGATTTCGACGCAGTTGATCTTTGTGCCACGAAGATGACAGCAGAGCTGTGTCGTCCGCAAAAAGAGCCAGGGTCGTATTGGCGATCCGGGGAATGTCGCTAGTAAAGATGTTGTATAGCATAGGGGAAAGTACCGCTCCTTGCGGCACTCCAGCTTCTGTGCTTCTATCTTCTGACCTGCAGTTCCCAACTTTGACGCTGAATGTCTTTTGCAAATATAGCTGTCGATTAACTGGCACATTTTCTCACTAATACCTGTTTCCAGCATATTTTAAATGAGTCCCTTTCTCCACACTCTGTCAAAGGCTCTTGCGACGTCCAGAGCGAGGATGCCGGTTGTCCTGTTCTGGTTCATTTCCTTGGCAGATCTTTCAACGATCCTGAGCAGCTGAAGTTCCGTGGAGTGTTTACCACGGAACCCAAACTGCTCAGGCGGCAGCAGATCAAGCTCACTCGTTTCCTTCGTAAGCCTCCGCATTATAACTGCTATCTTGCCAAGGCTGGACAACAGGCTGATGGGTCTGTAGTTCTGGGGAAAAGTCCTGTTCTTCGTGGGCTTCGGGAGCATAACCACGTCCGAGTGTTTCCAGACGTGCGGGAAATATCCAGTTCTGAAAATGGCATTAATGAGATTTGTAATAGCTACCAGCCCTTTTCTCGGCAGGTTCTTAAGCATCTTGTTGGCGATTCCATCTCTTCCAGGGGCTTTCCTCATCCTTGAGTGCCTGATGATGGCCGCCACTTCACCTGGTGAGGTTGGCGAGATGCAGCTGTTCACCTCTTTTGTCCGGAGTTCCCGAACTGCCCGTCTGACGGCAATTTCATGCTCGTCGGCTTCGTCTGGGTGAGTGTTCTCCCTGGCCTCTCTCTCGATCGTATCTGCAAAAGTTTCAGCTTTATCACTGTTAGTATATACCAGACCTTGCACTCCGTGTAAAGCTGGTAAAGTGGTGTAATCCTGCCGGAGAGCCTTGTGGAGTCTCCAGATACTTTGGTCCTCTGGTCCTATCTCCCGGATGCGTCCTTCCCATCTCTGGTTCCGGTGTTCCCTGAGGGCTTCCTTCAGGATCTGGCCTTGGTGGTTCAAGACGATCCTGTTGTCCTCTGTGGGCTGCCGTCTGTACATCCTGCGCAGCCGTCTGTGGTTGGCGATTTTCCTGCGAAGGTTTGCTGGTAGTTCCTCACGAGCTACCAGTACCTCCACAGTCACCGAACTTCTGGTATATGCGTGCAGGAATGCCCCACCGAGTCTTCTTGCCTCTGTTTCCAGGTCCTCTTCCGTTGTAATCTGAAATTATAATCTGATTATGGAGAACCTCCGTGAACATAGACCAATCAGTCAGATCATCCTTGATCCAAGAAGCGGAGTCAAATCGGCCAACTAATACGTTTTTGATGCTTAGGAATGATCTGCCGATTTCCGTTAGGGAGAAAAAGAAATATGTTAGTGTTGGTAGGTTGACTTGCACGCTAATGGCATGCAAGTCGGTGTCTTCAATGCCAATGGTCTATGTCCTTACTAGAATGGCCACTCCTGGGCCATTGAGTTTTTTCAATAGCGCCTGCAGGATGTGTGCCAGTTCATGGTGGTACTTGGGCGGTCTGCTGCGGGCTTGGGTTGCCGGGTTTCCCTGCAAAGACCTTTTTGGGGTACTGTGGGCAAAACCCCTCCAGCTTGCTGGGTGTCCCTCAGAGTGCGCACTTCTCCTGCTCCAGGCTTTGGTAGCGGGCATTCACTGCTTCGGTGGTTTTCACCACACTTTAACATTGTATACCGCAAAACCTGCACTTAAACACCCAATGCATAACACCAAGGGAGGGAACTAATCGGCGTCGCCATCTATCGCTCGTGTTGAAATTTATTGAATTACTAATATCGCTATTAACCCATATCACCTAGGGGTATAAAAAATTGATAACAACCTATTATCAGACCTACTGAATCTATATATAAAATTTCATCAAAATCGGTCAAGCCGTTTCGGAGGAGTATAGTAACAAAAACGATTCGAACAAGTATTCGGAAATTAAAAAAGTATTCCGTTTAATAAATGCCAGTTTACCGTTTTCGTCGTCGAGAAGTCGCAATTTTCGATGCTAAAGAAAATGATATTGAAAAACACTTAACGGATTGAAATGCTCTTAAAGCCGACTATTTTTCCTAGAACGAAGAACTTAAATATTCGATAAAATTTAGGGTATTCAATTACTGTAAATGTAAGTTTTGTCTGTCGCTGGAACTTGAGACACCCTGTCTTAAATAAATTTATTTTTAAAGAAACGAAACATCAGTGCCCATTACTTTTGCATGAAGCAATTTGATGTACAATTTAAATCATAAGTTTTAAACTGGTGGGCAAAATACGATTAAATAACACTTTCAATAATAAAATGACAATCGTAGTTTGCTAAATTTATCGCTTATTTTCTAGTGACTGCGCAAAGACTAGAAGAAACTTTATTCAGCAGAAATTTATATTTTTTACAATAAATTCTCAGATTTTCAGCATCAAACTAGAACTCAATTATAACAAATTGCCAAGTTTAACAAAACTTTTACTACTGTATTAATCTGGAGATGATTAAATTAGACACTTGACACACTAATGTATTATTTTTACATTTTGGGGAAATGAAAATGTAAGGAAACACTACCCCAATAAATGCATGGTGCCCGTAAAAAATATGCCAACCAATCAACCCCACCATTGTTGCTAAAAAAGGAAATTTGTAATAGAAGACTTCTAATTTATATTTTTAATTAAGCGCCACTTTTTTCAATAACGACGGTTTTACATTTGTATTTCATATTTTTTCTTTTATGTCTTTATATTTTTTCTTTCAAGTTTTTATATTGAATGTATGTAAAGCAATATAGCTGACAGAGTTAAGATTTAAAAAAGAATCTAAATTAAACGCCAACCATTGAGAATAGGAGCGGTTCAGTACGTTCTTACTTCTAAGCTTAACTTACTTCTAAACTTAATATGATGTATGAATTTTCAAAAATATATTTAGTGCAAATTTTATAATATAAATAAAAAACATATTTCAGGAAACCATTTACGTGTTTCAATTTATATCTCTTAAAAAATGTAATAAAATTTCTGGCTTCACACAAAAGATAACCATAACATAATAATGGTTCTTGATTTTGGTCTCATATTTTATAAAAAATTATTTCTACAATTTTAATGTCTGATAAAAGTAAAACATTTTGCAAACCCACAAACTTTTTTTGCCGAATTAAAATGCATGGTCTATTTTCAATAGATTTGATTGGCCGCATTTTACTTTTGTTTTTTCCAATCGCTGGATACGTCGAGTGCGAATTGTTCTTATAGAGTGGACACCCCGATCTACCAATCGTACAGCGTTGGATTTCTTGCCTGGTGATTTACGGAATATTTTCTTTCTATGCTCTTATGATCAGCAAGAATAAATGTAACCAAGCAGTTCAAGTTTCAATCACATAAATCTCCAATCTAGAATTTTCTTTAATAAAACCAGCCGCATGTTCTTAGCAAAAACATTGAGGCAGTTTCATTAAATGACAATATTTTCGTGCATTTTCATATTAATGCCTAACGCTGGCAAACACCGCCACCAAAATATATAAAGCTATTTGTAGACCCTTGCTAAACTATGAACATATACTCATGACCAACGGAACAGAATTGCACTAAGACTAATAACACGAATAAGACACCCCCAAAACCCACTACACAACCCTTCCACCCAATTACTATACGAACGCACAAACATAACAAAGATTTCGGAAAGACTCATACATCTACAGACAAAATGGATAAACAACCCCTACAACTGGACCATACTGAATCCCCTTTGTCTTACAAGACCAACCAGACAATCCCGCTTCCGTTCCCCTACATCAACGCTACTCGAACACTTACAAACGCAACTGACTACTGGACAATAAAATAATTTTTTCTTGTCATTAGAATTGGAAAGTTTATTTAATAATATTATTAGCCTAGAATAAGAGAATTTTCATCTTTGTTTTTTGTTTAGATTGAGACTACATGTATTAAACAAGGGCAGAAAGACCGATAGGTCGATAGCCTTTTTTAGAAATAAAGATGTTTACTACTACTGCCTAACGCTAAAAACAAAAATTATTTTAAAACCGAAAATACTTTTCATTGGAAAACCTTCTTCCTGCTAATCGATCTAAAATGTCGACGTAATTTCTTTAAGTGAATGAGTCAAACAACCCCGTCCGCCATCTTAGCAGCAAGCAATTAGGTTCCAAAGATGCCTTAATTGATGTTTAAGATGGACCCAAGCGACGCCAAGAAATTTTCCGAGTTCAGAGACTTTGCTAATTTCACTTTGATTGCCCACCCTCGATCTTGGGTGAATTGAGGCCCTCACTTTACGAATCAGAAGTACACGCTAATAAACAAAATTATTCAGAGTGAAATGCAATTTAATCGTGAATTTATAACAACTTTTTGAATAAAGGAGTTAACGCTCTTAACTTACAGTTAAGTACTAATAATGATGATCTAATGGTATACAAAAAGTGTCACAATGTTATCTAGAAAATTCTAAATAAAGTTCTTAAACGGACAAAATCTGAATTGCACAAACGAGTTTCTTAAAGTATTTGCAATCTTGAAAATTGCGAGTGTTTAAATTAAACACTAGAAAATTAAATGTTTAAAATTTAATAAATAATAATAAAAATAAATTTAAAAATATTTAAATTTATTATCCATGAACACAAGTAAGATTTCGATTAAAATTTTTAGCTATTTTTTACGACCTTTAACTATTTTAAAATTTTAAATGTTGAACGTGGATACTGAATTGTTAATACCGTTAATTGTTCTGCTTCGTATTGAATTTTATGAATAATTCAATTCAATTTTCAATTCAATTCAATTTTATGAATAATTCAATAATAAAATTCTATACTATTTCTGTACGCTCCAAGTGAATCTCAAGAACGCCTGATAAAAAATAGTTTCAAGTTTAAATTGGCTTAAAAATAGTAAATTTTGGATTTCTACTAGAATCAAGTTTAATATTTACTGGCATTAAGATGACGCCAAAGATTTCTACTCTCTTGAATTAAAGAATGAAGAAGGCATTTTCAGAAAATTGTACAGGGCATTTCAACGTTCGCAAAACATTATTGTGGTCTGGACCTGTACTCTGTGTCTCCTAAATGTAACAGTATATCGTCAGTTACAAAATTTTCAGCAAAACGGGAAAACGATGAAAAAATATGAAATTGCATTACATTTATGGATTTTTTCAATGAATAATTTCTGTAAATTATTCCCCTGAACTTTGTAAATATTGCAGCCTACACGTTGTGGCTATTGAGCTTCAATTACTTTTATGAGCATAGAATTTCTGGAAACTATCATTTGTCTAATGCTTGGCGTTTAAGCAGAATTCATCCTTTAAATCTCAATGGCCCGTATAAGGAAATTATGGCATTAGAGTTATGACAAAAAGCATATTTAACTAAAAAAAAAATTAAAAATCGGTTTACTATGTGAGAACATATTGTATTTGACCTGCGTATGAAATGTTAATGGAAAATTATAGATTGAAGAAATATACATAGTGTTTAGAATGTAATTTAAGAAACCTTTTACGTTGATCTTTTTACGGGTCTTCGCACCCATTAGTGATAAATATGTTGAATCGGCCGGTCATAATATTTTTTATTTCGTACAATATTAAGTATACGAACAGAAAACACGAAGAAACAAATTTTAATCGAAATTTAGTATTAACGGCTAATCAACTAGTTACGACGGGTACCAGCATTATTATTGCAGTAGGTTTTTCTAGGACAAAAAATCGTTTTCGGTAATTTTGACCCCCTTTTCAATAACCTTCTAAGCACGACCTGAAAATATTTGCGCATAACTATAACACCCTGTACATGTATAAGCATCTGATCATGAAACATAATTTGCCATCAGGACTTTCCACATTTATATGTACGAGATTGTATAGATTCGGTGCTTAGATAAAATGTGTTTTATTAGTGCGTCTAGCAAATAGCGCTAAATTATCTTTAAGCTGTGAGATCAAAATTTAAAATACTTTTTTAAAGCACTTTTAGTCAACAAGAATTCGATTTATATAATTTAAGACATTATAAGCTTTTCAAGTAATTTTTAATTTACTTCTGCTTGCTTGCTTCAATTAAGTTGTTGCAACTTGAATATTTATAGGTACATTATCTGTAATAATAATTGTTATAGATCATTCTTCATCAGCCTTTTTATCTTCTTCTACCATCGCATCAGAACATCCACAAAGTAGTTCCGAGAGCAATTCGGACGTCAGCGATTGCGACAGCGACATCGATATTGTCGGCGACACGAGTAAACACATGGTATATAGTTTCAAAGAAACATAAAATCAGTACTTTCACTCGAAACTTTATGGTTGATACATTTGAAATAAACCTAATTTTTCTCAGTAGAAACGGCAATAATAGACGTAATTCCTTTGAAAGTTAAATGAAGAGCGCAATTAAATAACGGTCTGAGCCCCAAAACAAAGAATCTAATCGAAAAATGGCAAGTGGTAACACAAATTGTGGTCTATATTCCATTGGTAAATTCTTCCAAGAAACAATCAGAATAAGCGAAGAATTCATGTCCTTGTGTACTTTCTGTGATAGAAAATCATCAAGCTTTTTCATATCTCTGTTAGATTTTGGGGTTTTTCTAAGAATTACAGCAAAATTCTCTCGAAAGTTCTTCGATATACCGGATATACTTTTTCATCTTCTTTTGGTATTGTTTACGAAACCGTATTCGTCCTCCTATCGTTCGCAGGATCTTCCTATTTTCGATGTCTTTGAAATTGCAACAGGCTTGAATTCCATCAACTATCGCAATTTCTGCATAGCACTTCTTTTTGAAGTTTCTTCTCATCTGTTACCTGTTGTTCGTTGAGTCACATATGCATTACTACTTTTTATCAATTTCGCTACCTTCTCCCATTCTTTGCTTCATTGCCGTATTCAGCACCTTTATGTAAAGACAAAATAAACAATTTGAAGCACAATAATTTATAACAGAACGGTGATAGACATGGACACGGGTACGTAGTATATAGTTTACGTCTACCCATTGAAATTGGACGTTTTTTTCACCCATAGACCGTTATTTATTTCAACTTTTCCAATATCACTGATTTAATTTCTGTGATTAAATTAAACTTCTCGTTTTGATGTGAAAACCTATGGTGATTTCTGTAATGTCCATACTTTCTTTGCCTTACCAGTCAAATACTGAAGGTTTGATTCTTGCCCCAAATATTTGCCAACCAAATTATCCAGTTACGGTTATTTGAAGGAGTGTTCTGAGTACATCAGTATCACAAACATGTAAAATGTGTACATTGTATAAATAATTGTATATATTTGTTGTTGCTTAATGTATTTAGAAAATATTTGTGAAGCAGAAGATGTTCTGATTAATAACGGATCAATGTCCTAAGCGTTCTAAACATTATTCAGTGGCAACTCAGTTTTCAACAAGTTTTAAAGGCATATATAGGGCGTGTCTTGAGGAACTGTATCGACGAATTTTTCAGAACTCAATAAAACTTGCTGATTTTTGGTACCATTGCTTTTTCAAATCCAATTCCTTTTATATTGTTACAACTTTTGATTCGCCTTAAAATAAAAAAAGAGGTATAGAGACCGTACTTTAAAAAAAGTGGTAACAAATACTTGTTAAGTATTTGTCGACTGATTTTGACAAATGTTAAAGCCGTAGATACATTTTAAAACTTTGAATTTGTGAAAACTAACAAAAATCTCAATAAAAACGATAAAAAATAGGAATTTTAAACCAATTTTTTCACCATCTTTGATAAAAGTTTAAACAAACGACGCAAACTGTGGTAATATACAGGATATTCGATTAAGTAAGTCTAACTTGCTTTTGTCTTGCTAAATGTCTTTTGACATGACCGGAGAAATGAAAAGCAAACAAATTGCTTTGTTAATTAACTGAATTATTTTTTAATGCAGTTTCTCGAGACATCCCGTATAGAGTTTAAAATACAAGGATTATCATTCATACCTTCCAGGTAAATGAGAAAAAAAAGGTGAAAACAATTTTCACTAAAATGGTTAGATGACCATTCAAGTCAAGAGTAAAACCACGAAACGTTCATATAAAATGTGTTGCTGTTGTCACACAAAAATGTAAGCGTTTAAAAATGACAGCCATTTTAGAGAAATATTTGATAAATTTAGGATATATATTTTTCCAAATGTATATGCTGTTTTCTTTAAGCTAGCCAACGCACGTGCAATTTTAGATTAAAAAGTGTATATACGAAAGTCAATGTTTTGTGTGCAAAACTCGAAGATAAAATATGTTTTTAGTAATAGTAGTAGGTTAATAATTTAAGCGCATCATAAAATAATTAATTCAACGTTTAATGCAACCAAAAATAAGTTTTTTCTTGCAGGCAATAGAGCTACTCTTACTAGTATAAATTCTTTTCCCCAGAATTTCCTAGTATAAATATGTAATCTCACACAAATTTTTGTGTCTTTGTAGCAATTTTTGTTAGTTAGGTAAAATAGATTTAAATGTTATTGTTTTGTTCCTGTCCTTTTATATAAATTGATTAAAAAAATACCCTCTGCATCTGCATATCGATTACTCAATTTTCCGAGCTGTATAACAACAAATCGAATCAATACATTTCGAACGTGTGCAACTCACTACACTATGTAGAGATAATAAATTACATTTTTGTGCCTCTACTTAAAATCAATATATGTTTTTTCAAAGCGTTTAATGCAGGTACACGTTCGTAAACCATATCGGTGCGTTGGTGATGTCCCTTTACTTACCACTTTCCTTCATGATTAACACTTTTTTATTTTCATTTTTTTCAGATACGTATTTGGTAAGTGCAATGCTATTTTCAATGTGAGACCGTAACTTTTTGTAGGTATGTACTTTTTACTGGTACTTTATATTTTTTTGTTTGGGTAAAGGTTCGAGTTCATTAGCCAATAAACGTAACTCGTGCTGTAAATCTGCCTATACTGAGTCATTTAAAATAAAATTTGACAGTTTAATTAATATTGCAATTTATTATTGAAACTACGGTTTACGAAATTACATTAATACAGTCTGGAAGGTTACGGATATATCTGAGGCCCGCAGCAAAAGCTAGTGAGCTCTAAAAACTAATAATCTACTTGAAACAGTGTAGCGTATTTGGAGCTCATTTCGCGACTAGAAAGTCAAACTTTAAAGAGTTCGCTAGCTTAAGCTTTGAAACCTCGAACAACAAATATGCTTAATTTCCTATAAATGTTATCATAAAATTGACATACTCTTAAACACTTAAAAAATACCTATGAGTGTTAAAGCATTGCAGAGCGCAAATTAAAAAATCTGTACAGGACAAATACAAATAATAAAAAAGATTTACACTATAATAATACAATTAAAATTGTTAAAAATGAGGTTACAAAAGTTTGGCTTAAATTATCGAGCTTCATTTTATGGTAAATTAAGAGAAATGAAGTTAATCGTGTAGGACGTAGTGGCTACTTTCGAAACCATATATAAAACTGAAAATTATGAAGCTATTTTTCAAATTTCCGCTTAGGAAGCTAATTCGCTGAAAAAATTGCCGTTTATTTTGGCAACAGAAATTGATTCAAATATTTTAATTAACATATACTTAGCCAGTCATCTAGTAGTTGTAGCAAGTGTTATTGAATGCCGGCAGCCAATAATACTAATTTGCTTTGAAATCTGAAACTCTATCTACCGAAAATACAGAACTTTTATGACTTAGTGTTTACTCATTATAGTGCGGACTTTTGAACCGGTCTCGTCAGTTATTACATGATACTCTAGACTTATAGGATCAGTTCAAAAAATATCCCCGTCGGGGGGTATCAAATGTTCGCCGAGTGAATTTTTTGTTGCATCATGTCCAGCAATATGTCGGAGTACTGCTGCATCAGATCTATGACCGATCTAGATCCGCTGGCACCTTTTGACACTAAATCATTCCATTTCTTAATGGTATCGGTTTGATTCACATCAATATTACCATTATTCTGCTTGAACTCGTTGAAAATACAATCGTGGACAATCTGAAAAATTTATTTAGTTAGGGAAACAGGTTTAGGTTATTTCGTGCAAAGTTTTGACTTCAACCAGTTCTTTTTGTATTGGTCGTATATAGAAGAACGAATACAATATATCATGCTATTGTAAATTATAATATATCTAATATACGTTTCATATCCAAACAATTACTAGCGATACATTGCGACATAGTTAGGATAAACAAATACTTTTCAATAGCATGAAATATGAATTTTTGTAATTATGCGTGAAACTTTTTTTTTTTCAGTTACATTCAAAGTGGTAATAATTATAAGCACAATCTACAACAACAAACAGTGACAAGATCAAAATTAGCAACGTCACAAAAATAAGCGAAAAACTAATTGAAATAAATTATATTCCAGTTTTTCATCTTTTTGTACATTTTGCAAGGTTTTTAAAATGACAATGATAACATTGGAAGTGGGTGTAAATAAGCGAGAATTGTTGATGATAAAAAATGTGAAGCTTTCGTGCATTTGAAATGGCGAAGAGCAAGTCAAGTCGTAAATAGTTAGAGAAGTTAGACATCAATATGAACTGTTCGTCACTAAAAAACAATCGTTGGACTGTTTGACTAAGATAAATTTTGGTTTTGGAAAATAAAAATAATGTCTTTTTACAGCGTACCTTATGACTTTTAATCACAGACATTTTGATACGATCCATAGCTTCAGGTTGTGATTCCCCAGCGTCTTCGTTTTCCTTGAATCTCTGGTAGATCTTCACGACGTTGTCGATCGTTGTTACCAGCTTTCGGCTGACCTCTTCAGAAAGCCGATTCGAAACTGTTGAAATTGCGAATTTTTGAAAACATCGCTAATCTAGTAACATTCAAAAACTTACACTCGATAGATGAAAGATCGACATTCTCGCAGCACAGATCGAGCTCTTCGTTCGTTGTACTGGCGTCAAAGTGCATCGAATGCCGTGAAGCTGGAATAAAGTGTTGTGTTGTGTTGTTAAGTGCAATTGAGGACATCAATTTAGTGCAACAAGCTTAGCTTCCAAAGGTGTGTTTTTGGGAAATATACAAACATGTAAAGTAAGTATTAACATTTTCATAAAAAATAAGCTGTAAAAATTTTCTTCTCGATTTCTTCACGTAATTATCAAGTTAAAATCCCCTTAAGGAAATACACTAGGAAATATACTGATGCAGGAAAAATGCTTTAAAACTAGTTCAGTAGTGCTGGGACCTCAATTTTCAAGCTGTCGATAACTAAAATAAATACCCTGCGTATCGAAAAATCTGAAAAACATACTAAAATTGATCTGTCCGTATCAAACCGAAATTTTAAAATCTAACAAGGGAAAAAATTTACATTTGAGTTTCATTTCATTTTTAAAATTATTCAACTAAAATTGCCTTAAAATAACTACTTTGTCGACACTTAATTTTTCACCTGACGCCTAAAATTTCATCAATGCCTTTCCGGGTAAAAATTAAAAAAGAAATATTATTTCTTTTCAGTAAGAAATTGATCGATGAGTGCATTTTTAAAATAATTCAATAGCTTTCAGCGCTTTCGGCCAGCTGATATAGATTTTAGTATTACACTGATGATAACTTTAAAGCTCTCTAATTGATAAAAAGCGACTTTTAATCCAAACATAAATATTTGCATCCAATTAGGCGGAAAAAAATTACAATATTGATTCTTGCAAACTTTTAGTTTATAATGAATGAAGAAGTAGCAAGAATTTATGAAAACTTATTTATTTTACCTCTTTTCGGATCCTTATTGTTCATGTATCCATGGGTATTTTCAAAGTTCTGTTGTCTGCTCATTCTTGGCGGTACTTGCGGCTTCTTTGGAGCCTCCTCGTCGTCTGAAGTCGACACGTTGTCTATCCCAACTTGACTAAGATTACCTGCAGAAATCAGAATGTTTCATAGATGATTTTAAATGTTGCACAGCTGAACTTGAAATTTTTGTACTAAAGCATCAAACAATAATTGAGATTCTTTAGCACAAATTCATCCAAGACAATAAATACTATTTTGTTTCCATAATTTGAAACAATTATTCGGCATTGAAAAAAAAGTACTTTGTTTAAAATTTACGGTTTGTGCTTTTCATTTGTATCAGTCCAGGGTTTTGTCCCATATCATCTCATTTCATTTATAAAAAATGCATATTAATGTGTTTTTGTACCAGGGGAAATTCTTCAGTTTTCCTAAAGATACACCATTTTTTTATGTTTCAAAAACATTTCGAATAACAAACGAATATAAAAATATTTACTTGTTGAAAAGTTTGTAATTAATTATGTGATATAGAGATTCAGCCATTTATTGCTGAAATTTTGCTGAATGGTTACCGAGTCAGAAAGGTGCGTGGCGAAAACTATTGTAATGGGTAATGTGATGCTTTTCCCAACGAAAACAGTGACGAAAGTACGTACCAGGGGATCAAGAAAAATATATTTATCAATAGCGATTTTGCAAAACTAAAAAAGGGTTGCACATTTGGACTGCATTGCGATCAAATAGCGTTTATTTTCTGAACTAATTTAAATATGGAAATATTTTGTATTTGTAATTTTCCATATGACGTATGAAATAAATTTTGTTCTTTTCCATTGTTATAAATGCTCCTAATCAATATTTTATTAATCTGCTTTTCAAATCAACTGCACATTTTGAATAAAAGAGATTATAAATTCAGGTCAAATTAGATTTTACTTAGATACTTTGAAACATTCATGTTGATACAGAATTACAGATTACAGATACAACAGATACATACACAGATGATAACATATTTTTTTAAAAACGAAATATATGTTTTATTTATGCGGGAAAACCTTGGGCCTAGTCGTCATATAAAATAAAAAACTAGAAAATTTGAAGCAATGTAAAATGTTCATAACTTCTACTACTAAACGAATTAAAAGTAAAATTCTCCTACTTACTTGTTGAATACGATTGTTTATTCCTGATTTGCAAGGGTTTCTGAATAACTTTGTTATGCGAGCTAATTGTTGGTCTCATTAGTCGCGACATTTTCTTTTCATGCGAATCATTTTCAGAGTCTGAGTGCTGATTAAGGACCACGCTGGACTTACTGCGCATCATGGAATTGTTCTTGACATAACGAGGTGTTATCCGGGCTGGTGGAGCGGGTTTCTTACCTTAAAAAATATAATTTAGCAACTAGAAACAATGAGGGTAAAAGGTGTGTGATGAAACAATAATACATTAAGAAAGAGTAAGCATTGGAAGGACGACATCAGTTAACAACAATTTAATAGAGTATTGAGTTGAAAAGGAAAATATAGATAATAGAGTAATTACATAGAAATGAAACGAAATACATAGTTGTGGATTGCTTGATCTGAAATGTGTGGGATTTTTGAAGAATACGATAGAAACACAAAAAGAACTGCAACAAGTAACATTAGTAGCTATTAAGAAGTTAATACAGCAATGTTAGTCATGCAGTAATTAAGCGTAGCAACAGCAAACACATGATAAAATATTCCCCGGATAGTATTAAACTATCAAATTAACGATCAATTTGTTTTAAAGGGTATAACAGAATTGACCATCAATTTGAATCAATTTATAGTGCGTTGTGTAAGCGTGTTTTGTGTCTTTGTTGCCACTTAAACTACTTACTCGGCTCCGAGTGTTTCCGTTTGGGCGGCACATTTTGCATGCTCAAATCAGATAAACTACACGACCTCCTCAAGCTCGATTCTGGACTAGATGTGTCGTCTACATATTCTGGAAAACATGCAAAAGTCCAACGATCACGGAGATGAACAAAAACAAAACTATAAAGCGTACGAACACATGACGATACATTGGAAAGTTCAGGATCAAAAGGTGAATGAAATGAGAAAAAAATATATATGAAGGGTACATAAATCAAATAAAGAAAATAATAATAGTAAAATTATGAACTGCTGAGAATGAAACGAAAACAGAATAGGCTTGAATATTAAAAATAACAAGCATGCCAATCCAAGCAAAAATCAACGTGCTGAGCATAAGTTTGGCAGAATTAGAAGGTTTCGAAGAAATCCGTAAAACATTTAATTCCATTAACGAGTGTATTAAGCTGCTGACAAAACAGTAAAATAATTATGAATATTGAGGTAATTCATTTATTCGGAAACAACTGTTTCCGAAAAATTCAGCAATTACAATAGTTAAATTTTGTATTTGTCATTCAAAATGGATATCGACCATATGGGCCTTTCCGACTATTATTTACATTTTACGTGAAAATAGGACAGTATTTTCCAAAACAAAACGGTTGCGTAACTGTTTTATTTCGAATATTTGTTCTTAAATATTTTGCTACTATTACCGTAAAATAGAAAATGTGTAACGCAACAAACAAACATCATTGCTAATATATACATATAAATATGAAATAATTGAAAAAACCATCCATCTATTTGGAAAATTATATTTTCTTATAAATAGAGCACTATTTACAAACTAATCGTATCAGTTGCAAAAAGGTTTAGATGCTTGTATGTTACTGATATTAAACAAAAACCCAGATTTTGTGACCAACTAAATCCTCCAACCTAAAAAATATCACGAATTTTGTAAAAAAATATCAGAAATGTCTTCGTTATCTTCGTTCACTCTGAATTATGTGGAATCTGGCATTTTGTTTGGTTCAATCCTCAATACACATCTAAATCTTTTTGCAGGCATAACATAGAATACACTTTATTTAGCTTACCTACTTTCTAAGCTTCGCTTGTTTTATTTAAACTTACTTACAACATGCTAACACTAACACGTGAAGACATTCTTATAACAATCACAGCCATAGCTTCTTACTAGAACAGTCGAACCTTTTTCCGTTAACAATTTCTGGCAATCTTCAACATGCAGGCAATTTACGTTTACGAACAATAAAAAAATATTTCGTGATGCACACTGAAATTGATGCATTGGTAAACCATGCAAATATTTGTGTATCGTTCTTTAAAAATCGTTTAGAATGTCCTTTAATCCAGAATCCGATACTTCCTTTTCACAATTGAAAATATTATAAAATCGAAGTAAACAGAAAATAATTTGAAATGCCAGTTGACCTCAGAAGTGTGGTTTTCGATTACAATGATATTAATTGGTTGGTTTGTCGGTGTATCAAATCAAACACTCTTCTGTATAGGTATGTATACGAACAAGTATTTTATCAGTTTCAATAGGTTGGCCAAAAAGTTGATAACCATTTTCAAAAAGGTTGGACTTACATCGACATGCTAAAAAAAGCGTCTTATATAATCTATAACGGTTCATGCAAAGTCTAAGTTCTGTGATAAAAGTGAACTGCGAGACAAATCGTGATAGAGCGTCATTATCACCTTCACTTTTAATCCTCTCGTCACTCTGATCAATCTGATTCGTACTCGAATTCATATTGTCATTATTATGGTCAAAGTTCAGTCTTCTTTCCACAAAACTTGGTAAGCTCAAATTTCTTCTTCGGTATTTTATATGAGTAGCTTGTAGCTTTGTCAAATCGTTATAGTAGCTTTGAGAAGTAGTAAGGCTTTCAAACATTGAAGATAGAGCTTTCACCTTACTTTTCGAAACGTTTTTCTTGTATATGTCGACTAAGGTGTTAATTTTATGGATTTTTCGCAGTATCCCATCAAGGATTTTTATGTTTTGAAGAGCTGTAGCTATTTTGTCTTGCGGAGATATTTTACACCCTTGTTGCTAAAAATAAAAATCAATATTTTTATTCTATTTAACTAGTTCATTTTTAGGCAATCTAATACCTCATCAGTTTCCGTTTGGCAATGCATTTGCTTCTTTAACACATTTTCCACTTGTAAGGCAGTGTTTTTATTCAAGCAAGCTCCTTTATTCCACACGTTAACTTCCAAACTATCAAATACATTCTTATTAAGCTCAGCATCGGAGGAATAATGTCCTTCATTGTTTAAATTTACATCCAATGAATCTAAATCCATCTTGGACGGAGGCGACTTTTTATCTAAGCTATCATAAAGCTCACTTAAAATGATATTTTGACGGTCGGAATTTTGCAAGTATCCACTACAAACGCTAAAAGATTATGATGTGCTTTAACTGGCATTTTGAATAGAAATACTCCAAGTTATACCTATCGCCACCTGTTCCTAGCCTCACATTACTTTTAGAAAAAGTTGATCCAGCTTCAACATCCAATTCCACGTTTTTTTCTTTAAAACGCAATTCTAAAGTATTTTCCCCAGCAAATACCAATTCTTGAAATTCACGCTTGCGATTGTTTAAAATATTTCCATTATCTTTAGCTGAAACGTCGTGATTATCAGTTATGTGAAATTAAATTAGTTTAAGAGCAAATAAATTCTACTAAAACCGCCTAAAATGTGTGTTTAATCAAAATCTATAGTAAACTGACCGTCCGGATTCCCATCGTTACTACTTTTCTTGTAAAAGTCTTCTTTTCGAATATATTCATAAGTGGTTTTCTTTCTCATTTTTGAGCTGTGGCGCCTAACAGCTTTGGGCGGTTTGTGGGTAATTTTTTCACTATTATTTAATAGTCCCTTGGCAAATAGGTGCCTATCTAAACTTGAGGTCTCCTGAAATTCCACAAATATTTAAACATTGAATTTCGAGTGTTCTACAAAATCCAATATTGTCTGATCGAAAATATGTATTTTTACCTGTATGTTGTTTCTATTCGTATTTTTCTCAAAATTTATCGTAGACAAGGTGAAGCTATTTTCATTATTCCTATTGCCGTGAGCTCTTTCTTCGAAGATTTCAAGGTTTTGGTCAGGCTTGTTGTTGAGAACATTACAAAACCGACTTTTATATTGTCTATTTTTCTGAGCCAGACTCGGTATGAACATTTCGGTATTATCCGCTTTCGCCTTCTGTGCTTTAGCTTGTTTAACCGGGACATTTTCTTTGCTTTGTTTTGCAGTCGTTCTGGATTTCGTTGTGCTTGTTTCGACAAAAAATGCGACCTTAAAAAATGTAAATATATGGCATATAAGCAATGTAACGAAAATAGTTGCCACTCACAGGTTTCTTTCCCGACCCCTGGGCAATGGTGCTTTCGAACTTCAAAAGCTTTTTCTGAAAGTCCTCAGAACCTCTACCTTTCTTTGCAACAATTTCCTGTGGGGTTTCAAAGTCTGTCTGAGTCTGACAAGTTTTCATATTACTTCTTGCTCGATCAGGCTTGCTGATAGCACTTTGGTTGGGTGGAAACTTTAACTTATCATTATTACATACTTTCCTATCATCGCAAATACTGCTAGAGATGTATGAGTGATCGATGAAATTCTTGGGGAGACTTGATGATAGATCACAATCAATTTGCGAGGATATGTTTTTGGGAAGGCTTTGTGAATGAGGCATATGCACGCTCGCCTAGAAAAATCACCGTCGTGAAACTGTACCTCTTTCATCTAACATGTCAAAAAAGCCTTTACCTCGGCACTAGGTTGTCTTCTTTTGTCGCCAAATAATATTTCAAGAGGAGCACTTTTACAATCGCTCTCATTTGAAAGCACACTTTCTAAACTATTGCAGCAACTCTTTGTATGTCCTGAATAAAAATCATTATAATCCAAATTGTTTTCATCAGACAGAATACTTTCTTGGCTGCCCTGCATGGAGTAATTTTGGTTCAAATAGAATGACTCGCTCTTTGGAATATCCTCTAAAATGTTTAGTATAGAAAAATGTAAGAAACATTAAAAAATTCTGGAGAAGCACTAAATGCTCCTTGTATCACATCAGATAAGCAAAACATCTAACTGAAATCTTGAACAGGTAGTTTTTAAGTTTACAGAAAACTTAATTATTTCTACAAACCTATATATTCTTCTTGATACTTGTAAATTTCATTATTCGACACACATCTTCTAGGTGGCACTGTCTTTTTACGTTGCTTTGCTCCAAACGAAAAAAAGCTATAATCTTCCAAAGAATCAGAACTGAAATTCGAATCATCTTCGTCTTCTCCTTTATCATGCGAAACAGCTGGTGCGACAGTTTTATCGATATTCTGATCAGTGAAACTTTTCTCTATTTGATCATATTTTTTGCTAAAGTCCTGACTAAACTTTTCGATATCGCTACAAATTTGCTTAAAGCCTTCATCCGTCGATTTAGACTCAAAATCTAGGAAATAACTGAAATATATTTATTAGAAGTAATAATAGAACTCGAAATAACGAATTAATAATAATAATCTGAAAAACATTCTATGACTTTAGATGCTTTATGTACATAAAGATTCGTAATCTTCTAGATTCATCTGCCAATACTCAATTTAAAAGAAATTGTTCTATTTTAGCAGGAATTGTTAAATTTCCAGTATGGATATTTCTAAGTTCGATCATATTTCAAAGTTGGTTTTGTTTTGCACTTTTAAAGACTGTCGATGCAAATTTTCAGTTTCTCAGAGAATAAATGTGAAACAACAAATCGCAGGTAATAAATATGAAGCAAACTAAGTCATAATAAATTATGCAGATATTCATTATTATTACGCGGCAAAAAGATGCGATTTTTGTCAGAAGAATTTTTTTTGCTATTGATCCATACAATACAGTTAAAATAAATCACTTCTCTTGGCCTTATGAACCTTGAAAATGCAAGAGAATAGACTTAAGAAGATCGACTAAATACCTTTAATTATAGTCCTCTGATGCCAAAAATAAGAAAAGAGATTCTTAAGAAAAAGAACCCGATTCGTTCGGAAAAAATTAGAATTTTAGATAAACTAAAAAAGAGGCTGAACAGCGTTAGGAACATGGAATAAATGACTCAACGGTTAAGACAGTAAAGCGGTTATATTCTATTCGAAGAAATGACATAGCGACATTTCGACATCTAATCGACTAAATTTAGTATAAGAATAATAGACGAAGTAGAAAAAGATCCAATAATTTGGATAACCGTAAAAATACCATCTACTTAGTTTACAATTCAATGCAAGCAGTGTTGGTTAAAAAAGACATAGTCAAGATTAAACGGAGAAATCTCTTTCGGCGAAATTCGATGAAAATAATAATAATAATTTTATGTATGGTCTTGTAACTCTTTTGTAACAGAAAATAAATTTCCAAGTATAAGAAAATCTAACTACTATGACCATGCAAATAAGAATACAAAATTTTTTAAAAGAATACCGACAAAAGTTTTACTTTCCTAATCAAGTATTTAATTCTGATGAGGTCAAATTATTTAGGAGCAAATTTAACACAAGAACTGATTTTTTAAGCGCTGAGATAAGGCAAAAGATTTAAAACACATCAGAAGAGGATATGTCGGTTCTGCTTTTTAGTAGTAACGCGCCGGATGGACATTTTTTGAAGCCTTAAGCATCTACCGCAAAAACCTCGTGTGATAGAAAGACATGATTGGGAAAATACTACCTGTACATTGGTGCTCTAACAAAATACGTGAATATAAAGAAAGATAAGTGAATTCTTCCTCTCAATACAAATTCATTAACTTCAAGATCGAGATAAAATTTCTGTGTATAATGCTAAGTACATTGGACGCAGCTTTGCAGATCCTTTGAGAAGTTTGGTTGAAAACCCTTCATTGAGATCAAAAAGTTATCGTCATACTGGTTGCATTAGGCGTAAATTAACAACAGTATTAAGTGAAACTAACAAGACAACTAGGAAAAAATGGGTGATTCTGCCTGCTCATAGAACTATACACATTTGTCACTTTAATCAGTTGATAAGAAATCAATGTTTCAACATTTAGTTCTTCAATTGTTCCCAAAGAAATGATATAAATATCTGTATTTCAATGCATACACCCAATTACATGAGTTTTGAGCCTTTACAAGAAGTAATGTTTCTACCTGCAATATTTGAAGTTTAAAAGGAAAGTTTATGGACGAAAATGAGCAAAGTTGACAAAGGAGTAAGTAACTATTACTGCACATGGTTTCCTCAAAAATTCGAGATCAAGGAAATTTGCGCAAAATCTTGAAATTGTTTTCCATGACTGTGGTAGTGTTTGACTCCATCAAGCGCAAAACAGTTTGAATCGGCGCTTATGAGTGGCGAAAACGTTGCTGCAAAAATAACTGCCCTAGAGATTCGACTGGGTAGAGAATTGCAAACTAATTTGTTGAACTGAAGCCTCATTTCACACTGAAAGAGCACTAAAATCAAATAATAAAAAACAAACGCTCTTAATCGATATGAAGAAAGTTATAATACCCGCCAAAGTAAACAAATGGGGATCATTGATTTTATAACATCCGAAAGTAAATCGATGTTTAATACCTGCGGGTAAAACGAAATTTATAACTGAAGTAAGACCCATGAAAACATGACATTTTTCTCTTACTGACAAAACCAAGGAATTTACGATTTCTGACTTTATGGAAGAATAGTAAAAGCGATTGCTTATTGCTCGCTTTTATTTTAATTTTATTTTACACGAACAAAATTCTCAACGTTTCTATATCTTTTTTAGGTCGCATCGGTCGCATTTACAGAGCCCATTCATTTATATGAATTATCTGCCTCGTTTTGAGCGATCTCACTAAGAATTTTAAACTGGCAGACGAATTTAGATAATTAAACGGCAGTTTCTGTACACCGGATAACATTCCAAAATCTCTTACCTGAAACTCTGTCGTTGGGGCAGCTCTTCGCTTTTCTTCATTTCCACAAAGTCGGCAAATTGTCTTTCCTCACTCACCGGACTAACCGGCAAACTTTTATGCATTTTAAATTTGCTCAAAGTCTTGTCCAGCTTTAATTTTCTCGGTCTGATAAATTCGTTCAAACTTCTCTCCGGACTCCTGGTTGCTTGCTCTAAACTATCCCGGAACTGTTTACTCTCTTGATTCAACTTTCCCGAAGTCAGTGATGACAAATTAAACACTTGACTGAATTTCGACACGTTTTTACACTCGGATTCGTTTTTGGACGGTCGAAGTTGACGCGTATCGACTTCATAACTCAAACCCAGCATCTGGCTGAGGTTGATTGAATTCTGTTCGAAATCACGCATGTAGCAACTGCACAACTGCAGATCAAGAGGGACACTTTTACTTGTGGGTAAAACGCCCGATTTTTCCTGGAAATTGCTTGGGGGCGGTAAAACGCCAGCGGTGCACACGTTGCAGGCGTCTGCAGTGCTGTTAGTTGGTAGGTTAGCACAGTCTAAATCGGCTATTGGTTGTGATGTAGGTGAGTTAAAACATAAGTTACGTGTTAGTACCAATAGGAGGGCACCGATCCTTAATTTACTATCATCACATGACCGACAACATTCCCGATAATAACGCACGTGGTTTCATATGGGGAAATCCTCGAAACCTTTAGATTTTCCGGAAAAATTAAAAAAATAAGAGCACACGTATAATCGGTATATTTTCATGTTGATTGGGTCTTCAGATTCACTCATTGTTGAAAAAGTTATCGGAAAAAATAAAAAAGTAAAATATTTTTATTTTTTAATATTGATTTTCAAATATTTCTTTTCGATCGGGTATGGTCCGTTTACTACGAGGACTCAAAATTAGTTGAAAATATCGACTCATAACACAGCCCCAAGTATACGTAGGTGCAGTTCGTTTGCATTGCATTACGCGAATTAAACCTTGCCGTGATCTTCACCCTGGCCTGATGAGGTCAATCCGACACCGGATTCTGATTCAGCGACCCAAAAAACGTAGAGGTGGTTTAGTGTTTTGAACCGGACACTTTTTTTGTGGGGCTGTGTAATCATTGTGGGTTAAAGACATTGAAATTACAATTTATTACCATTCTAATTGATATATTCTGCTGCAATTTTATGAGATATTCCTTATAACAATATTAAACAATCACGCCAGGTTTTATGAAGTTGTGATTGAAAGTGTGCCATAAAAAATGTTTTTTTGTACCGAGTCACGCTATAATATATCGTGATATATAAAGTTATTCATCAGCTTTCATTTTTAAAAGCACACGAACGTGCGTTAACTAAAATTATTTGTTTTCATGTCAGGAATATGATGAAATTATAAAAATAGTTATATCTCGTTTGCTGAACGCTTAGCAATAAAAATCTATAGGAATTCGAAAACCATAAAAAGCGAGATTACGCAACTTTAAATAATTACATATATATTTTTTTTAAACCAGGTACATCCCCCTGGATGAGTTTAGTTTGTTTGCCTATGAAAGGTCTAAAAGCTGTCAAAATTTGAAATGATTTGGTGGATTGCTGAAAAAGATACAGCTTAAAGTGTATACCAACATATCAAAAGTTACAGGTTTAGATTAGCTATTTTGGGGATTTTGGTATTTAGGATTCAATGTATCTCCATATATAGTAGAGGAACAAACTTACCACTGACCAACATACTAACTCCGTGGATTTCCCCATATATCAATTAGAACGGTAAAATTACAAAGGGATTTCACCATGTGAAAAATTGCCCAAAAGCACAATAAAATTCTGATGCAGTAAAATGCGGCACAAATACTGCTGATTTGAAGACATACAGTTAAAGACACAAACACCCCGGAATAATACATGTAAAGCGGACCGGGAAACATTTCAGTTCACCTGCTCAAAAATCTCATTGATACGCAACACTTACTAAGGATCGATAACCACCACCTGAATTAACTATTTTAACCTCTACTCTACTATTTCTACTTTTAATTAAACCGTTTAATGCTCAGCAGAATTTCTATGAATTTTGTGAAAAACTTACCTTGTCTACCTGCCCTTTTGTCTTTTACTGCAATGTTGCTTAAATTGTGTATCGACTGGCTGTATCTTAGCGGACTAGAATGACCCACCTAAAACAAAAATTTAAATCAGTTTAGATACTCAAGAAATAAAACGGAATATAAGCATATACGTAAAGCTATTGGTGTGCGAAATAATTAATTAATTTGGTAAATAAATACTCACACTTTCTAACTTTTTCTTAGTTTCTGCAATTCGCTTGTTCAACTCTTGTCGCTTCTTTGCCACCTCTGGATCACTTTTCGTTTGTTTCACTGCTTTAATTGCCTCAAGATTCCTACTACTGCTGTTTGTGATAAATTTAGAAGAAAATGATGACTTATTACCTGAAAAAAATTTCACTTGAAAATAGCAAACTTTTCATATAGTATAGAGGGTATTACTACTCCTAAAAAATCCTGCTGTGATAGGGAGGATAAAACAATGTTTGTTTTTCATTCAATAAAGCATGTTTTCCCGCTTGCTTACACAAAGCCAGCAGTCAACTGTATATTTCAGCTGTTTCTCTTGAAATAATGAAATTTTGGTAATGGAAGTAACCAATAAAAATTCCCCACTTTTTAATAGTAGCTATCATTCATATCGTTATTAATAAAATGCGATTTAATTGATTTTTTACACAGGAATTAATTGAAATTGAATGTGCGAATTCATAGACTATTTGATTCGGTTTTTTTTGATACTTTTACTCTTACCCTAAGCGACACTTCCGATACATTACGAAACAAATGCGATTTGTTTTGAAAAAGACATTTTAAAAAGAATTTTAATTAAAAAAAAATTGAATAAAGACTATTATTTAACTATACTAACAGTCGAGTTTTGACCATTGATAAAACTTTTCAAATTTCTTTGAATACCACGCATAAAAATGCGTTTTTGATTTAATTATTGTGTATATTTTCTTGACTGTATTTCAATTTAATCCAAAAGAAATTCCTGGGTTCCAGTCAATATTGGTGTTTAACATTTAAAATCTTTACAAATACGTTTCGGTGTCTTTCTCCACCATCATCAGTTTGTCTAAAATACACATTCACAGTCATCATTAATTTAAAACAAAAGCTCTGCTAAAATATACATACTAAAATTCAAATTACAAACATAGGTTCACAGGTGATGAGTAATCATCTGTGAACCTATGTTATTGCTGTGTTTGTGCATGATAGATAAACATTACTTTTATTAATTTTTAAAGTTCCTTCAATTTGTAAAACAGTTTATAAAAAACTTTTTAAACGCATTTATAAATAGAAACGTCCAGAATTCTTCCACGAAATATTTCCGGTTATCGGCCAGTAATTATCCTGTTAATGCTAGTGCCTAATACCGCAAAAAGTTGGCAGTTAAAATACCTAACACTGTATTATTTCGCTTCAATCTTCGATTAAAACCGCATTAAAATGTTCTTATTTTTAGTGATTTTTCATCACAATTTACTTTTAATTTCCATCTGGTTTACCTTGATCAATTAACATAAAATTGCTTGATGGAAAATAACTTACTTGGTGTTTGAGGTTCTGTTTCGACTCCAGACATGCTTTCAAAGGTGGACTGCAGATACCTTTCCCTGCTTACCAGCTGGTCTAATGACTCTGAGCTCACGGATAACAGAGACATGGGGTTTCTATCATTTTCACCACTTGGGGTCGAAGCCTAGAAGGAACAAACGTCATGATAAGAGTCCTTAGCAATAAAATACTATTAGCGCTTGTAGAACAATCACTCACGTCATCATCGTCGTCGTCCGAATCATAAAGTCCAGGAGAATCTTGTGGGATGAGTATAACAGGCGGCTTCTTCTTCCTCTGTGATTTTCTCAGTTCATCCGCATCGATATTTGTGACAGTGAACTCATTACCACTTGCCGAGTCAGCCAAGGACGGATAATACAACGGCCTATGTCTAATCATATTTTTTACTTGAAACATTAAAATTTTCTCGTTTCATGTGTTTGAATCTACCTATATTCGCTATCGCTGTCGAGATCTCCATCGTGGGCAGTCGATTCAGCATCACCAATCGCGCTATCATCAGTCATTACTCCTCTCCTACTCTTCTCTCTAATGGTAATATTAGCTGGTATCTGCAAACATAAGTCATGAGGAATTTTTGCTTAAAACGATTATCCAACTGTAATAACTGCGAAACCAGTCATTACTTTATGTAGCTGACATTTTCCAATCATAATCACGGTTACTCAATTATATATTGTTGGTTACCCAATACCCCTATTGCTGCATTTACTGATCGAAGAAAACATTCTACTTTTTTGCAGATGTTATTTTTCTAACTGTTTAATAAAGCGTATCAACACGGTTGATTAACATTCTAAAGGAAACACACTTCATGCAAAATAAATTAGTAACAACCCTGGGAATACAGTTTCGGCATCAACGATGAATTAAATTATTTCATAAATATTCGAATCCTCTAACTAATCTCACCGGTTGGGAATGGACAAATCAATGGAATTTCTACGAAAATGCATTGTTAGCCGTTTACTGGTTTTTGAACTTCTAATAGAGTATTTCCTTTTTTTCAGTGTGAAATCGCAACTTTTACAGACATTTAGATCCAAGAGAAATTGCTTTTATTTGCAAAAAGATGTTTGCCCATAAATTGTAACAAAATAAATTTTAAATCTTTTTGGGCATTGGATTATGCCTTGCATTATCACATACAAGTACAGTTTTTTATTCTAAAATAATTCAATTAAATAACATTTTTATGTAATCTAATGTCCTTTTAGTATATCTTATTTAAATTAGTATTTATTTTTATTGTTCAGAAAATAATGTTCCCAAATGAAAAAAATTGGAATTCAACTAGTTAGTTATATAAGATTTTGAACATATTTTTTAATGTTTGAAATGGAATAGTAGGAAATGTTTACACGCACTTCCTTTTGCGGTTTAATATAAGTATTCATTCCTATGACACTGTGCAATTTAAGAAACTTATGTTGAAAACAGCTTGCAGTGAAGAAATACAACCTGTTGAATTTGTATTTGTGTTATTTAAATGTTTACTGCCAATAAATTCGCTCTAAAAGTAACGTTAAGTAAAACGTCGATTTTATGCGTTTTAAAAGTTTCGAGTTCCAGGTAGACATTTCGGGTTTCCAATTAGAATTTCACATGGTTCATAAGTTCAATATTAATAGTTTGCGTGTTTTATTGAAAGCAACGAGCTTAGAAGCTTCTAAAGGAGGATAACATTTAGGAGTTCACAAATAATCTATTTTTTTTCTTCAAAAATACTTTTAATTGCTGTTACGAGATAATATAGCGCAATTGCTTTCAAAGTTCTGGCCAAGTTTTTGCTTATTTCCCCTGTTCAATATACAGACATTTCAGCGAGTATAAATTTTGCTCAATAATTTCATAATAATAAGATATAAATATAAATTTAAACTACTTACTTCCGAAGGTATTGTCATTCGTTCTTTCCTGCCGTCCTGATAAGGTTTCTCTTCAGTACCACTGTCCAATGAACTTTCCTTCGAACCATCTGAATCAAACCGTTTATCTAATATACAGACACACAAGATATACACCTTTTGTGTAGACAGATATTTTATTCAATAAACTGGCAGTAAGTCACATACTTTACTAATAAGACGAAGAAGAAAGTTCTAGTATTAACGCTTGCAAGTTCAACTTAAATTTTTAATATAAACTTTGAGATTAAATTATTTACTTACCCATTAAGGGAAAGGGTAATGGTTGACTGCTGTAAAATGATTGTACACCTAAGATGTTTTCTGCCCTTTGAGCCCATCGTCCTTTCGGCGCCATCATTCCCCTGTTTAGAGCGGCAGGCTGACTAGAATCTTCAGTTAGCTGCTTTTTAGCCCACTGGGGCAATTGGCCTATGCTAAACCTATAGCAAAATAATGCCATTAATATGGTTTAAGGAATGTGAAATACTTCGAAGAGAAAAATTTGCTTGATTTGTCGAATTTGGTTGAATGGTTGTAATATAGGAAAGAATGGCAATGAGCTTCACACAAGACCGTAAAAATCAGAAGTTTTTGTTTTCGATCGTGATTTCCGTATCGAATCGAATTACAAACAGGAGAAATGCCATTTTCCATAATAAAGAAAATGTTCAAATTACTTCAATGCTGGCTGCATTTGGATCTCGTCAGTATAATTCGCTTTCACATGTTAATTTATACAATTCTGTTTGAGAAAAAAAATTGTGGCTGGCGATTTTATAAGTTGATCACGGTATAAAAGCTATACAACAGCGAAAGACCATTTAATCATTAAGAGTATAAAATAGGGGATTTTTTATTATAAATATGGATTTCCTATTATAAAACGTTTAATGTATTAAATGAAACGGTAATGGTTGTGATGTTGAAAGAAATCATCCAGATTTTTTAAATTTCATTAAGTAGAAATGAATGTCAACTAACTATGAATATGTTTAGGCAGTTCGATGCCTACTAAATTGCACGAGATTAACATTCTGAAGTTCAACTTGAAGACGTAATTGTAATAAATGTACTTAAAATAAGAGAATGAAAATTTGCAATCAGTCACATAATATTGACAGCCACAATGAAAAGATGGTTTGTTATTTTTACACGACTTAACTAACCTGTAGTTCCGATCTTCTTCATACAGGTCGAAAGCAGAACTTTCATTGAACAACTCCGTTTCCAAAGACTTCCCTTGGCGCATTGCTTGTTGACTCAGTCTGGTTTGCATTGTTATAACCATATCTTGCGGTACTCTCCAGACGAATATACATCTAAAACCAAAAAATTGGGGACATTTATTTTAAGATGTTGCCGGCGTTCTTGGAGAGTCTTTTACAGCAAAGCATCGTTAGTTTTTAAATAGTGCTAAAAACTTTAAATGTATGACAATGTCGAACATGCATAAATTTCACCTTCCTTGAAAATACCATAAATGCAATTCCAATAAATCTAATATGATAGCTGAGGAAAACATTTTTATTACAAGCAAATGATGATACAAGTTGAATGAAATATTATTTTTCACTATTTTTTTTGCTGTACTCCTTAAATACCCAAAAAACACCTCCAAAGGAACGCAAACAATTTTGAATCACCATACATAATATCTTGCTCTGCAAGGCAGCTAGTTATCTAACCATATTTATAGGAAATGTTGCCATGTAAAATAAAGTTCTTACCCATCTCCACTCGCACTGATCAATCGCCTGCAGTCATTAGTAAATCTTAGTCCTGTCGCCAATTCACTATGACCGCACATCGTAGCCATACATTCTCCTGAGTAATAATCGTAAACCGAAAGGCTTTTATCTGTACACGAGGTAGCTAGATATATTCCTGACCTATCTAACACAACCTGGAAACGAAAGTCTAAATGTATTAACTTATATTTTAATAATTGGTCATCTTGAGCTGAAAAGTATCATTACTAGAAGATTCTCCACATTAATATGGAAAAAATATTTGCATTTTGATCTGCAAGCTGTCTTCTCAATGATCTACTAATACTGAAAGAGTCAAAAGAGTATATGTTTGGCCGCCATACAATTAGATGTTACACTTTTTTTGACTTCACAAATCCTATATAAATTAACGAGAATTGAGGAGAAATCCTACAAATTAGATACATTTAAAGAGTAAATTTCTATTATTACCTTTATCAGCGAGCCATCGTCACCGGTACTGCCTTTGAATGTTTTTGTATGTCGTCCAGTATTCACACTGTAAATACGAACATTTCTGTCTTGACATGCTGTTAAAACGTGCTTTTGTCCGGTATCAACCTCCATATCATACAGAGTCGTTTTGCCAGTTGCATTGTGGTCCCGAGTAAATTGAACTTTTCCATTTACCTAAAATATTAATAAAGTTGCGAACATCAATTTTCAGTTTCAAATCTGCAAAAAATGCCAAGACTGCCTCACTTCCCTTATAAGAATGGTTGCAAAATATACCAGTCAAGCAATATGTATTAATTTTCTCCATGATTACTCACCTCGTCTAATGACCTAAATATTAGGCTCTTGTCCGCTCCACAGGACACCATCTGAATGCTGTTTGAATGGTTTAAGAAACGAACGGCTGTTATGCTGGACGAATGGTCATCTAGTGTTTGAACGAAATCATACTCCTGCAATAATTAATGAAGTTACAAATAGAGAATATATTTAATTAAATATAAAACCAATAAACCAGCTAGCGGTGAAGTAGGCACTTACATTTTTAGTATCAAAGACATGAATCAATCTATCTCTGCTGGCACTGGCTAACATATTATAAGCCGAGTCGTTAGTTGAGTATTCCAAACATAATACTTCGCTGTCATGGGCTTCGATTTTGAACTGTTCCTTCATTTGAGCCGTGTCATGGATTCTTATGTTTCCTGCAAATTATGAAAGGGTGAAAACGAATTGTATTATCCACGACTAAATAATAAAGAGCAGTGCATTATAAAAGTATTTACATGTTGATTCTAATTAACTTTCTTACCTGATCTGTCACCACTAGCTAAATGTTTCCCATCTGGACTAATTCTTATGCATCTGACCCCATTTTTCCCATCGTATGATGTTTGATCTGGCTGTGGTTTTTCGTTCGTAATTGTGCCCGATATGTCAAGATCCTTTATGTAGGATAGATCTTTGTCTACATAAACTACTTTCAATAGCTCCTAAAATCGCTCTAAGTTAGTTTGGGTTGTCGCGTTTCGCACTGTTAAAACGTACGTTACTATAAATATTCTGCTGATACATTCCTCTGCTGTTTTTGTCGGTCATTTTGTTAAGGGTCCATACTCTAACCGTGTCATCCGAACTGCAAGTAAGAAAACTTCCCGGAGGTAAAGGACTGTTACATGGAGCCATTTCCACACCCCAAATGCAAGCTGAGTGATAGAGAAATGAACCGGATTTACCCACCTAAAATGTTATCCCAGAAATAAATTAATTGGAGAGTCGAACATATCTATATCTAAATAAATATATTAGTGTCTTGGATTCGGTCTGGGCAGTAGTAAGAAAACTGAAACAATTTTTTAGCCACCTAATAATGTCTTTTTTAGCTAGCTATTAATGATCTAACATATTTCCAAATGTAACCACTTCAATTTACAGTAACTTTCTACAGCCAATTGTTTTTTCATACGCTTTAGAAGCTGTACGATACCTTTAGCTGTTTTTAAATAAGTGACAAACCTATGAATTCCACTTAAAAAAGGAAACAATGCCGCTGCAAACAATACGTATTTCAATTTTTTAACCAACCGAAGGGAAATTTCAAGGTAGTAATTATTAACCATCTGCATACTTACATTTTTATTGGAAATTATTATAATGTCCTGAGAAACAATCGTTTTGAATACGAGCAACTTATTGAGGAATAATAGCTTGTTTCTGTCCTAATGCAGTCACGCTTTGTCGCGATATTCAGATCATTAAACACTAAGATAGTGATGCAAAACCATTTAGAGGTTTCACTCGACTCAAGTTTTTTTTCTCTAACGACAAATTAATAAAGAAAGTCTACCGTTCGATCAATTTATAACAATTTCGTCAGAATATTCGATTGGAGTATGAAAATGTGTTCATTTCAATATTATTACTTGAAACTTGCGATAAATTGTACAGTTCTGAAATAAAACTCATCTAATGAGTGTACGCATTGAAATACAGATATTTATATTATTGCATCAGAAATGCAATTGAAATCTCAGCTTTTAGTGTTAATTTTTTAAAATATATTTTATATACTTCCTATATACCTCCAGAAAAACGACAATTTTCGATGACTCTTTTTGTACTTATGAAGGATTCTAACATAAATGATACAAATACAATGCTGACTATTGCTTGGTAGACAAAGTCAGTCTTACTTGCATTTTCAACTCACCCGTTTTATGTTAAATACATTCCAGATATAAATGGAATGGTCGTTGTAAACGGCTGTAAGTTTATTGTTAGTTTCGTCAAATGTTACTGCTGTAGTATCTGGATATTTGGCATCAGGTGGGGGTGAAGCCATACATCTGAAAAATGTATTTATTAACAAAACCTTTATATTAAATAATTGTTGTGTATATTTTCCTGACTGTACTTCAATTTATTTCAAAATTTCCTGGGTTTCAGTCAATTTTATTGTTTATTATTTAAAATGTTACAAATACGTTTCGGTGTCTTTCTCCACCATCATCAGTTTGTCTAAAATATACATTTTACATTTATTATCAATTTAATAAAAAAAAAAACTTTCACAAAATTTTGTGAGTTTTTTTTTTGTTTTTTTTTTAATTAAATTGATAATAAATGTAAATGTATATTTTAGACAAACTGATGATGGTGGAGAAAGACACCGAAACGTATTTGTAACATTTTAAATAATAAACAATAAAATTGACTGAAACCCAGGAAATTTTGAAATAAATATTAAATAATACAATAGACTCTAAGCAGAACTACATGTTCATTCATGTGTACAATGTTTGCGGTTAATAGTAAACATGTGTTTTTTAGAAAAATATGACTTACTGAATATTAGTTCCAAGAGCTACATCTACTCCTAAATAGTGGCATCTAGGTAAAGTCGTGATAAACCTGAGAGTGGTTGGATCAAAACATCTTATAATTCCTTCTGCACATCCTACAAAAATATGTTTTTGTCCTACCGCTATACAATTGGCACTGGTTGTCTGAAACAAGGAATTGTTTAGATTGTTTTCATATTCAACACGTATTATTTTTGCCTTTTCTTAAATTATTTTATTCAACATTTTTCAAATGCATTAAATAGTTAAAACAGGAAATACTTTATACATACCCTTAATTCTACCCACTTATCTAAAAGTCTTCTATTATTAAATTCACACAGCAATCCGGACCTGCAAAGAAATCACATTCAAAGTTGTATGCAAGATACCACAATTTGTTTTATGTTAAAGAAAATTGGCTGAATGAAATGTACCTAGTGATTGCATATGTACTATCTCCACATTCTCCTTTGCCACACGCAACATCACAGAAATAATTGTTTCTTTGCTCACCCAAAATGGCAGACCGCCCCATCAATGGGACTGCTTCTTTGTACTGAAAACGACAAAAACAAATATACCAACAAGATACTAATAATGTATGGGTATGGTGACTTACCTTAATTTTACCGGTTTCCAAAAACCAAAACTTAACATGTCTATTTCCTACAGTTACGAAGTAACTTCCGTTTTCTGAGAATGCTATCGCTTTTACTTTGGTGCTCACTTTATTACTCGCAACCTAAAATTTCGTTTAATATAGTGATAGATACTCCTCATTAATTAATATGGGTAGTTTTTCAATAATAATTCCAAAGCAGCTTATTTCTTGAGTATAATCCAATGATTTTTCTAGTGGAAAAAGTAAAAAAAGCACCCAGTCTCAAAATTCCTAATGTGGAGGTTATATAACTTGAAGCTGAGAGTTATCCGTTTCGATAAAATTCCCATATTTTCATCATTTATTTCATTTGTTCAATTAACGGATTTTTTAAACCATCCGCTTCTTGTCACTACTTACTTTGATATTATTTTTCCAATCCCACAAGTTGACTATCATGTCATGTTGAGTACCTACGCTAACAACGTACTTGTTCGTCGGAGAAAATGCCTGAAAATTGCAAACCGTTTAATTTTGACTGCCATTTATCAAGTAGATTCTTTGTCGTTGAAAACCGACGTACCACACAATTTACGCCGTATTTGTGGCCCAAAAATTCGGCCACTTGTTGAGGCTGTGGAATTAGTCCCGAGTGAACTGATTGGGGGTCTGATTGTAAGTCCCATACTCTCACAGCTGGTTGGTGACCACATTCTCCTAAAAAAAATTAACAATACGTTGATTTACTAAGTCCCGAAATTACTTTTACTAATTCCTACTTCAAATTCTCTTTAGGCCTTAGCTGTGATTCAGAAACTGTCCTAGCTTTTATCCATTAAGAAAAAACTTTTCCCGCAGTTTACACTTTGGTAATAGAACACTTTGTATATTTATCAAAAATGAGTTTTCCAACTGAATGTTATAGCAATTGTTTTCTTGCATCGGTTCGGTTTTAACTTGTTTTAATTTAAAACCATCAGCAGACAAGCTAAAATGCTTTTCCGAGTTATGCGAATATCCGAGTTATTATTTTCAAGATATGCATAATTTCTTCAATTATTATAAATTTTCTATTACTCTGTTGGTTCTACATGATCTAAGACATTGGTATCAAAGTATAGGCGGTTGCAGAGTCGAATTCGCAAGATGTTCTGTTTTAATCATTAACTGTTTCCTTATTTGCTAAAAGCGATAATTTGTCAATCAAATTAGCAGACCGCAAATGTAAAAGCATATTAAGCAATATATATTGTTGTTAAATAAAGTCCTCAACAAAATCGTCGTTAAACAACCAAATTTGCGTTAATTTTGGAACTAGATAAATTCTGATTGCTTCAAGCGATTTGGTTTCTGTTTGACGAGCTAACTACCCCCATTTGTGTTCTATTAGGTAATGTTTTAATAAAAACTAAGCAGACTAACTTTCTAAAGGGTGGCAAATAAAAAAATGTAAAATTTTGCAAAGTTCTGGCAGATTTTCAACTAAAGTGAAGTTTACTTTCGAATATTTCGTTCATTCACAGGTTAAGTAAGTAATTAATATTGCTCGCAAAATTTCAAGCACAAATCGAGATAAAGAAATAAAAAAAATCTTTAATACAACACGCACGAGAAATATTTAACCTTTCTGTATTGCGACAAAAAAGAATCCGAAGAACAAGAAATTTTATGTCCGAAACCAAATGTCTGTAATTTTAATGTTTAATTAAAAATAATAATAATCAACGCCATAAGCTTTAATCACTTTTAATAAATATCATCATCTGAGTGACAAACTTAATCTTTACTTTATGCAATAAAAACTAATTATAAAATTAAGTAAAAATAAAACCATCCAAAAACATAAATGCAGCTTAGCAGTATCAGGAAAATATCACTTGATCGGACTTCTTTAATTTGTATTAGTTATATGATCCAGTCTTTTCACAAATTAATTTTAAAATTGATCTTATTCATTGTAACATGACATTTTGTGTAAGAAGTGTAATAAAGAGGTGGGTAATGAAACAAATTTATTTAAAATTGAAGGGGCTTCTCTCGTTTATCTGATGGTAAGTTCATCTGTACATGGTGGCACAAATCATATTACCACCAGAGATTAGTTTTTTTAACATTGCATCGGCGATCTCTAAACTAATCTCTGTTACCACATACCCCGAAGTAGATTGCGAGTAAATCATCAGTAAAACCGCAACCAAAAAATAAAAATGTTATGAAATTTGTAAATTTTAATTAAATTTGTTCTAACCCGCGCGCTCTGTATATGTTCACTTTAACCTGAGTTTCGGCCATACACATGTTTGAATGTGTTTAATATATTTTGTACGTGAAATGTAACTGATATGAAGGTTTATAACTAAACGGGCACGTCTGTGGCCTTGTAGTTGAAAACCAGGAAGCTTGCAGAAATTGAAAGTTCGAAGTAAAAATCTATAAACAAACCAGTAATCTTACCTGTTACTATATACCTGCCACATGAGGAATAGGCAAGTGAAGTTATCGTTTTTCGTGAAGTATTAATAATGTGATTTTGCTGCTCAGTTCTTGTGTTGTAGAGTACAACGGTACATCTGTAACAAATAATACTCCATTAAACATACTTTATCACAATTTAAACATATTTTATAGAAAATATTTAAACTATTATTACATTACAGCTCTTTCAATATCCAGATGGATAGTTGGCAAATAAGCAGATCCATAACTTTCGGCTAAGTTAACCCCATTCAGGCAATTTAATCTATTTTACTGGACTTTAATACGACATAAAGCTTGGCAGTTTGCCATTGATGCCTTAAATAATTTATGTAGTGGGTTAGGGCATAGAATCGTGTCATTGTTAAGGATAATGTTAGGGTGAGTAAATAGACCAAGGAATGTCGAGTAGAATGTAGGCCACAAGACATATTTTCGGAGCTACATCTAAATAGGTTTCGGGATAATTAACGTTCGCAGAAATTACGCTAATTGCTCGCATTTTATAGACATTTAGAAATGGTAAATTGGTTTTTACAATATTAACCGTTAACAACAAGTCTATTTTATGTAACAGTTTCTTCTTGAATTAATACATTTTCTGTAAATAACCTGTAAATGTCTTGCGGCTCGTTTTTAAATTGTGCTCTTAATCTCTGGGCAGATGAGTGATATACCTAAATCCCCCACGTTATGTATCAATGATCAATATTAATCAAATAACATACAATTAAGTTGTTAAATCACAAGAGGTTGACGAAGTTCTGCCCGTTTAACTCCAAACATGTTTGGGCCTGTGTACTCTTCCCAGCAGTGTGGGCTCACATTTTCAGCAGCTTCTCGTTCGTTCGGTTAATTAACACCTGCTCAATTTGTACCATCGGTTTAATGTGTCCTTCTGTTCTGTGTATCTTACATACGTGGTATAAATGTAGCCTTTCCTCGGTATGTACTTGGTGTCTGGGAAAGTGTCAGTTGTTGTGCAATGCTACGAGCACTCCTGGAAGGCTCTGCAACAATTATCTCCAATACATGTTCCTCTGTGTCTGGAACCCGAATACCTATTGTCGTCCGCTATCTTCCTGAAGGCAATCGTTCAGTGTCTCTAGCCCTTTGCTGGTGTAAGTTCTTTCAGCTTCTGCTATGTTACTGTGGCATTTCCCCAAAACTAACAGCATATTCGCATATTTGATTTGGTGTACATTTTGTGAAAGAAGCTTCAAAGTAAGTCACAATTTGACAAATGCTTGCTATTCTTGACCAAAGCTATGTACCTGTATCTACCTGATAATGACAAAAAAACATCATTGTCGCTTTGAGTTTTCATCAAAAAATTGTAGAAGGGAACTTAACATCAAAAATTTTCGTAATTTGAAGCAAAGATCGTAATTTTTCTTTTCGAGTGCTTAAGTATTCCAATAGGCTTCTACTCAAACATGGGACCATTTCAAAATAATGCTTATTAACAAGGTTGAAACTCGATTTTCAATTGTTAATATATTCTATAAATTTTCGAAAAAAAATTTTTCAATATTTTGCTCGTACTCTCGAAGTGACCCCCTATTACCCCTTAAAATCAATGACAGCAATTTTGAATCACCCTGTATAACATTGTTTTAGTAGTAGTAAACATCTTTATTTCTAAAAAAGGCTATCGACCTATCGGTCTTTCTGCATGTATTATGGTCTTAATACATGCAGTCTTAATCTAAATAAAAAACAAATATGAAAATTCTCCCATTCTAGGTTAACAATACTATTAAATAAATAAGATTTCAGTGGCAAGAAGAAATTATTTTATTGTCCAGTAGTCAGTTGCGTTTGTAAGTGTTCGAGTAACGTTGATGTAGGGGAACGGAAGCGGGATTGTCTGGTTGGTCTTGTAAGACAAAGGGGATTCAGTATGGTCCAGTTGTAGGGGTTGTTTACCCATTTTGTCTGTAGATGTATGAGTCTTTCCGAAATCTTTGTTATGTTTGTGCGTTCGTATAGTAATTGGGTGGAAGGGTTGTGTAGTGGGTTTTGGGGGTGTCTTATTCGTGTTATTAGTCTTAGTGCAATTTGTTCTGTTGTTTGTGTATAACGTTTTGTCCTTTCTGTTCCGTTGGTCATGAGTATATGTCCAAAGTCTAGCAAGGGTCTACAAATAGCTTTATATATTTTGGTGGCGGTGTTTGTGCTAATTCCTCTGTCTTTGTAGGTTAGTGATCGGAAGTGTTTTGTTCTCTTTATTGTTTCTGCCCTGATGTTTCGTATGTGTTTAGTGAATTTAAGTTTGTGGTCGATTGTGATTCCAAGGTATTTTACGTCGTTTTTTGGTTGTGTCGTTTGGCCGTCTGCAGTTATTGTAGGGGAGTCAGCGTTGAATCACCCTGTATAACATTGTTTTATGTGCTTAAAGTTTACATTTCTGTAAGTCTCTAAATAGACCACATCATCTAAATTACATGATCAAGCATAACCTTTCAACATGCCGTTTATTAGGAGCAACTACATTTTTGTTGACGCACTTGAGACTGGTTAAGGAGTCGCAATTGATTTGCGGAATGCTCAAGTCTGGTTTCAATTGGAGGTAAAAAACGATTAATATCATTTTGTGGTCTTGCCATAAAGAAACAAACACCAACGCAAGTATGGCAATTAAAACCGAGCAAGGTTTCCCGGAAATTAACTTTCAAATGCAACTTTTGAAGGAATCTGAAAAGCAGTTACATCTCGTTTCATCCTATAAACTTTGGGCGCTTCTACACGGAGAACTTTCATTAACACACAATCAAATTCTCTCGGCTCCAAATATTCAACATTTTAAATATCGTATATTTAAATATGGCGAGACTTAAGCAAAAAATAGTTTAACTTTTATCTAAGAATAATATAGTTGAGTTTTTGGAACTTTAAGCTAGCTATTAGTTTTCAACGATTTCGGTTAGTTGAGGTATTTAGATGGAATGAATTTTGAAGGACCACACTCGGATTTTTCCACTTTATTGTTTATGTCCATGACCTCATATCGCAGATGTATACTTACTCTATATGGTTTTCATTATTTATGTATTCTAATTAGGTAAACACTACATAAAAACAACAATAACAGCAAACACAAACAATTTACAGATTCAATTTAAAAAAGGAGTTAAATTAGCATTCTCATATTCATACAAATCGAGAGCATCTAGTGAGATTGAGCACACGGCCTTAAAAGTCACAAACAGGTCAATTTACAAGAGTATTTAGGAATAGGTATCTGATAAATTATGGGTAAACATGGGAAAAGCTCTTGTAATAAATGCATGCATTGTATTACATGTATTTATATCATTGCTTTGTAAATGTAATATGGAAAATTAAATTTTGAAACGATGAATACAGATAATCACAAAAATATTCGGAGACGCGCGTTTAGTTGAATTTCTCCAAGAATATTGTTAGAATGTTTGCTATTTATTTTTGCAAATTGATTAAATATATAATTTCTGGCATATTTCATCTTAGTAGTAGTAAACATCTTTATTTCTAAAAAAAGGCTATCGACCTATCGGTCTTTCTGCCCTTGTTTAATACATGCAGTCTTAATCTAGATAAAAAACCAATATGAAAATTCTCCTATTCTAAGTTAACAACAGTAGTAGTAAACATCTTTATTTCTAAAAAAGGCCATCGACCTATCGGTATTTCTGCCCTTGTTTAATACATGCAGTCCCAATCCAGATAAAAAGCAAATATGAAAATTCTCCCATTCTAGGTTAACAATGTTATTGAATAGATAAGATTTCAGTGGCAAGAAGAAACCATTTTATTGTCCACTAGTCCGTTGCGTTTGTAAGTGTTCGAGTAGCGTTAATGTAGGGAAACGGAAGCGGGATTGTCTGGTTGGTCTTGTAAGACAAAGGGGATTCAGTATGGTCCAGTTGTAGGGGTTGTTTGTCCATTTTGTCTGTAGTTGTATGAGTCTCTCAGAGATCTTTGTCATGTTTGTGCGTTCGTATAGTAGTTGGGTGGGGGGGTTGTGTAGTGGGTTTTGGGGGTGTCTTATTCGTGTTATTAGTCTTAGTGCAATTTGCTCTGTTGTTTGTGTATAACGTTTTGTCCTTTCTGTTCCGTTGGTTATGAGTACATGTCCAAAGTCTAGCAAGGGTCTACAAATAGCTTTATATATTTTGGTGGCGGTGTTTGTGCTAATTCCTTTGTCTTTGTAGGTTAGTGATCGGAAGTGTTTCGCTCTCTTCATTGTTTCTGCCCTGATGTTTCGCATGTGTTTAGTGAATCTAAGATTGTGGTCGATTGTGATTCCAAGGTATTTTAAGTCGTTTTTTGGTTGTGTCGTTTGGCCGTCTGCTGTTATTGTAGGGGAATCAGCGTTGAGTCTGTGGTTTGTGAGCAGAAGTTGGTTTTTTGACGCGTTTGGTGTTAGTCTCCATTTATAAAACCATGTCATTGTGTTGTTTGTTAGTGTTTGGAGTCTTTGCGTTGCTCTCTCAGTAGTTTTGTCATGTACAATAAGTGCCGTGTCGTCTGCGTATTGTAATATGTATGCCGATCTGTCGATTTGATTTTTGTCTGGTAAGTTGTAATTGTATATGTCATGGCAGTATATATTGTAGAGAAACGGTGAGAGCGGGGATCCTTGAGGGAGCCCTTGTTCAGGGGAAAAAGAAAATGACAGTGTTTTGTCAATTCGTACTTGTAGTTGTCTGTTTTCTAGTAAGTTCTTTATGGTGTGTAGTATATTTCATCTTAATAATTCTAGAATAACGCATTGAAAAGTCTTTTACTAACAAAGAAACCAAATGGAAAAGGAAATATTCGGACATTTATTCTTTGTTGCTAATTAAGAACAATTAGAATATTGAAACTAAAGATTAATATTCCCACATATGGACACTTTATTAGACGGTTTGGTCATGGAGAATATGACTTTGTAAACTATTAATCAACTTTGCCCCACTGTTCCAATAAAATCTGCTTCAAATGAATTTTGTTTGTACTTTTGGACAGTTATAAAGCATCAGTTTTCGCACTATGCTTAGGATCATTGTCCTGGTCGTATTTAAAACGCTCTTTGAAACAAACAATTTGTAAAGACATTTAAATAACCAATTTTGTCCAAGATTTCATCACTAAAAACTACGTCGCCTACACCAACTGAGGAAATACACCCCCAGACAGTGTTTCACTGTTGCACACACATTTTAACTCTGAAGTTCTTCATTTGGTTTTCGCCAAACAACATTTGCCGTCCATCCGACCCAAATATGTTGAACTTCGACTCTTTACAAAAGATTACGTTCAACCAATAACCTTCCGCCTTTAATGAAAATTCTGAGGCAAACTGTTGATGAAAATACTATTTTTTTTACTGGGCCAAAGATTTTTCCGTGCAATTCGTCCAAAATTTCATTAGCGAGAATAAATCTGCGAACAGTTTCAACATAAAATTTTTAACCCGTAAGTTTTTCTATTTCAACTTGAAGTTGTGGAGCACTAACTTGAGGATTCTATTTTACTCGTCTCATTCCAAGACTTTCTTTTGCATTTAACGCCTTTGGACGGCCAGGTTGTTTGAAAGAAATAATGCCATGTTAGTTTTTATAATGAGAAATAATGTGACTTACAGTACTTTTTTACGTCTCGTTTTTCCGACTTGTTTCTCATCGGAATTACTAGTATATTACGGTACAACAGACGACAGTCGAAGTTCCGCCACTGCTTGAAGTTGACATGCACGCAGTGGAGGGCCTTCGACTTTCGTCTCGCGTTCCGTATACTATTCTTCTTGATCCTCGGTGGAAACTAGCCGGGAAAAGTAAAAGGTTTTGAAAAAAAACGGCTTTGAAAATGTTGTGAAAACAATTAGCTGACAATCAGTGACAAACAGTCAAGATATCAGCGTGCGTGGCGAAAGTTATTACTTTCCACAAGGGATGAAGAAAATTTTGTTCGGCGCGTTCATTTTGATGCTCGTACGGCTTGAAAATGTTAACAAAACGTCCGAAACGATTTATCAACGAAATTCGCCCTTGCTAGTTACCGAGTCTGAAAGGTGCGTGGCGAAAGGTATTGTAATGTGTAAAAGCGATGCTTTCGCCATCGAAAACAGTGGCGAAAGTACGTACTTTCCACCAGGGGATCGAAGTCATTATTAGAGGTTTCAAGGTGAAATATTTCCAAAACGGTGAGAGATATCGACTTGGAGCAAGTACACATTTTTTGTTTAGAAAATACCGTAGACCGAAAGATGGCAAACAAAAACGCAATATTTTAAAACCCAAAAAATTTCTGATGTTTTAAATGGCTCCAGATTATTGCAGCTAGCGTCCTGTAGGGTCTACAAACTTGGTGATAGGAAATTTGGACTTGTCGATGTAAAAAACTCCCAAACACACATTTTTATGGTCATAGTAAAAAACTGCTTAAGAATCTATTAAAAATAGACGAAAATTTTATTTACACTTTGAGACCCTGTATCTCGGAAACTATTATCTTTCAGATAAGACAAATTTGCCTAAAACTCAAGAATTTTGTCTAGGCAATATGTCAGTGCATTTTGTTACGTCACATTAGTTCAAGACCACCCTGTATATTAAATCAATAATAAAAAAAGAAATAACAAACATTTCGAATTCGTGCAAGAAATTCAATTAAGCGCGGGGTATCCGAATATGTTTGTGCCAGTAAAAGGTATTTGACTCATTTTGTTCTAAATTTCTCTTGGTTTTACATGACACGATCGGAGATTTTCATGTGAATTTACCTTTATGCAATATTAAATATGAATATTCCAATCTGCTATCAAAATTACACTGTAACTGTGTTTTTTTGACTGGGATTGATAAAAAACGAATGTTCTGAAATCTGTTCAATGACTAAACACCTCCTGAAAGCGTATTATTACCATAAAAAATATCTAAGGTAAATACAAGATTTAAAAGTAAATTCACAGTGGTGGATAATTGAATTATATTAAGGTGGATTTAGACAATGTAATCCTCAACAATGACTGCATGCTATAAAACAAAATTATGTTTTTTTAATGTAAATATTTGATTCGAAACTAATTTGGTATTTCCAAATATTTATCAAAATGTCTGCGTATGCACATAGCTTGACAAAAATGTGGGAACGAATAGTATGTTAAATTGGCTTATTTTCAACTATGATGTTTTTTGCGACTTTTTATCGATTATTATCTGTAACAATCGAAATTTATACATTTGAAAAATCGGTGCTTAAAAGAGAAATGACGACATCTTCGAGTAGATTTCTAATCTTTCTGTATTATTAATCGGATTCAAATCAATCAAGCGTAATATTTTCTCATACACATAGGATTTCACACAATCCCACAAAATAAACCGCAATTGAAAAATTAGAATGATTTAGCCTGCCATATTTCAGATACAAATGTATTACTGTATAAGTACATTGTTTGTTCAGATTTTTAAAACGTCGTCACTGAGCTAGCGAGTAAGCCAAAAGGAACACAAGTTAAGTTCTACTTTGCGGGATGAAGCAGTCTTATGTGAAGTGAATTTATGGAGACACAATAAGCCATAAAATTCAAGTGCATTCTTGCTATCCGCTGCAACAAACAACGGAGTCAAAGTTCTCATTTTTCTGTGCCCAAATCAGCCTTTCAAGGATTATTTACTTATCCCATCTACTATTTACATGCCACCTAAAGTCAAAGCCTGGACGATTTACAAACATTTTTTTAAAGACTAACGGTACCGTTCATGATATATCGAATACACGCCACCCAGTATTTAGAGATTTACATTTAAATACAGCCATTCATTATTCATTCAACCTTTCCAACAAAAATGTATGACTAAGATTACCTTATTTGTCTTATCTTAGTAAAAAATGACTAAACAACACACAATTAAACTATCAGTTATAAACCTGTACCAGATCAGATCAATTTTGAGTCGTTAAAAATATTACATTTTATTTAATGATTGTGGATGTTTTGCAAGGCCGCTCAAGGCTATTCTTGTTATAATATAATTTTAATGACCAGGATCTGCGAACCATAAGGCCTTATTGTCGATATCTAGAGATTTAAGGCTTTAATTGGTTTAAATGTTTCCTGTGTAAGAATTAACCAGTGATATTAAAATTACTACTAAAGTAATTTGTAATCAATTTAAAGAGAGAATTGCTGCATACAGTTGGTCCCAATTAAAATTAGACGGAAATTCGTATATTACGTTTATCTCAGCGCGTTCCACTTTAATTCAGGGTAAACATGTCTATAACAAAATGGGCACAATCAATCCATTCACAATCCAACTTACTAAATAATCAAAACATGTTAACTTTAAGCAAAATGTTCTCCAGCCAACAAATCAAATATTTCAAATCATTTATTCAGTTAAAACTGCCGAACACATTTAAAATTAACAAATAATTAAAACATTTATCTCTATTAAAGAAAATGCCGCAACCTGTAATATTCTTTAAATAATCACAAACTTAGAGGGAGAAACTTGTTTTTTAATCCTAAAAAAAAAATGGATAACTGGTAGATAACAATGGAAAAGTAATAATTCGTTAACTAATTTTCGACGAAAACGCCATGCAAACTATAATAGATTAGTGATATTGGACTTACTACAACACACCATCTAATTATTTTCTATCATAATTTAGATTTAGAATTAGAATTAATGAAAACAATAAGTAAGTGCCTAAACCAGGACTTCCCTACAAGACAACGACCTTTGATTATGCAAATTAATACAAATCATTAAAAATTAATTTACGAAATGTTGAGTAAAGTTATCAATGAAGAAATGAAAATACCTAATTAGTGAAATTATAAATATACAAAAATATTGCCATGCCCAAATGAATCGGAATTTAAATGCGAAAGTCGCAGGTTAAAATCCCCATAAAAGTACATCGGGTTTTAATTAAGTTATCTAAAACCAGTTACTAAAAATATTAAAATTCATTTAACACCGACCAGTTTAATCATTAACGGATTGTCTGGCTGAAATAATTGGAAGAATGGATAATTTCGACAATTGATGTTCATTCTATAACCGTGAAGCTTTCAGCTTTAATAACTCCATTAGTTTTGAAAATATGCGTACTCTTCAGTATAGTACCTTTAGTCAGTAAAATCTAAATTGAAGCATGTTATTAAAACTGATTAGGTATTTTAAATATTTTTTTATTCTCATATTATCTCTCTCATTCTCACCACTTGAATCAGTACGTACTTTTACCAATTAAAGGTAATTATAATTATTGCCACCAATTAATAAATTAATTAATAATAAGGATTTTGCAATGGAAAACTTAATCAATAGTTTGAAATGTTTTCTTAATTGAAATTGTTAAACGTCTAAAAACAAAATCGTTAATTAAAATATTTTCCCCCTTACATTTCCTAATTATTTTAACAAGTTCCAACTAATAATGAAATAATAAAACAAATTAACATTACAAAGTCGAAAGGCTTTTTGAATTTCAAATATTATTTTATACTTTCCGAATAAAATAATACAAAAAACATTGTCTCAAAAGCAAGTTATAAGTAGTGCTTTGTATGAATGAAATGAAATGGCACAGATCAAACAAGTTTTAAATTATGTAGGGCAAAATTGGGAAATTCGTAAAATCTTAGTAATTAAACTCAATTAAAATAAGTATTCTCTTTTCTTAAGGTGTGGCAATTCTTTAACTGTAGAACTTTGGTTTTCTGAACGTAAAATTGTACAAATGCCGGTGTAAAATTTGAGTTCTTTTTTGGAAGGGATGTAAAAGACCGTTTAGGAAGTGTCCGATAGAAAAAAGAAAATACATTCAAACCGTATTACTGATAAACTTTAGGGAACAAAATGCAAATGTCTTCGTTCTGTAATTTTACAACTGTTAGCTTGCACAATAATTCAAGCCTAAAATTGTCCCAGAATATTTCAGTTATATATGATACCCTATAAAATGCCCATTCCAAAACCTATTCAAAATTCTTTTGTAATTCGTAATTTTTATTTGAATTGATAAATTATTGCAATTTTGATAAGCACTCAAACTTTCTATTAATGTTAGACGATAACTGACCGAATCGGCATACATTATTTCTTGAAACAAGATGAGTAATTTGCTCTATTTAGAACTTTCAGCAGTTCAAAAGATGACAGAACTTATAACAAATAGTAAGATGTGATCGTTCATCAACAGAAATACCTAAAATCAGAGACAAATAAGAACAATTTAATGTTTTAATTTTGTGTTTCAAAGGTGAATTGCAAGCACTCGCGACGTGATTGATTTCTTTAGGTATAGATTGATTAAAACTTGGAAATTTCAAGTTACTCAGGTTTAGGGGCTGAATTTCCAAGTGTTCATATTCGCTATCTTTTCGTAATAAACAATTTATTCTTGTGAGTTAAACAATGGTCCGTTCAAAAGATAAAACACTCACAAAAATATCTCTACTTTCCGCATTGTTATACATCTTAGTGTTTGAGTGAAGTTCCAAAAAATTTAAATACATTTTGTGAACAAAGCGGATGACAAATAATAACCAAGACAAAAAAACAATAGAAAAATAATAAACATTAGTTATATCTGACGAAAAGAAACTAACTGAAGAACTGGCCTCCATGTCAAATGCTTGCAAATAATATTTTCCTCAATATAATTTAATCTTTTATATACTGTTGAAACTTTCACCTCATAATGCTTTACAAAATTGAACAACAGAAAACCTTTGTTCTGTGATTTTCTGCCAGATCTCAAATAAGTGTGGAGGACTACAGGAAAATGATGAATTTCTAATCACTTTGTATAAATACAATGGGTCTGCGAAATTTCCAATGGGTAATCTCGCAAAACTATTAATAATTCAGAGTAGTTTTCATCATCAAAAAGTTTTCTCGAATTTTCCGATGCGCCTTCAGGCGTAATTTTCCAATTAAGCGACTCCGGATAACTCGTTTCCATGCGGAAATAGGGCATATTTATAGACGGAACAATTTTCAACTGGAAAATTTGATTTTTACGAGCTGGAGTGCACTTGAAGATCTCGAAAAACTGATGAGTTTCTCTTGAAAAAATATGCAGTTCTAGATAATGCAAATATCATAAGAAAGTTCGACAGAATACTTAGCAATTAATAATCGATATATTCTAGTCACGACACTGCGACTCAGCTGATTATTTATATGATAAGTTGTAGTTTTGAAATTATAAGCAATTTCCGTCAAAACATTCACAATCCAACTTTAAATTACATCTCAGATTCTAATAAAAGTATTTCGGGGGCGTGTGTGCACTTCACTTCAACGTAAGCTTTTTCATCAGTTTATATCATTTTAAAGTATATCAGGTTAACCGAATCCCCGAATGAAATTATATGCAACTATTCACTTTAGGAAAGGCATCATAGTGTGAACTTTTTACCTATTGCGAGAAATTGCAGAAGATTTATTGAATTTTGAGCATTACGGATCACGCGTTGTTTAAGATATTTAACCTTCGACAAGTACATGAATAATAATAAGTAATAATAACAAGTATTGTGCTTTAGTTCCAACTTAATCTGAATATCTAATTTATTTATGTGTCTTTTCGTTGATATAATAATCCTAAGCATTTGAAAGTACTTTCAGTTTACTTGTCCATATTCAAAAGATAATAAAAATATTATAGATTGACTTTGCCTTGAAAGGTAAAAAACTTTGCTTTTGGTTGGTTACAACCGGGAATTTTATTTCTAAATATTCTAATCAAGTTTTACTCAAATTACTCAAATGCTCAAGCAATGTAAGCATGATTCTCGGCATAATGTTAAATCATGAAGAAAATGACAATAAGAAGTTTTGAATTGCGCGCCATTTGAAGTTTCATGATTTGACATTAAAAAAAAGGTTCTTCGTTAGTAGACAGCAGGAGGTTAAGTAAAATGGAGCGATTAAATACACAACAACGAATTCTCATTGTGAAAAATTATTATCAAAGTGGTGGAAGTTTTGCAGCCACAGTTCGCAAAATGCGTACAATTATGGGCTATCGGAATGCTCCAATTGAAGCATCTGTGAGAAAATTAATGAAGAAATTTCAGCAAACTGGGTCTGAATGAAGTGAGAACAGAAACTCGCGTTCGTCCTGGTCGCTCGAGTGACAATATCGCAGCAGTACGTGCAAATGTTGAGGAAAGCCCAACCACATCAATTCGCCATAGAGCTCAGAAAATTAGTGCTTCCATCACCACTATGCATCGAATTTTAACAAAAGATTTAAAGCTTCATGCGCAAAAAGTTGAAAGAGCTAAAGCCGGAGGTCCATGGGCAACGAAGAGCCTTTGTTGATTGGATTTTGGAACAACGACAATTGGACGGTGATTTTTCAACGAAAATCATTTTTAGTGACGAGGCCCATTTTCATCTTGATGGGTTCGTTAATCGACAAAATTGTCGCATTTGGGGTTCCGAAAATACACGAATGATCGTTCAGAAACAGATGCACCCAAAAAGAGTCACTGTTTGGTGTGCATTGTATGCTGGAGGCATCATCGGACCATTTTTCTTTGGAAATGCAGTTGGTCAATCATTAACCGTGAGTGGTGTTCGTTATCGTGAAATGTTAACTAAGTTTTTTGTGCCAAAATTGCAAAATATGGTTCTCAACAACATGTGGTTTCAACAGGACGGTGCAACATGCCATACAGCCAGAGAAACTGTTGAATAACTGCACGAGTCTTTCCTGGTCGTGTTATTTCTCGGTTTGGAGATCGGCATTGGCCGCCCATATCATGCGATTTAACGCATTTGGACTATTTTCTTTGGGGGTTTTTTAAAGTCACAAGTTTATGTGAACAAACCAATAACGATTGAAGCCTTTAAAGATGAAATTCAACGCTGTATCTCTGAAATACCGCAAAATTTATGCGCAACAGTCCTTGAAAATTTCATGAATAGAGCAAATCTGTGCCAGCAAAACCGAGGCGGTCATTTGTCCGATGTCTTATTTCATTCATAACCTCATGATGTGTACCTGCTTCATTTTTCAATAAATGAAACTGGTGCCACAAATATATACGTTTTATTTAAAATTTAAACACATTTTTTTAACAACACATTTTATTACAATATTTAGATTTTTGGAAGAATTATATCAACCTTGTTTGAACGATTAGATTTACCTTTGAAAAGTGGCATTAATCTTATAAAATGTGCATAATTTTTTCAAAAAGAAACACTTTCATGCAGACTTAAGACTTTTATGTTTCTTTGGAGTCAAGTACGTATAAAATCAAACTGGACCAAAAAATGGCACAGAAATATGTAAAACTGCTCGATCAAATACAAAAGTCACAAAACACTATACAATTTGTTCAATTTTTCTGTTAGTTTTGTTTTTTTTTTGGCATTTTTAAATCGGTTTTACTATCTAATTTGATTCGGAAGGCAATAATTCACAAATTATAGCAAAATATCAGACAAAAAGAAGTTATCACCGTAAAAATATAATATTATCTGTGGAAACATTGTAATACTTGCCAAATTTTAGTTAAATGTGAACTGAAATTTCATATTTTTCCACCTTAAAAACAGTATCAAACAAATGTTTCTTAATATATTTGTTGTCCTAGTTCTTTGCAAAACTAATTTGTCCGTTCCTCAATTTTCAAGACTTTTGTATAAGCACTCTATTGAAGCATAATAATTCTCCTTGAGTCAGTTACTTGCTGAATAGAACTTCCAGCGGAATATTTGGTTCATTCTTATCTTAGACATTAATATGTTATTATTGATATTATTTCCATTTAAATTATTATTTCGTCTTTCATTACTGTGACGTTGTTTTTTTCTTCTCTTTTCTCAATCCAAACTGTTTCAAATTTAATTTCAATCCAACCTATTTATTAATAATTTTAGATCATTTTTCAGAGTTTTTCTAGAAGCTGAAACCCATCAATTCACTTAAGTAGACGAGCAAAAATATGTTCGATATTCTTATTTGCAACCTCGCTGCTTTACCTTTCACCCTTTTAATTTAGGTCAACTCATCGATGATATTAAAGCTTTACGCGATCCTAATGCTTTCAAACCATTTTCTTTCACATTAATGCCACGTGAAAATATGCTTGCTAATATCTATGGAAAGCGGTTTTTTAAATCAGAGCTTAAAATAGCCTTTTCGTATCGAGCTTCCATCTGATCTAGAATAATGCGATCATCCTTGACTGTCGTAACAACGTGCTGCTGGCACTGAACAAAACTATTCTATATAAACCTTTCAGACATTTTTTAACAACTGAATTTAGATCAGTTCTTTTCATTCATTCATAGCATTCTGATTGCTATGAGATCAATTTTCTAAATAAATCCCATCAATAAACAGGTTTATGGGCAAACTTGATTCTCTGCTTTAGATGGACTAAAGTTTGCAGACTTTTCATTCTAAACTTAAGAATGCTGTCATTTCAGCCTGCGGTTTCAAACTTATTTCCGTTTGGATGTGAATTATTGAAAGAACTTGATCGATTGAAAAAGCATCGATTTGTACATGTATGTGACTGTGTAGGCTCTAGTTTTAGCGTTGACAAATGGTCATAATTCCAGTAACATTGGCAGAAAGTCTTGGAATTCAATTAGAAAACCTCTATATGGTGACACCCCGTACAATGTCCTTTAATAGATACATCAAAAGAAAATTGACTTGAAGCGCATTAGAAAAACTGGTAGACAGGTGGGTGAGACAAAAAAGCGAACAATGGCAGTGTCTGAATGTATTAAAGAAAATTATTTAAAACTATGCCATTTTTCGGTGCAAGGAATTCTTAAACGGTTACGACAGCGTTTTTGTCGCTAATCGAGAAATTCGAAGAAAATCAGCCCGAGTTATATTGTGTGGGAAATTTGACGTTTATGTAGGCGAAAAAATTGTTTTTTTTGTCGTTGAAAAACATCATTCCTCGGCAAAATTATACGAAATAAGCAACAATCGTTTCAATGGTTGGCATTAAAGATGTACCGGCGACCTCTGAAGACCTTACTAAAGCATCCGCCGTAAAATATGCGTATTTCACTTCTGCAAAGGTCGTTCAAGGCCCCTCAAGAAATAAATTGCTGTTAGTCGTAATTACCCTGATTTATAGCTGTATAAACCAACACAAACAGCTTTTCAATAGTTTTGATTTATAACAATAATTTCAGTTTGGTAACGTACCTACATAATGAGTGAAAACTATTAATTTTAAATATGTACACTGAGAATAATTATTGCTCCATTAACACATTTTTTTCATTTGCCACCAATCATATGCTAATTGATTGCAACATTAAGCTGGTTGAAGTGCTGCAATATGCACTATCGATAGGGGAAAAGCTAATATGTATCCGACATATTTGTACCCAAAGTCAACTTACAGTTAAAACTATTTAGTTATAAATTCGCTTCGTTCTTTTTGGCAATGAAGTATTTTTTTATCTACTGTTAAACTATTTCGTTTTTCTTTCTGTACTGGTTTTTTCTTAGTAAACCTTTTATTCCCACATAGCCACATAAGCAAAATGAATTATTTTATGGTAGAAACAAGCTATAGGGTGTCGCGTAATGGTTGTTTTTCAAATTAAACTGAATTTTCTATCTTAAACTGGATATTTTGGGAAATGCAAAGCTCAGAAATGTGATTTCTTAAAATTTGCATGTTTTTACAAATATTTCTTAAACGAATCTTACTATTTGGATTATTGATAATTTAACTTTAGTAGATTTTTTTGTATTAAAGATTTCGAAATATACGTTTACATCTAATATTATTGCAACACTAATTATTAAATACGTTCATAATAAAACAAAAAATATATCACTATTACAAAAGTAGTAGTACTAAGTTAAGTAAATTGCAAATATTGTAAGACAGTAAGAGACCATATTATTAAAGTAGAACGAGAACTGGAGGAGAGGAAGGGAGGCCTATGCTCAATATTGGGCGCAATAAAAGGCTTGATGATGATTATTATTATTAAAGTAAATCATGCGGATCAATAGTGGATCAACCCTTTGAATAGTTTCTCAAAAATCGAAAGTCAAATAAAATAAAATGTTTATTTAATTGTTGTGTTGTTGATGTTGTATTAACATTATATGTAAAAGCTACAGTTGTTGATAATCGAATTACGAAGAAATCAGGCCAGTAATCGAATTTTAACAAACATATCTTTTCTGTAACAAATAAGACGCTCTCAAACTGTCTCTGTAAATCTATGCTAATCTATATTTATGAATTGATAGTACTTTTTTCGCCTAATAGAATTTCGGCTAACTTCGACAATGACAACTGGAACTTGATCAACGACTGGTACTTGAACTATTTTAACAACTCACCAAACTATGCCTGCACACTGATCACAGACACAGAGTACGATGAAGCCCTAGCGCACATCAAGAACACTGCACCGGGGAAAGATAAAATTAAGGCAAAAGTCTTGAAGGGCCTGACTCAGGAGGCACACAAACTGATCCTGACTGAGTTGAACAACTGCATCACAAATGGCAGAATCCCAGAAACATGGAAAAACGGCTTAATAATCCCTATACCCAAAAATGGACTGGACAATACACAACCGAGCAACTACAGACCAATTACACTACTTCCAGTACTAAGCAAAATTTTTGAATACATAATAAAGCAGCGGCTTGAAAAAGTGATTGGAAAATATATACCTACCTACCAATTTGGTTTCAAACAGCATCACTCGACTGTTCATCCGCTCTTTATTTTGGCCAACAATATACAAACTACCCACCTAACTGACAGAAAGACAGCTTGCCTGTTTATGGACATTAACAAGGCTTTTGACAGTGTCTGGCATAGAGGCTTACTATACAAACTATACAAACTACACACACCAACATATCTACTACACACCATAAAGAACTTACTAGAAAACAGACAACTACAAGTACGAATTGACAAAACACTGTCATTTTCTTTTTCCCCTGAACAAGGGCTCCCTCAAGGATCCCCGCTCTCACCGTTTCTCTACAATATATACTGCCATGACATATACAATTACAACTTACCAGACAAAAATCAAATCGACAGATCGGCATACATATTACAATACGCAGACGACACGGCACTTATTGTACATGACAAAACTACTGAGAGAGCAACGCAAAGACTCCAAACACTAACAAACAACACAATGACATGGTTTTATAAATGGAGACTAACACCAAACGCGTCAAAAAACCAACTTCTGCTCACAAACCACAGACTCAACGCTGATTCCCCTACAATAACAGCAGACGGCCAAACGACACAACCAAAAAACGACGTAAAATACCTTGGAATCACAATCGACCACAAACTTAGATTCACTAAACACATGCGAAACATCAGGGCAGAAACAATGAAGAGAGCGAAACACTTCCGATCACTAACCTACAAAGACAGAGGAATTAGCACAAACACCGCCACCAAAATATATAAAGCTATTTGTAGACCCTTGCTAGACTTTGGACATATACTCACGACCAACGGAACAGAAAGGACAAAACGTTATACACAAACAACAGAGCAAATTGCACTAAGACTAATAACACAAATAAGACACCCCCAAAACCCACTACACAACCCCCCCACCCAACTACTATACGAACGCACAAACCTGACAAAGATCTCTGAGAGACTCATACAGCTACAGACAAAATGGACAAACAACCCCTACAACTGGACCATACTGAATCCCCTTTGTCTTACAAGACCAACCAGACAATCCCGCTTCCGTTTCCCTACATTAACGCTACTCGAACACTTACAAACGCAACGGACTAGTGGACAATAAAATAATTTCTTCTTGCCACTGAAATCTTATTTATTCAATAACACTGTTAACCTAGAATGGGAGAATTTTCATGTTTGTTTTCTATCTGGATTGGGACTGCATGTATTAAACAAGGGCAGAAATACCGATAGGTCGATGGCCTTTTTTAGAAATAGGGATGTCACTGCTACTATTGTTAACCTAGAATAGGAGAATTTTCATATTGGTTTTTTATCTAGATTAAGACTGCATGTATTAAACAAGGGCAGAAAGACCGATAGGTCGATAGCCTTTTTTTAGAAATAAAGATGTTTACTACTACTAGAATTTCGGATTTATTCAATCCTAAAACCATTAGTGGTTGATTTTCACGATAAACGAGAAGTTAATTTTGTAATAAAGTGTGTATATTTTATATGCATTTTTATGTACATCAGCGGCCCTGATGATGATGTGAATGTCGAAAGCGCCTGGCCATAATTGATATTCAAAGGTTGAATTAAACCACACCCTTGATTAAAATATACACACTTTATTACAAAATTAACTTCTTGTTTGATTGGATTTTCGTCAGTGTGTACACACCTGCTTCCTTCTTCTCTTCTCGAACTAATAATACTTAAATCAATTGTAAGTATTAGACCAGATTTCATTTGTCAGATATTAATATTCACTTTACCTAGCATTAGTTGCCATATGGCCATTATAATCCGATTTTCCTTAGTTGACGATAATTTTCGAATATCCAATTTAAACAAATTGTGAAATAAATGGTTTACCAATGCTCCAATCAAAATTTTTAATTGCATTAATCATCAATTTATAAAGATTGAAATATGGATTGAATATAATTTTAAATCAGTGGTTACTGTTCGAAAATATTATCATCGTTTCCAGTTTGCTATTCACCTTTACTAATAAATTCTCTTTATGAGCGGAATTAATTCATCCTAAAGTTTAAAATTTCAGTTATAAATATATACTTTAATTTTTACACTTACCCGGCTGGATAGGCGACAATTCCATTGTTATCATTTGCTAAAGCTGCATTACTTGGCACTGTTACTCCTAATACTCTTTCTAGTTTGATCTGAAAACAATAGATATTTTTAGCACACGTTTTATGTTAAATTGTTTTTTTGTAAGTATATATCAGTTAATCATGATCTACTTCTAAACCCGCAAATTAGTATTACTTTTTTAACTTAAATTTAATTAGTATTAATAGCTGGAAATGAAAAACGCATACGAATGATTGCCTTCTTTGAATATTTCTAATTGTATTTTCAAATTGGAAAATTATTTCTGCGTCAGAACATGAAATACGATCATTATGGTTGAACAAGGTTATTTACAATTACATTTTTATGTTATTTTCATTTAAACACCTTTAAAACACTGTAAACAAAATTACGAAATTTTCTATACCTATGTAATAGTGTGTTGAAAAATTAACCATTCCATGTAAAATACTACTGTAATGATGGAATTTGGACTATTCCCAATCACCAGATGTTCGCATTACGTCAAGGAACAACATCCGTGGTAATTCCTTATAAGGAAAACAAATTAAAATTGTAGGCACCACTTAATTAAACGTACAATTCGACTTTGATCGAATTATTAAACAATCCATTATAATCTTGCATGCCCATCAAGAATTTTCAAATGTTCCCTTAATACCCCCAAGAAACAGTCTATTCAGTTACGTACGGTACTAAATTACTTCCTACAATCGCCACTTGAACAACCAACCCAAGAAAACTAAATACTAAATATTTAGAAAGGCACAAATTATTAACATTTTCCGGAAATCCTTGTACAGCGATAAATCATACTTGAAACGTGTTAAAGAGTACATATTGAACGCAGATACAAAAAGTACACATACGTTATGATCAAGAGATACTTAAAATTACCGGCGTACAACTGAAGAGTACTTTTCTTGCGAACGTTTTCACTTTTTCATTGTTGATAGCGCACCTTATCTGCAATTAATCGTTTTAAAACTGCCCACTGATTTCGATCTTTAATTATACCATTATTTTCTAATTATAGTATTCATCGCATTAAGATTCTGTGAAGCTCTGTTCATAAAATGCGAGTTTTGAATTGGAATTTGCACATTCTCTTTAAATAGCTTCACTATTTCCTTTTTTTGTCATTAAATAATTTTTTTGTATTAATTTGTCTAGTGGACGTAGAGGTTGAGGCTTCTGAATTGTTACCTTTCTTTCTAAGTCTTCCATTTTGAAAATGAACGCTCCATAAAATGGATTTTCCTATTGGCACATCATGTATTAAAAATGTTAAATTAATAATAAATAAACTAAATGTCTTTTAGATAATGTTTCTTTTGAAATATGTAAAAAAACACACCAGGTGTACCATTGAAAAAGAAGTCTTTCCATTAATCTGTATATTTAAAAACATTTTAATCGAAATCTTGACATCATGGAATAAACGATAAAATCCTCTTCACTTCTTATTCCTTCCCTCCTTACTGAGAATCGCGATCATTAACAACTTTTGCTGTGAGTGCCGTCCATTGGCTTCGATTCTGGGCTTTATTTACAGTACTATAAAACGAAGTATCGTGGGGCTTTGAATCTGACGGTGGGCGTCCTATGGAGATTCTCGCTACTTTTTCCGAAACTAACAAACTTTCCAAATTATTATTCCTCATGTAATGTGTTCAAAAACCCTCAGAACTTCTCCAAGACAAATGGAGGATGGTCTATTCTGGGTGTTCTTTAAGGATCGAATCGTGCGATCGATGGAATTCAGAGAATCGTCGGTGCTTTATTTGTGCAGGTTTTAACCCCATATCCTCTCAACTCTCAATCAAATGAACGCGGTGCTAGGGCAAACACCACTTCGGAGGTGAGGAAGGGTTTTAGTGGGTAAAACAGCTAAGGTGGAGTCCCACACAACCCAGAGCGCCAGAACATCAGCTCTGGGTGTGCGTAAGAGAGCATTTGCGTAAGTGAGCAGGTGCTCTTATCTTGCGAAGAAGCTTTCATAGAACTTTTCAGTTGACGCAGTTAAAAGCCTTTTGGAAATCCAGGGAAGGAACTTGATAATCTATTTACTAGTCTTTTTTTCCTTTTCAAACCCTGGTTGTTCTTGTGGACTGGATTATCGCAAAATAATAGCAATTCTCATAGAACGAGTGAAAACCTGCATATATCAGAAGCTGATTTTTGTACTTTGATTTTAGTCTGAGCGTATTTAAAAGCTCTCTTATTGTTTTGCTTTTGAATTGACTTAGTTATACTAACAACAAACTGCAAAGGATCGAGTAAATTTTGCTCAATACCCACGGAAACAGCCATTAACAATGCATTTTATATTGTCTCAATAAAACAAGCTCCATTGCAATTTATTGGAATTTCAGATTAAACTGCTCTTTTGTTAACCAACTGCATTTATTTTACAAATATTTGCAGTAACTTCTCTAAGAAGAACCTTTGCACATGTATTACTGAAAGGAAATAATTACGTTCATGCATCAATGCACTTTGGTGACAAAAAGTAGACAGTTTGAAGACATGTTCAGAAAGAATTAATATGAAAGTGCCATATCCCATCCAACCTACTTTGCTGCAAATGCATTAATATTTATCAACTGACCGGCAACAATCTATTAAAGAAATAAATTTGAAAAATAAACTATTTACCATGTTGTTGATTCATAAAAAGTAAAGTGTATCATGAGAACTAAATGAAGTGGAACACTCTTTATTACTTGCTTTAATAGCATTAATTAGGCTAGAATGAAAGGCTGGTTGAATGTATAGCACGAGTGCAAAGAAATTGTTTGTTTTAGACGAAAGTCGTTATTGGGAATTTTAAAAAAGTATCCGTTTATTTCCAACATAATGAAACGGGGCAAGTTAAATGCCGTTTTCATCAGGAAGTATTATTAAAATAATTTTAAAACTGGCGTAATTTTTTCAGCTGTATTTTCCGAAAAATCAATATTGCACTTCAGTTTTGAGTGGATATTGTCAACGTTTTCCAGAATTCGTTTTGTAACCATATTTTTAGTTCAACATCAAAAGCTGTATAATCTATGATTAATTTATATTCGAAATGTGTTTTGAACATGTTATTGCTTTATACTTACCCCTATTTATTATTTCATTATTTGATTTTAGTCATGTCTACATGATCATTTAGTATGAATGAATAATTAATTAGTGGTTGTTCTAGTATTATTATGAATAATTAATATTCTTGTCCTTTGTCGCGAGTTTTAGTAAAGGTTATTTTCGATCACGTCGAAAATTTTACCTTGTAAGTACAGAAAATCTCCTTCTCGATAATCGGGGAAGAATTCCTGGGCATCATTTTGGCAACGGCAATTGACACGAACAACAAAAAATATGCGATATAATACCGTAAAATGAACTATACGGTAACTAACACACTTTTTCTACTCTTTGCCTCGGTTATTTTTCACAAAAGAGCTCGGATTGCGAACTTTTTCAAAAAATCACTAGTTTTACGCAGTATCAATTTTCTGTTATGGTTATGATTTGGGTGTTGAATGTCCATCCGTTATAACACCTACAAATAAAAGAAAACATATGTGAAGATCGTTTTCGTTGGAAACCTTGGCTCATTTTTTTCTATTTGCTTATGTAAATGGCATGTCGCGAATCAAGTTTGAAATGCATTCATTAGACAAAAGTAAATAATTTCTAAAAGCAATTAAAAGCATTAAAGCTGAATAAATAAAGTATGTTTTTGTTAATGCGGATTTTATTCAAGTTGACTTGATGCCGGTTAGATTTAATTATTGCACATTTTATAATGCTCGCCCACTCCGCACATATTTGATGCAAAATAGGCGATCGCTTAGTTTTATGACTTTATTGATAAAGTTCTTGAGATATACTATTGAAAACAAACCATAAAATAAGCCAAATTACCATATAGAAAATAAAGGTGTTGACCTAGATTTAAACAATAATTTTTATAGGCCTGTGGGAAAAAGAATAACGTTAATGTTAAATGCGTTATATAAATTGTTATAGGTACACTTTATTGATCACAATATGTATGATAATAATACGTCAATAGGAATATGGTCTTATTGATTCTGGGAAAACATCGTAGAACACTTAGGTCAGGTATTGATATGATTTGTAAAACAAAGTGTAAATAATGATAAGTAATCAATTATTTTGCCTCATCAGAGAAATTCGTGGTAATATGGCGGTTGTAGCATATTTAAGAAAGATCAATAGACCTTTCCATTGAGAGCACCATTAATTACTGAATATGTGAAATCATCAACAAAAATAGTCACCATATAGGTATGATTATAGTCTAATCACTTGTTTCTACAGTAAGTATTAACAGCTTTAATATGATATTACTTTTACAACATACAATATATTACTGCTATTGTATTAAATTTTACACATTTTTTCCTAGATGCTCTTACAGCATTGTTTATAGAGAAAATTGCAATAAAACATCCTCTCTTTAAATATTAATATATCGCTTTACACAAAATCGTCTTCACACCAAATTTATTTCTCCGGATATATTAAGGTTTCACTTCTTGCCTTTTAAGGCTCTTTAATGTTTTGCCTTTGTAACTTGTTATTTCACTTAGCATAACACTTTCCCATTTTTGACCTTATACGTAGCAGGTAATAAGATAATTAAATCGCCTCAGCATAATAACTTATGCTAGGAGCATCCACCTCGTCTAGTACTTTCTCCATGAGACGAAATAAATTGATAACTATTAGATAAACTAGTCGGTCGTTGAAAGAGGTTTTACTAACAGCAAGAATATACGAGTAAAGTATAGAAAACCACAAGATAAATGAGATTGATATTTTCGAAGGCATTGAATGTTATGGGCGCTTCTTCAATGGAAGTATCTTAATAATAATAAACTAATATTGATCATTTCTGTTTAAATAAATAGTTTCAACAAATTTTCCTGGGTTTCAGTCAATTTTATTGTTTATTATTTAAAATGTTACAAATACGTTTCGGTGTCTTTCTCCACCATCATCAGTTTGTGCGTATAGTTGTTTCTACCTTAACATTTAACTGGTCACTCTTAAATGATTAGTATAATTTAAATAATTCGACAGAAAACATAAGAGAAAATGCATAAGGTAGTTTGGAACGTTAAATTAGACATAAGAACAATTATTGCTATTGATTTACTCTTCTTAGAGTGCCTATCCGTTCCGGATGTTGGCTATCATGTTGGCAATTCGAACTTTGTTAACAGCGGCGCGGAACAGCTGAAAGGTTGATTGGTTGAACCACGTTGTTAAATTTTTCAACAACGATATTCTCCTTTTGCCCACTCCTCTAGCTCCATATACCTTGCCTTGTAGGATCTTCTGCGAAAGGACATATCTGCTCTCATTGCGCATTATATGTCCCAGATATTGCAACTTTCGAGTCTTAACTGTATTCAGAACTTCTTTTTCCTTTCCCATCCTTCTCAGCACCTCCGTATTGGTCATTCTCTCTGTCCAAGATATTCGTTGGATTCTTCGGTACAGCCACATTTCAAATGCCTCGAGTTTTTTGGAGGGGGCCTCCGTAAGCGTCCACAATTCGACCCCATAAAAAAGGATCAAAAACACGTAGCATCGCAATAGGGGAAGTTTCGTTGCCAGCTGTAAGTCGTGGCTGGTAAAGACTTTTTTCATCCTGATAAATGCTGTTCTCGCTTTTTCAATACGCGTTCTGATTTCCACAGAATGGTCCCAGTTATCATTTACGTTCGTGCCCAAGTATGTGTATTTTTTGATTTTCTCCAAAGAAGCTCCGTTTACCAATAAAGTACTGCGGGTGTTTTGGTTTTTACTGATTATCATGAACTTTGTTTTGTTGGTGTTTATTTCCAAACCATATTGTCGACTGTATTATGTAACACTGTCCATTAGGCGTTTCAAGGAAGCTAGGTTGTTCTAAAAAATAACGGTTTCATCCGCATACATTATGTTAATCAATCGTTCTCCATTTAGCAGGATTCCGGCCTCAGTATCCTGCAGGGCTTCTCTGAAAATGCCTTCCGAGTACAGATTGAAAATTACAGGAGACAATATACATGCCTGTCTTACACCCCGCAATATTTGTATCTCCTCCGTTGTCTCTCTGTCTACCCTGACAAAAGCCCTCTGATTCCAGTAGCGATTTCTGATGATTTTGAGATCCTTCTCATCCAGGCCACCTCTTTGCAGAACTTCCGTCATTTTCGTGTGTCCCACTTAGTCAAACGCCTTCCTGCAATCCACGAAACATGCGTATACATCGCAGTTTACATCCCCGCAGCGCTGAAACAGCACCTGGATCGAAAATAGAGCCTCTTTAGTTCTTACAGCCCTTCTAAAGCCGAATTGGTTCTCAGACATCTGTTCCTCACAGAGAAATATTCTTCTGTGAATTATCTTCAGTAGATGGCTCATCAAGCCTATTGTACGAAAGTCGCTACATTTCCTAGTATTAGGCTTTTTGGGGAGGGTAACAAATTCAGATTTCAGCCATTCCGTGGGTATGACGCCCGTATCATAGATCACATTGAACACTCTTGTAAGCCACCCTAGATTCTTCCCCTCGATCAACTTTAATATCTCAGCCGGAACTCCATCGGGACCCAAAGCCTTTTGATCTTTAGCATTTTTCAGAGCTGCCTGTACTTCTCCTTCTAAGATTGAGGGACCATCTGTTTTATCAATATTGGGTGGCACCGTTCTCACGTCATCAAACAGTTGTTTAATGTACTCTTCCCAGGTTTGCTTAATTTCCAACTTCTTTACTATGACTCGGCCTTGGTTATCCTTAAGGGCATTGACTGTTCTTCTTTTATTCCCGTCATTTCCTGTTATTCCCGTCATTTCCCTTACCTTCTTGTGCAGATTAAAGCTATCAAATTTGGCTTAGCATTCTTCGATTTCTACACATTTTTCCAGTTTCTCTTTTTCCTTAGCTGTTCTTATTTTCGCCCTTATTTCTCTATGTATGTTCAAATATTCTCTCGTTTAATTTTTAAACAATCTTCTTTTTTCCATCAGTTCCAGGATCTCGTTTCTCATCCAAGATTTTTCCTCTGTTTGAGAGACTTTAAGTACTTTTCTTTGACTTTATGTATACTTTCCAATGTATTCCTGGGTTTTCAGTCAATTTTATTGTCACTAATTGTGGTGTTATGTGATGAGCCCTGCGTTTCGTCCCGGGTCTACCTATTGGACTCGTCAGTAAGGCTTAGGTAGATGGCTTAGGTTTATGTATACTCCTGAAGCATTTTAAGATCTTTTTCTACATCTCCATGGTTTTCTTGCTCTTCAGTCTCTGTCAAAAGTTCATTCCTTACCAACTGCTTGTGGCTGTGTCTTTTAGTCTTTTAGTTTTCTGAAATCATTTCTCCCTATATGTTTTTTATCTACTCTCTTCAGCCTGGTTCCCATTCTTCCTATTAACGGGTTACGATCCGATTGAACATCTGCTCCTGGATAAGTTTTTATGATGCTGTTTCTAAATATCTTATTAATGAGTACGAAGTCTATTTGATTCCTAGTTTTTTCATCATTCGATTTCCACGTGTACAATCTTTTAGGATGGTGTTGAAAGAATGGATTGGTTACAATCAGATCATGTTGGTTTATTGTGATATGTCAATTATTTTTACTCTTATAGAAGTTTAGCATGCAAAATAGAGAACTCACTGGATTGGAAAACATATACGCATGCAATAAATGAAAAGCAAAGTTAAAGCACAATTTAAAGGCGGTTCATTATTAAAACGGCTTGGACGAATCCCAATGATTTTGGCCTTAAAATATTAAAATAATAATACGGGGTGTCAATTTGAAAACTTCCCACCCTTAATATCTCTTTTACAGTTAAAAATATGAAAAATCGGAAAGACACGTCAATTTAATTTGTAAGGGGGACACTTTAAATTAATATTTTTAGCCTTCTTGTTTCAACCCCCAAGAAGGGGTAGATGTCACACTTAGAATCTTCAATGGGAATGAGGGTCAAGTGGCACATCGTTTTAAAGGGCCTTCAATTCTCTTTTCAGTGGCATGACCCTTCCCTGCCTCTTCCTCGATGGTACTACTAGTACCTCGTTAATTTGCGTTCATTCGATGTCTTATGGCGAAAATTCCACAAAAGAATTTAAATTCTATTAAGAAATTCTAAAAATACGTTGTTTTTTTAACCAAAAAACATGGTCAGAAAATTTAAAAGATGTAGCCAAAATAGGAATATTATTTTTAATTCGCTTTTGCTTCTTGGGCTGTTCAGTGATAACTTTTATTAAGTGCATTAAGTGTGAGAATGGTTTATTCTCTTCAAGAAAGAACTGAAACTATTTTCATTTATGGAAAGGTTAGAAAGTGCGCACGAAAGACGGCATTGGTTTTCAATGAAAGAAATCGGAATCATGAAGTAAGTCACTGATATGTGTTGGATTTGGTAAAGAAGTTCTCCGAAACTGGTTCGGTGAGTAATAGACAAAGAAACAACCTACGAGTGATGAATGAAGGAGCTCAACATGAAGTTTTGGGATTATTTGCTGCAGAGCTCACCAACTCCTAGCAGACAGTAGCAGAAAAGACATGAATATCACACGAGACTGTAAGAAAAGCACTGAAAATGCATAAACTCCATCCATACAAAATGCAGCTACTTCAAGAACTCTATGGCGATGATTTTGATAGAAGAATAGAGTTCTGTGAATTCATGAGTCAAGTCAACGCCATCCACAATATTCTGCCGAATATCTGTTTCAGAGATGAATGTTAATCTTTTTCTAAATGGAAATGTTAACAAACAAAGTTGTCGATATTGGAGTGACGAAAACCAGCATATTTTTTCGAGAAAGACATACACAATATCCTCAAAAATTTAATGTTTGGGCCTGGTATACTTGGAAATGCCATTATTGGTCTTTATTTATTGAAGGAAACTTGGCAGGTGATCTGTACGTTAAAATGATTGAATATACTAATGATCCTCTAATCACGCATGAGCTAGAAACTCAAATTGATACAGAAGGTAATTCAGTTTTACAGGATTGGTTAACATTCCAGAAGGACGGTGCTCCAACTCATTATTTTCTTCCGACCCGACAGTGGTTAAACGAGAGATTCCCGAATAGATGGATTGGCAGAAGGGGACCAATTGAATGGCCTCCACGATCACCTGATTTAACACCCTGAGACTTCTTTCTTTGGGGACATCTAAAGTCCATTGTTTATAAAACACAACCTGCTGATTTTGATGATCTTAAAAGGCGAATTGCAGCAGAATGCCGGTCAATACCCGATGAAGTTTTCCGAAATGTTAGGGAGGAGTTCGAAAACAGACTTTATTATTGTTTACAGGAAAATGGACAACATTTTGAACAACTGATTAGATAGTGCGTAAATAGATCCCATGTTTTTTATTCTAGAAATTTTTCTTCCGCAAATAAAAAGTTATTTTTGTCGAAGTAAATTAATCAATAAATGATGTATCAATTGTTTAAACTAGATTTTATTTCTGTTATTCAACGATTTTAACGGTGTCACCTACTCTTCTAATCATTTGTACTGCAAGGAGAGCCAATGCAATAATGTTTGTGCAAACACTAACCTGGAAACCAACATCGCAATGCGGGAAAGTTTAATTGTTTCTGCAACTTTGAAACGCGATTAGTTGGAAACCCCTGGGCAAAATGTAACAAAGTAGGATACCACTGAAAAGAGAATTGAAGGCCCTTAAAACGATGTGCCACTTGACTAAAAATATTAATTTAAAGTGTCCCCCTTAGAAATAAAATTGACATGTCTTTCGGATTTTTCATATTTTTAACTGCAAGAAAGATATTAAGGGTGGAAGTTTTCACATTGATACCCCATATATAGAAATTACAAAATATGGCTCGCGCCTATCGGTCCGAGTAATCTTTTAATGCCAAGCGGCAATTTTTAACTCTTTAGCCATTTTATTTTTATTAAATTTGGAGCCAATAAAATTGCAACGTCTATAAATGGACAATACGATTGGCCCGACGACTTTTTCGTTACTTATTTCAGTGTAAAAGGGCATTTTAACTGAAAACTAGTTAAATAGTTGAAATTGATATTGTCTTAAATAGTTTATTTTAATGTCAGTCTAGTGCAGTACGCTAAACCAAACCAATATTGAAAACATTAGAATTAAACAATAAACTAATAACAAGTAAGTTAAGTTAAAGAACTGACTATTAAAAAAAGTGCCTTAGAATCGATTATTTTCGAAGCGCATCCCGATTGAAGCATACTGTCTAGTTTCTATTTAGAATATTCTATCTAGATTAGATAGATGTAGCATTCTAAATATATTATTTCGATAAGGATTTTTCTCAATTACGGCTTATTGATTCCAATGTGGCTGCCTTATGTATTTATTTTAATATTTTCAAATGGTCAAATGCTTTAAAATAAATAGCAACAAAAAAGATAATTGAGTGAAAGCTTTTTAGATTGCAATTTACTAAAGCAAACTGTTGATTTTTCTTATGGTCTATTTCGAGTGATAAATAAGTAATTTAGCAAGAGTGTTTTCATTTTAATTTCGTCATTTAAACAATGAAATATGAAAACAAAACAATAAAATTGGAAACATAAAAACAATATTCTATAATGAAATGAATCGCCAACTCAACAAATCAGATCTCCATTAAAAACAAAACCAAAGACAACAAAAATAAAACTAGTTGAATGCTTTTAGTCCCGTCAAACTCGTTACTTATCATCGAAAAACACTTTTTGCTTACGACCATCGCCTTGTTAGGCAACGAAAAGTCCGCATCTAAACACACAAATACGCATAATTGACGAGAACTTTTACCTATTGAAAGAAGTTGCTTATACGCGTCTTTTCACTACGAATGTTTTTGTTCCAAAGTGCCATAGAAGGGATTATCTGGTTTCTCAATAGGGTCGCCATCTAATATGGGAGAATGATTGATGTATAATCTGACGCAAATTATTTATATAAACTGATCGGAAGCCTTGAATTCGCGAACTGAGATGTAACAAGAGATATCCATTATGTGCTATATCATTCTTATTGTCATTAATTTTAATAAGCTTTCGAAACAAAGAGTTATGCCGAAAGTTGCGGCAAACATTTGATTTATGAGATCAATTTGAACAGGTGAAAATGTGAATGATTGTGGACGTTCAATTGGAAAGCCACGGGTCATATTTTCCCTTCAAAACGCTATTTAAAGCATAAACCATATTTGCATTGCTTTTATAGCTATCAACACGAGTTTGTTGTTTAAATAAACTTTTTGCTATCCAATGCTTGAAGGAAAAAACTTCTTAAATGTGCATTTGCGGCAATTTAATTGTGAATGCGTTAATTCTTCACAAGGAGACTGAAGCCCAAAAATATGCATAAACCAGCTTATGATTTATATATATTTCAATCATGACAAAACAAAAATATTACATCATGCAAGTGATGTTTGATAACGTATACAAAATGAAATGCAAATTCAATAGTCTTGGTTTGCGATTTCATCTGCTTCGCTGATGCAATTTATTGGAGAAATGAATGGAAATTGGCAATCTCAAGATCGACGGAACCGATAAAATTCCACTTTTTACTCAATTTAACCGATAATCGCAGTAGGTATCGGCATTATAAGCACCTATTGTTTTAGCTGAATAGCTTATAGGTGAAATGTAAGAGGAAGTGCAAGAAAGTGCCTGAGATGAAGGTCTGATTCAGAAATTGTGTAGCTGGTAACCCAGAAACAGAAATGCTCTGTCTGCAGCTCTGTGTATGCATTACAATTAAAAATGTTTCCAGACCTAACTCAAACTTATTTTACATTGATGGATCATCATCTCTTTTTAATCTCAAGGTAGCTATTAAAAACCATTAGCATAACGCGCTAACAAAAACCATCAACATTCATTTGTCATGCAAAATGTTTCATAAACACAGGTGACAGAATTATCAAAACATTACACAAGTGTTGGATTATACAATGTAAATAAAGTTGGCAATCATAAATAATACACATTGGCCGGATCGTGTTTCTGGCGGATTTCAAATATTATCAATGCTATTAAAAATAACACATTCGTGCTATGTGAAAGTAAAGACGTACAGTAATAACACGTGTTGACAAATCTGTATTTTAACATGTTTAATAGAGTTTTCATCATACCCGACTCTAATGTTTTGGTTTTACTGCCTTGAATGCGCTATTTTGTTGCATCAAAGACGACAGCTATGGATTTGATGAAGAACACGAATGAATTATATCTCAATCAATATGAATTATATGAACCTATTCCGAAAATTTGATCTATTTAATTTGTGAAGATAAAGTTAATGAATTATAAGAGAACCAACACAAAAAGAAAGAAAGGAAAGCCAATCCAAACCCAACAGATATCCCCGAAAGATCTGTTCAAAATACTAATACATATTTCAAAGAGACCAAAATACAATGATTTGTCGAAGTAATTTTTAACATCTGTCGGTGTATTATTATTTCTTAAGTAATTGCATGATGTTAACAAATTTTAAACGTCGACTTGTACACTAAAGCAAGTTTTACCTCACTAATACATGATGGTGTTTTGTACAGATGTTTAGGGGACACCCTGTGTAGGATGTCGTATTATTATATATAAAACTGAGCTTGGCAGGCTTCATTGCCATGTCTGCCAATCAAGAATCGATTAGTTAATATATCCCAGTCTGGTAATATTGGTGAAAAGATAACCGTTTCTGTTATTTTATAGGTATATTATTCCAAATCTCGTCGAATGCTTGAACAATATCTACCAGTGTGTGCAGATTTTTGCATTTTTTTATGACTAGATATATAATGACATAATTTGAAATTTTGTATATTTTCCTGACTGAACTTTAATTCATTCCAATGTATTCCTGGGTTTCAGTCAATTTTATTATTTATTATTCAAAATGTTACAAATACGTTTCGGTGTCTTTATCCACCATCATCAGTTTGTCTGTATGAACTTTGGTACGATCGCTAAATTCTTGCATCGGGTTAGGAAGTTTTTCCTGTTCTTCTCTCTTGCCAATTTTCCCTGCAATCTTCCATACGTCCCCTTCATGGATAAAGACACCGAAACGTATTTGTAACATTTTGAATAATAAACAATAAAATTGACTGAAACCCAGGAATACATTGGAATGAATTAAAGTACAGTCAGGAAAATATACAAAACGAAGAGAGATGCTTGGGAACAAAAGCAGAATAGATCTGATGGATGAGGAGAAGTTGAGGGGGACGTATGGAAGATTGCAGGCAAAATTGGCAAGAGAGAAGAACAGGAAAAACTTCCTAACCCGATGCAAGAATTTAGCGATCGTACCAAAGTTCATACAGACAAACTGATGATGGTGGATAAAGACACCGAAACGTATTTGTAACATTTTGAATAATAAACAATAAAATTGACTGAAACCCAGGAATACATTGGAATAATTTGAAATCTGTGAAATAATATCATTTGAAACAATTTAATTTTAGCTCAACGGAGACATTTCTATGTGATATTTCACTCTCAAGTTCTTGCATTTGTTATTTTGACCAACCACAAATCTAATTGATATATACAGGTTTATTAGTCCTAGAAAACAATGAATAATAATCCAGAACTTAGGGAAACATGAGGGAAAATATATTTGGTAATAAAAACACTGTCTAATTCGGTGTTTATAAAAATCGTTTTCTTAGAATTCAGTTTAAAACAAATTGGTCTGAAACCCTTTCATTAAAGTTAAAATGTTTACTTATGATTTTATTTAACTGATTACAGCGTAATCGGCACCAGCCGGACTTGAACACTGGCATTTTTTTACGCGTTTTAAACTATAAAAGTCGCTTTAATCACGCAGTTGGGCTCTTGAGCTCTGTAATTAACTCTACAGAAATTTTACAGTTTCCCGAAAAAGGTTTGTAAAAATGTGGCATTAAAATTTTTTGAAAAGGTATTTATCTATTCATGTTCACTGTCTAGATTTAGGTATGTAGTGGCAGTTAGAATACCAACTAAGTTATTCCATTTACCAATGTAATTATCAAATAACGCCCTGAACTATTATCATCTTTCCTTCTAAAAACGTTTAATTTTTTAATATTTTTTTCAGTAAGTCTGGTTTTAATTTTATATTATAATTAAGAAATACTATAATATGAAATACAAACAGATGTTTTACATCTGGCCATATATCCGATAGAAACCTTAAAATACTTACTACAAACACTAACAAACAACACAATGACATGGTTTTATAAATGGAGACTAACACCGAACGCGTCAAAAAAACAATTTCTGCTCACAAACCACAGACTCAACGCTGACTCCCCTACAATAACTGCAGACGGCCAAACGACACAACCAAAAAACGACGTAAAATACCTTGGAATCACAATTGACCACAAACTTAAATTCACTAAACACATACGAAACATCAGGGCAGAAACAATAAAGAGAACACAACACTTCCGATCACTAACCTACAAAGACAGAGGAATTAGCACAAACACCGCCACCAAAATATATAAAGCTATTTGTAGACCCTTGCTAGTACTACGGACATACTCATGACCAACGGAACAGAAAGGACAAAACGTTATATACAAACAACAGAACAAATTGCACTAAGACTAATAACACGAATAAGACGCCCCCAAAACCCACTACACAACCCCTCCACCCAACTACTATACGAACGCACAAACATGACAAAGATTTCGGAAAGACTCATACAGCTACAGACAAAATGGACAAACAACCCCTACAACTGGACCATACTGAATCCCCTTTGTCTTACAAGACCAACCAGACAATCCCGCTTCCGTTTCCCTACATCAACGCTACTCGAACACTTACAAACGCATCTGATTACTGATAAAATATTTTTTTTTTGTCATTAGAATTGGAAAGTTTATTTAATAAGATTATTAACCTAGAATAAGAGAATTTTCATCTTTGTTTTTTGTTTAGATTAAGACTATATGTATTAAACAAGGGCAGAAAGACCGATAGGTCGATAGCCTTTTTTAGAAATAAAGATGTTTACTACTACTACTACTACTTACTACATACATTGGTCAAAGCTCAAATTTTTGATCATATTCGATACCGCATTATAATTTTGAGCAATTAGTTTATTATATGAATTTTCTAGATTTGCGTCAAATTTAAGGAATCGAGCTTTGTGCTCAGTTCCTGAATGTAATTTTGAAGTTATTAAATGATTCAGTTTCTGCCCATTAGTTCTAAGATTCTAGCAATTTAGACAATATCTGAGTACCATTCCCAACACTTGTGAAGCTATTCACTGTAGAATATAATTTTGAATTTATTTGAAAATATCCGAAATTTCCATTGTTATTTTATCAGTATTATCTTAGGCTACTAACTAAATTCCAGGATTATCATATGTCCTAACTTCTCCATAGGAACTAATATGTACCCCGACACTATGAGTCAAATACTAAATCACCTAAAACAATTCTCTGTTTCGTCGAAGATAAGATACAAATCAGGCTCCCAGAATTGTTTTATTATTTGAAGCAATTTAGCTAATTTTATCTAGTTTGGAGCACTAGATCAGCCGAATAATAAACAGAAACCTTTCAGGAAATTACAAGTATTTCACTTCCCTGTATCATGGGAAAAAGCAAGGCTATACTTCATACTTTTCTATTTCGCAGTTGCAAAGATTTGTGTGGGTTTCACAACTGCTGAACAAAATTGAATGGAATGAATTAAACGGGTTTGCTATTAAGCTTTCAATAAACGTATATGATGCTTTCGACGAATGGTGCATTTTTGTGGAAAACTTTGTGAACAATGCTTTTTTAATAGCATAGTGATGGAACATGCGGCTGCTGCGCTCAGAATCTAACTATTACCAAGTTCGCAACTTTCTAGCCGGACATGGAAATGAATGAGATAAATGTAAAGAACAGAAGTTAATGGTTTTGGGAGTTGCGAGTTGGCTGGGTTGCAAGCGAGGAATCGTAATTAATTGCTCTCGTTCCTTGCAAAACGCACCAACAATAGAATATTTAATAGATGCGCTAATTATCACGTTATTAATAATTTTTTATCTATTAATTTTCTTTTCTTCCTATTTCCACACTAATAAGTGTGGAATCCAGCATGATATATTTATAATAATTTAATGCATTTAGGTTAGTTCATTCAGTCTGGGTTGAAATATGATATTTTAATTTGAAATAATTCATTTTACATGTTAGTACCGACGCATAATCATACAAAAGACTTGCCTTAGAAATTATTATTTACATGAAACTGCCGAAAGCTAGTTCAGCTCAGAAAAGACGGATTATGTATCAATTATTAAAACTATAATTTTCTAACTAAATTCTGAATAAAAGGAATGGTAATTAGGTATGTAATTGGCTTTGAAGGCAACTTTTTTGTATTTATATAAAAGACATTGTTAAACACTCACTTCATACATAGCATATCTATAATTGTTACAGGTAAGTTGACACGAATACTTAAAAAAATATCTATGCCATATGGAAATTTTCTTTTCAAGCAGCAGAAACCATTGAAAAAACACTGAAAATCCGTAAACCCTAACCATTCAAGATTATTTAATGTCGCGTGGTGTATAAACTGCTGCAGTAACGTAGCGAAAACCTTGAATTATTTAAATAGTTGCATACATTAAATTTAATAAACATTATTCAGTCACGTTTTCTTAAAAAGCCATTAGCCAAATTACCGTGCTTCTACCTCGGCAAATTAACCAAACAACTGCCTGAGATAATGCAGATGCATCTCTCCTCCTCCACTCATAACTTACAACTTTCGTAAATACTAAAATTACAAAATGCACCTGTTAGATAAGCAAATGGACAATGTTGCTTCATCAGAATAAGAGCCATAATAATTACTGATGTTACGTTTATCAAAAGTGACATTATAATTAATTTGCTCAGGGTTAAGTAAAATATTAAGAGGATGCTTGAATTGTATTTGAAATCAAGGTTGTCCATTTCAATATTAATTAGTACATTATATGTATTTCCATTCATGAAGTAATTGGAGTGGTTTTTTTAATTGATGGACTTTGTTGTGATACATTATTTGCGTTCGTCAAAACCTACGATAAAATTCTGGAGGTGCTGTGACAATGCAGAGATTTGATAAAATCGATAGCTTAAACCGTGAAGAAGAGATGAGAAAGCCACGAACATTTTAAAGCTCTCAGAAATTGAAAGACATTTGCTTACTTTTCAGCTTAAGACGACGATAGTATGTATATATTTGTTTTGTAGACATTCTCTATTATAAACTTGATCATTTTAGAGGCAGATACGAATTTATTTTGTTGTACAAACTGTTGGTTGTAAAGCCACAAAGTACGTTTGGAAAACACCAATAGTCATGTCATAATTAAGTTATTAAATCCGTTTTAATGTTGAAACAAGTATTTTCTTTTCTATACAGGGTTATTCACGCTGTATGGCACGGAAGTTTGCGGCTGAACCGTTTGTTTCTTAAAAAGTATTATTTAAATACAAAAAAATATTTTTGTAATGTACAGAGTGTCCCAAAAGCCCTATAAGTATCAAAGTTGTGTTTTTTTAAATCGATACCCAGTATATTATTGCATTTTTGGATTCTCTGAGCAAAATAAGTGTCGGTTTTAATAACGTTTATAATACCTAAATCTTAAAGTTTTTTAAATAATACGAATTTAATCAAAATCTAATATAATTTTCACGTGACAAATATTTTAGAAGTATTTAAGTTATGTAAGCGTAATTTATAGTGAAGTGAAACAAAATATAATATTTTATATCCCAATGATAAAAAACTTGCCATATTATACAGGGTGTCCAGAAATTTAAACTAATCAAATAAGAACTTTAAGCGGCTATAACTTGATTAATTTAAATACAACCCCATATTTTTTAACTTACCAGGAAATGCAATTTTTAATTACCTATCGAATGGTATTAGGATGTTAATAGCTAAGTTTTTCCCTTTTCATATAATACGCCAAATAATCGTTCTGTGCACCATTTGGTATTGTTTAATTTTTTTTAAGTTCTTATTTGATTAGTTTAAATTTGTGGACCGCCTGTATAACATTGTAAGTGTATTATCATTGGGATATAAAATATTATTTCTTGTTACACTTCACCACAAATTACACTTACATAACTTAAATAATTCTAAAGTATTTGACACGTAAAAATTAGATTACATTTTGATAAAATTCGGATTATTTAAAAAACCGTAAGATTTAGGTATTACAAACCTTATTAAGACAAACACTTATTTTGCTCAGAGAATCTAAAAATGCAATAATATAAAGGGTATTTCATTTAAAAAAACACAACTTTGATACTTTTAGGACTTTTGGGACACCCTGTACATTACAAAAATATGTTTAAAATGTGCGACCGGTAGGCGTCTGTGGATTCATCAAATAATACTTTTTAAAAAACAAACGTAAATAACCCTGTATAGTTAGAGCTACCACCAACTACCAAGTTGTCGTCTTTGACGGACAAACAGCATTGATAAATTAAATGACTTTCTCATATGTATATAAAGCAGATTAAAACGAAACTGTTCGTATTAACTTATTAAATGTAAACTTCTGTTTCTTATCGAGATGCGATTCAACTGAAAGGAACGTGGAGTCACCCAGTCGTTCAATATCAATTTGGATTAGTTAATTCACCATGAACCACACCCTATACAATTGTACTTTCTTTTTTGATAGATAAATGACTCTTAAATATGCTTAATTGCAATTATTGCTGAGAATAAAATTGCGAAATTAATGTTAAATTACCAGACAATCTAAAGTACACACTTCTGCTCAAATAATTTTAATGATTTATATTCGTAGAATACTTGTGAATTTAATAACAATTAATGCTAGAAAATTGTATTTTTTACGATATTCGAATCTATTAAATTGAAATAGACAAAGGACATATTTTCAGTCGTTTAGAGTAGCAATGGAAATAATCAATAAAAACAATTCGACTCATTCAATTGCTGAAAGAATAAACTCGATTAATTTTTGAACATATTATTAATTAATTTAAAAGGATAGTGGTTTGAAATTGGCATAGGGAGAGAAGTGGTATAGGCGTTTATAGATATCATATCCCATAAGTGAGAAGGATAAAAATTTAAATAGTATTTTAATAACACGACTTAACGGCGAGAGGGCCAGGAAAAGTAGCGTCAAATGGAAATTTGTTATTATCAAGGAGAGATGTAATAGGAGATATCCTTTTGAAATAAAACAACTTGATGGCCAACAATATACAAACTACCCACCTAACTGACAGAAAAACAGCTTGCCTGTTTATGGACATTAACAAGGCTTTTGATAGTGTCTGGCATACAGGCTTACTATACAAACTATACAAACTACACACACCAACATATCTACTACACACCATAAAGAACTTACTAGAAAACAGACAACTACAAGTACGAATTGACAAAACACTGTCATTTTCTTTTTCCCCTGAACAAGGGCTCCCTCAAGGATCCCCGCTCTCACCGTTTCTCTACAATATATACTGCCATGACATATACAATTACAACTTACCAGACAAAAATCAAATCGACAGATCGGCATACATATTACAATACGCAGACGACACGGCACTTATTGTACATGACAAAACTACTGAGAGAGCAGCTCAAAGACTCCAAACACTAACAAACAAGACAATGACATGGTTTTATAAATGGAGACTAACACCAAACGCGTCAAAAAACCAACTTCTGCTCACAAACCACAGACTCAACGCTGACTCCCCTACAATAACTGCAGACGGCCAAACGACACAACCAAAAAACGACGTAAAATACCTTGGAATCACAATTGACCACAAACTTAAATTCACTAAACACATACGAAACATCAGGGCAGAAACAATAAAGAGAATAAAACACTTCCGATCACTAACCTACAAAGGCAGAGGAATTAGCACAAACACCGCCACCAAAATATATAAAGCTATTTGTAGACCCTTGCTAGACTTTGGACATATACTCATGACCAACGGAACAGAAAGGATAAAACGTTATACACAAACAACAGAGCAAATTGCACTAAGACTAATAACACGAATAAGACACCCCCAAAACCCACTACACAACCCCCCCACCCAACTACTATACGAACGCACAAACATGACAAAGATCTCGGAAAGACTCATACAGCTACAGACAAAATGGACAAACAACCCCTACAACTGGACCATACTGAATCCCCTTTGTCTTACAAGACCAACCAGACAATCCCGCTTCCGTTTCCCTACATCAACGCTACTCGAACACTTACAAACGCAACTGACTACTGGACAATAAAATAATTTTTTCTTGCCATTAGAATTGGAAAGTTTATTTAATAAGATTATTAACCTAGAATAAGAGAATTTTCATATTTGTTTTTTATTTAGATTAAGACTGCATGTATTAAACAAGGGCAGAAAGACCGATAGGTCGATAGCCTTTTTTAGAAATAAAGATGTTTACTACTACTAAAACAACTTGATTTAAAAATCAAAAAGGATAAAAACGTTTTCTAAGACTTTACTGATATCAAATGGACATGTAATACGAGAAATATTTTCCGTCCTAACAATTTTATTTCAAAACTAGTATCCCGAATTATTAATCCCGAATTAGGACAAAAGATCGGGAATTTTCGATGACCAGTCACCCTTTTAAAGTACACTACATGCTCTCGCTTCCATTCATAGAAAAAGACAAGGATTTGTACATAATGACATCTTAA